>JAOEFI010000004.1:26796155-26848127 GCA_034621735.1 Anopheles plumbeus
CCCCCCCCCCCCCCCCCCCCTCCCTGTCCATCCCTTTCGCGTCTTGCCAAAGTCGAACCCGCTTCCTCGATAACGGTACCATCCAAGAGCAACACGGCGACGACGACGACGACGTCGACGACGATGATGATGATGATGATAAATTCCTGTCAATGTCTACCAAGGAGCGCATGCAAAGTAGCGTCCGGCACCATCGTTATGCCACCAACCACCAGCACGCTCTCAACCAACCCGCTGATTAGGGAGCGTGCTGCTGCGCGCCAGCGCTATGCCACCAGGCTTTGTGGGGGTTAATCGAACAGAACGCCCTTTACGCCCCACGGTTCGCCGGTAGGTCATGGTGGCTGCTAGTTACGGGCAGGGAATTGATGGTACCAGCACCAGCGCCGACGGCGGGATTGGATTCTCGTCCAATGATTCGCCCCGTTCGATTCTCCGGCCCTTGGAGCCGTTTTCCGGCTGGAACCCAGCTTTTCTAAACCATGCAATTATACCGAAAAATGTTCCCACTTGCCCTTTTACCCGATGGTTCGTGCAGTAGCCTCCAGCGCGGGTCGTCTAATGACTCTATCATGTTGAATGTTGAACCACTTTGGTGAAACAATGCCAGCATCCCGAACTGCATACCGACATGAAGCTGATTTCTTCACAGATGAAGTGTGTGTGCGTGTATAAGAAAGTTTCAATTGTGCGATGTTATCTAACCTTTATGAAAGTTAGCTAACTGATAAAAACTGGTTGTATAATTGTGAACGATCAATCAAATTGAGAAGATGTGTCTGTCTAATGTTGGAAAGTGAATGTTCTCGACTCGTTTAAACTGCACATTGTTTTTGTATAATAGGTTTATACTTTCGTTTTTCTTCCTCGGCCAGTTTTGTGCCCATGTGTCCGTTCAATAGTTTGAGTCACAGTTGCCCCGATTAGTGTGTACGATTTCTTCGGACGCCCAGGGCGGTTCAAAACGAGTCCGCGTAGGGAGGGTTTGCAAAAGTTTATCCCCATGCACGCCCACCGAACTCGGCGGAAGGGAAAAAAAATCCACCCGAACGAGGCGGGACGGAGGAAAAGCCATTTTGATCGATTAAGGGAAAAAAGTGTTCCTCCATAGGGAGGATTTTGTGATGATCTCTTCCCGCGGTTCAGCGTGAGGAAGTCGAGTTGGGTCGAGCAACCGGGTGGAAATCGATACTTTTCCGCCGGCACTGTAGCGGAGTAGAGAAAAAGAGAGAGACGAAACAGAGAGAGAGAGAGAGAGAGAGAGAGGGATAGACGAGCTGACTTTTTTTGTTCACCGATATCTCGCAGGTGTATCAATTCGTAGCTCAAACCATGGCCGAGAACGAAAAGTACAGCACACAGGGCACACGGCGATACGGCAAGGGCTAAAGGTCGGTTGCCCCGTTCAGTTGCGGTGCAGCGTTAAGAACCCCCTTACCCCCTTTTTGCCCTTAGCCCACAGCCACGCTTCCCAGTAAAGTAATCAGACGGCGTGAATAATTCAAAAATATTTCCTTTGCTGCGGCTTTTCGAGGCCACTGTTTTTTTACGTTGCTCGTTTCAAACGGTTCCGATTCGATTCTCCGAGGGTAGGGGCTTTTCTGGTTAGGTAGTGCGCTTCTGAGATCGTCTTCAATCATTTTCCGCACCATTCGGTCGGCTAGGATGATTTGTGGGAAATTAAGGATAACACACATGGACGCGGCCGATTCGAATCACGGAGAACGCGGCAGCAAAGGAGGCGGCACGCGGAAGGAGAAGACGGGAGAAGGAGATGGATGGCAAGTGGGAAAGCATCGCCACTGCGTAAGCAAGGAGAATTCCTGTGCGTACCTGTCGGTGTCTGGTTTCGTTAGCGAATGCCAGCAAGTCGTCTTGCCGGGACAAGAAACAAAGGCTTGTTCCGACCGAAGCCATGATCGTCTTCTCAACGAGCGTGTACGCGTTGGTCGAGACATCCTGCACGAGACATCCGTCCGTCATCCGTCAAAGGACAGCGTGGGTTGCTACCCAGTCTGGCCCCTTCAGCGAGGCGACTCGCGGACGCTCCGCACTATAATTATTAACATTATTTGTTTTGTCCACCTTCACCGGATGATGATTCGTTTTACGAGCCCCGTTCGTTCTGGCCCGTCGGACGCGGAGCAGATCGCGCCTGGCGATCGGCAGGAGATAAAGGTCTTAAGCGGCGTTCGGGGAATTAGAAGCAACCGAACGGACGCGAAGGGCCAAGGAACGAAGGCGTAAGAAAGGAACGTTCCAACGAAACATCGTCCAACCCTCGACCAACGGCCTGGGTCCGGCGGTCCGGCGGTGAAGCTCATAATTGGGCTCGGAGGTGCCTTTCATGCCGTATTTGTAGGAACCATTCCCGTATTTTCCTTTCTCTCTTCATCTCGTTTTTTTTTTTCATCCGTAACGGCACGCCATCTTCGCAAATGAGCATCAAAGTTGAATGATCCGACCGTTCTGGCTTCCGACGCTCCGGCGGACGCTTTGCACGGGTCTGCTGGGCTGCTAAACTCTTCCGCTAAAAGGATAACGGTTCCCGGTGGAGCAACAGCGATCGTCGCACCCCCCCAAGACGGGGACGATTAGCGTCAACGATAGGCATAAACTCGATCTCGGGCATAAAAGCGGGCCGGAAAATGGGGAATGGATTGGCATCGTTGCGGGGGTGAAAGGTTAACACGCGAGGATACATCAAATAAATTAGCCACGAGAAATCATCCCTCCACCATCCTCTCCCACCCCCCATTTCTCTCCCTCTCTTCCTCTTTCTCTTCGTTTGTCCAATAAACCGGCCAAGAGGAAATAAGTCATTTATGGGGAAAAGGTTGTAAGGTTATGATGGTTCGATCGCAGGGCTTAAACCTTTGCGTGCAGCGCAAGTGCTGTTAGTACGTGTGCTCGAAAAATTGTTACTTTTATCGCCACTCGTTTAAAGACCCGGCCCTTAAAACATAAGGCCATCTCCAAGCCATCGTCTAACGGGCAATTTTACATCTTCATCTTCGCTTGGGTGGGTCGCATCGTCGGCACACACTGTCGTCGAATCATTTTTCTTCATTTAATAATTGACGGACGTCGGCGGTCGGCTTCTCCCCGAGGCGGATCGAATCGAATTTAAAACGAAGGTGGGAGGAAAACACACTCCCCCAAAGCATCCACTATGCGTGATGTCATCGATAGCCCGATTGCATCGCATCGCTCTGTGTGGTCTCCGCAACGGCTCAAAAGCTCAGCAACACTCTGTCGAAAATCGAGAATTTATGAACGGTGACGAACGGGTGTCACCTCACGGTCGCGCGTGTGCGACACGGTGTCACTTTCCCAGCCGAAACGAGCGCACGAAAACGGTTGGGCAATATCGGAGCCCGCCGGCATGCCCGGACTCAACCTGCACGGCGCGTGTGTTCTATTTCGGGCCGTCCCAACGCGACGACGTTCCGTCGCCGGCCGCTTGGAGAAGATTAGAAGACGCGCTCGCCTGTCGAAGTGGGCCATCGGCCGTCCGGAATCGGACGGAAACGATCAGTTAATGATTGGTGGAATGTCGAAACAAGCCGGCGATTGATCGGAAGGGAATTGGTCGCGAGAGTCGAAGCGTTTCTCGCTCACCTTGCCTCGGGGCACATGGCAGGCAGCAGGGCGCCCTTCACGAGACGCTAATCCCTCCGCCAAGGGAATCCAATCTTCCGCTTCCACTGTTGGCGTCTTCGGCCGGGCTTCAGAAGACCAAGAGTGTCCGAACCGGAAGATCCCGTTTCGCCGAGGACCTCTGCCCAGTCTCCGACTCGAGTGGCGGTCGGTCGCGGCTTCGGCCAATTCGATAAACATTTCAATCTCATCTCGGTCCGGCTGCGATCGATAAAAAGTAATCACTGAATAACCTGTCCATCATCATCAAGACGATGATGCGTCGTCTTCGTCGTCGCCGTCGTCGGAGACGAACCAGAGCCAGCAATTTGTTTTCTATTCCGTCCCTCACGCAAGTCCATGTTGGGATAGATCGCGTGCGAGGGAAAGAAAGTTCCACGCTTTCCATTCTTGGGTTTCCGAAATCAAACAATCTTCCCCCGGGGGGCGACAGTCGGTGGGGCACGATGGAAGGGCGCGATGGGCAAGGTTGAAATGGTCTCCGATTGATTGAGAAGTTCACTTACGTCGTCGAGTGGTAAGGTGTATCGCAACACACAACGCTCTGGCAACATGGCCAACTCCCCGAGCGACACACTCCCCAGCCGTCCACCTTCTTTCTGCGGTACGCTGGTCGTGAAAAAAAAAAAACTTTCCCGAAAATGAACCGTTTATGATGTGGAAATTTTCGTGGTCGTTTCATTTTCCAATTTCTCTCCAGCGATGCTTCGCTATGGCTCGACGCTTCGCTGAACGTCGAACGCGGGTGGAGGAGTGCTAGAATGTATCTATGGGGTGGGTAGTGACTGTGTCTAGGGTGCGAATTCGGCCGGAGTAAAAAATGAAGCCAACTCTGCCTCGTCAGTTGGCTTTTGGCAGTGGTTCGGGTGGAAATAAATGAGAAAAATGTCAAAAACCGTACCGTCTACCACCACGCAGAGAACACATTTTCCAAACTAGCGCATATTTTTCCTCCCACTTTTTGGGAGTTTTATTTTGAGAACGTTCTAGAGGTCCTTTTCCTCGGGGGGGCCATTGTCTGATCTCTCACCTTCGCGAGTCAGCGCTTCCGATGGCGTACCGGCACACTGGCGGGAAAAGTTTTTCCACTTCCCATCCACCCGGATGAGATCGATATTAAAGGCGAGTCCTCCTTCGACGACGGTTCGGACGAAATGCCGGATGGGTGGGGACAAGTGTATTCCATTGCAAAGTTTCGCCACCAAAAGGCCATGCCATTCCACGGTTCGCCCGGGAAAGAGTTGGATGGAGTGGATTGGATTTTTGTGGTTTTCGAAAAAGGAAATGGAGCTGAGTCAGGCTGGAAGTGTTGCAACCGAAAGCATCAAAACCAAATTATTTGTGTTTAAGATACTTTTCCCAATTCATTTGGAAACACACGTTTGTTAACTTGAACCTTTGGCAAGCTTTGGTATCGTCTCCGACGTGAGCCATCGTGGAAAGTAGAACACGTTTCGTTCAGGGAACCGGTTGTACGAAACAAACGAAGCCATTCTGGAACGGGAACCCCACACCTATCCCGATCCCCGGGAAGTAAATGGGTGCCAACCGCAGGTATTTGTGGCCGGGACTGTAAGATGCAGCAGTTTTTTGTGGGAAAATGATGACTCCCACTAATGATGAGGTAGGGTGGGGAAAAAGGCACACACACACACACACACGGCAGGGAGAACAAAGTGGCCCTCGGCGTCTGGTCGAGGTCTGGCCGATACCCGAACGGAGACGATCTCAACAAATGAATGAGCCCACGGTGAAGATGATCTTCTTTTCTGACACGTCCGTCCGTGTCGCTTGCGGTGTGCGAGAGATGTTGTTTGTCTTTTTTTGTGGAAAGATGATGCTTGGGGGTGAAGTGGGAGTCAATGGACTCTTTCCGACCCGGCGGGACAGTCTAGGCGATCCCAGGAGCTGGTGGTCGGAAGTAGGTGGCAACATACTTATTTGATTACAAGATAGAATCAACATCAGCAACATCGGTTTTCCACGCGGGAGGGGAGGGGAGCTCACCCGTCTGCCTTCGTGTTCGGAAGCATGGAGCAGGGTGTTGTCTTTCGTTTTCGTCTTCAGCGACATTTGGAGGAGCCCACAGTTTTCAAGTGCGATGAAAAATGCTGCTCGGAAAGGACTACCCCGGGGCTAGATGAAGTGAACTTTCTTTCTTCGGGTTACGGTGCGAACACCCATGGAAGGCAAGGTTGACCGGCGATCAACCCCCGCGAGTCCTCCCGAGGATGCTGAGTCATAAACTGAACAACGACCCAACGCGGTTTCGTGCACCCGCGGAATATTAATGCGGCCGGCGCCCATAAAGCTGTAATATGTTTTACGACGGACGTTTGTCGTCGTCGTCGTCATCGTCGTCGTCGGGCGATGATGGTAGAGAACACTCCGGTGCAGCGTTTTTGCCCATTTGGCACTATAAAGGGTGCTCAGTTTGCGCGATGCCCTGTTCCGTCGGGTGGTCCTGCAGCGATAATGCTCGAGCAGCGACTCCCAACCGGTGGACACAAAGAGAGAGAGAGAGTGAGATGTGCGTGGATCCAAGAGGAGGCCCGACCCCCCTTCTTCGCCCATCTGTTTATCTGTATTTTGTATTGCGTGACAAGTGTGGGTAAAACAAACTGTAACGATCGAGCAGCGATGGAGCCCTCGCCGCTGGGAAAAGAGGGGATGCTTTCTATTCGCATCGCTCAATTGCTGAAAATGGCGTCTATTTCGAAGGGCAGAAAGTGTTGATGGCAGCGGCGCAAGCTAGTGTGCAACCACGTGCCGACGAGCTGCGGCTTCGTTGGTTGGATGATTTTGATTAAGTTTAAACATTGAGCTTCGATCGAAGGCACGGCGCAGGAATGCCAATGTTGGTTTTATTTATTCCATCACGCGTTCTCGTATCTACCAACCCGTTCCTGCCCCTCCCGTATCATCTGATTGCGTCTGTTCGCCACACAATCAAAGAGCAGTCATCGTAGAAGCTGGGTCCTCTTTTGGGTTGAGGACTTTCTACCGAAGAATGGTACCATATGCTAGCACCAGAGTGGATTGTAATGGCACAGTAAAGTGCACGTAGACCAAGAAACTTCCACGATACAGCAGGAAAAGTCCCCCGATGAGGGAAAACCCATGGTTAGCATAATTTTTTTTTAATAAGCTAGGCCGTACTTCACGGAAATTTAAGGCGATACTATTATGCTTGATATACTAATATTAAATGACAAAACTCTCCCTGTCTGCCCCTGTCTCACTGCAGTTGACACACCCTTTCTAAAAGAGTCGCCCTTTGGCGACCTTGGTAGGATTCTGCAAATTGGTCACCAAGTGAAACACGATACTACTCCATCCGTACTCTCGACAGACGGACAAAATGCTGTCCCAATCCGGGTCCGTGGGAAGACTGAACGCCGGCAGATGCCGTTGATAATGACTATTTATAGCTCGACTGGTTTTCGATATGACGAAGAAAAATTGGGGGTGTCCGAGCTGGGAGAGAGTGTCAGACATATGCAGTCGAAGTTGGTTTGACGAATTTGAAAACCATCTTTTGAAGCTAATCCATTCAAGCTGTGGCGTGACGTTTCAGTGATTAATAGACAGTTGGACACGCTGAACCAGTGTATGCGTGGTCGCGCTTCCCACCTCGGTCCAGCTCGGTTACGGAGCGGTTGCCGTGGTGTTTGACGGCGCGGGGAGGCGAAAATGGTCCATAGATTAAGTTTAATCGGAAGCCATTTGTCGGATTGGGCTAAGGGTGAAGAAGCGATACTCTGGCAAGGTCGGGTAGCAGGACCTTACGTCATGGCATCTTGGGAAAATGAAACCGAGCAGTATTTGGAGCCGAACATTTGAAACTTTTCGGAATAATGACGTTTCTCGCCTTCCAATGATTTTACTTTTATTGCAGAGGTACCCGCAAGAAGAATATCCCCCCTTGACGCGATTTAAACAGGCAAACTTGGGCACCATGGATGCGGTCGAGCGGTCGTACAAGTCGTACAGCAGCACCAGGTACGCCATGAACCAGGCGTCCCTGCACATCCAGCGCATCAGCTTCGAGGGCAGCTGTAGGGTGCCGAAGCCGAAGCTGGTGCCGGCGTCGCTGGACCGCACGCGGAGTTTCTATCCACCCTGTACGATTCTCCATCGGTGTGACGAGGACGCGGGCTGCTGCATGGGGACGGAAACCTGCGCCCCGAAGTCCACGGCCGTTGTCGAGCTGTTCTTCTATGTGAGTAGTTATCCCCGGGTAGGTTTGGAACACGCACCCAATTAATGATCATCCGCCGTCCCCCACAGGTGAGTCCCATTGGAGCCCGTCCCAAGAAGGACGCAATAGCGCTCTCCTTCACCAACCACACCGAATGCCACTGCGTTCAGAAGAGCAGCGTCCAGGAGTCGAGTGTCGTCAGCAGACACCGGAAGGAGCTGGACGCCAGCGGAGTCGATCGGGACTCGACGAGACGCGAAGCGCCTGGTGGGGTGGCCGCGTGCAAATGCCCCGAGCCGTTCAAGCCAGTCATCGACAGCGAGTCGCAGTGCTATTGCGACTGTGTGGCCGGCGCTCGCGACTGCATCCGGTTCAAGGAGGGGTTGGAACATTTTCCGATGAAAGTGCGATCGTAAGTGGCAGCCCTGTTTTCAGTGTGTTTTTCCGTTCTGTTCTGTTCTTCCCATGCAATATCGTTCAATCTTTAATTTTCTTGCCGTGTCGCCACTCCAGGAAAATTCTCAACAACCAGTGCCAGCCCCCGTTCTGCGAGTACGGCCCGTACAAGCGCTCCGAAGGAAAGTGTCCCACGAAAAGTGAGGCCATGGATCAACACGTTGCCGGACAGCGACGGTGAACGGGACTTGGTAGGCGGAAGGGAAGCGATTATGACATCGACAATGAACGAAGAAAACAGCAAGAGAGAAGCTTGAGCCAACCAGATTGAAAATCGTTACCAAAACACTTGTGCTAAATTGTGTGCGAGCGCGTGCTACTATCAAGCTGTGCGCCAGCTCCATGTGCGAATATCCCCTTCGGATTTGCTTGGAAAACCCTTGGAAAGAACAACGTTCCCGAAGTCCCGGAAGGGCACGTGCGTGTCGTGCAAGGGTACAACCTATTCGCAGGCGTTTGTTTGTATTTCTACCACACATGTACGCTATCGAATCCTACCATCGAACTCACGAAACCCTGCTCCTGCCATGTTCGAGGGAAGAGTAATGAAACATCACGTTCTAGCTTTAGTTATCCGTTCCGCAGATTCGGTGAGCTTCGACAGGCGCTATACAAATGTAATGGACAATCTTCGACAATTTTTCTCAGTACGTATAACGGTGCAGAAACGAAATCAGGCAACGGTAAGCTAGGATGATTTCTGCATGATTTTAGCAGCTAAACAGAAGAGTATATTTTTGCGTAGCAATAGTTAAGTTTAGTGCTTAGATGCGTTCATGAAGACTAGACACTGTGCTGAGTATGTGTAAATAGGCAGAAGCTGACAGATGGGGAGCAAAAAGGAGCGGAAAAATATTATTTTCACCAACTATTAAAACTTTAGCACGTTGTTCGTTAGCTGTAATCTGTAATCCCAATGTGTGTCCCAACAACGATTGTTCTATTCGGGGCGATGGTAAGCGAACATCTTACAAACTACTGCTGCTGCTCACACTGTTATAGCCATTGGGGTACACCGTTGACGAACGAATCGAAAACTATTGCAATTCAACTTTTTAATCGTTGCACGTACATCATGATCAATTATCGAGCTTACTGTAATGACCTCTTATGCATCGTCTGTTTGTTTCACCCCCACATCTACTATAGCAGCCGACGAAAGCAAGCATTATGAAGTAGAATCGCGTGTCGTTGGATCACAGTTAAGTTTAGAAGGATTTACGCAGGAAGGACACGGATAAGAAATCAACTCCAATCAAAGTTATGCCTAAGTTTGCTGCATAAATTATACGCTAAGGATAGATGCTAGTCACTTAAGATTGATAGTATTACTACTATATATTTTACCACTACTATTTAGAACGACTCGACTTGTTTATGCATTAGACAAATATGTAACCGCTAATGGTAGAGCTGCGGCTGAACGAGAAGCTAAGCGACAGGTTTGTTAATCGTACGCACACCGATCGTGGTCCACCATGCATGTCAACACACACACACACACTCTCTCACACGCAAGTAAAATCGCTAGGAGTAAACTGCTTATATTCCATAATTATTACGGTCTACCAGATTTAATAACGATGATGGATCCGGTTTCTATGATGAAATAATTTTTAAATAAATGAATGATTGGATCGCACTCACCCGCCGCATGCTGCAGAGGCTTTGTTCGAGCGAAAGAAATGGGGAAGAAGGGCGATCGTGGCCGAAGAAGGAAAGGGGAATGTTACTACCCTTTAACCAGTAGGGCGACGTTGTACTTAATCCAGCCCTTTTCGTCCTGTTGCTCGCCGCAGGGCAGTGGAATGGAAAGGACGTAGGCCGCTTCCGCGCGGTGTGAATTGCGGAACAGAGGGCAGTGGAGGTAGTGGGATGGAGTGACTGCTCGCTGCTCGGTTGCAACAGGCCGCCTCGTTGGCCGGAAGGCGATCGGTGGCATCGGGCAGACCATCTCCAGGATGTCCGGTACGGCGAGCGATTGCTTTTCCCAGTTCCAGCTTCCGTTCTCCAGCAGCAAGCCTTTTACGATGCACCCTTCCTCGATCGAAACCCGTTCCAGTGGTTTAGGTGTTGCGAATATCGTAAAACTCCACTGCACTTCCTCGAATGGGACGTGGTGAGTGTTTGCGTAATGCTGTAAGGAATGAAGAAAACAAATGTGACACGGGCAGATGGCAAGCGGACTGCTCATCGGTTTTCCCCTAAATCGCCTACCTGCAGCACACCGTTGAGGAACCGTTTCGGGTCCGTGAAACGGGCCAGCTCGATCTCGACCGGAAGCTGGCCGGTTTCGGTCCAGCGCCGGAAGTACTGAACACGCTCCCTGAGCTCCAGCACCCAGTCGGATAGTGACGCCCGTGTCGCGGCACCATTTCGCTCCCTCTTCCGGCCGGTGGCACCGGCACCGGACCAAACGTCGGGTACTTTGTTTCGCTGCAGCGCCCCGAAAAGCGCACCCCAATGGCCGGCATCCAGCAGCAGGTCGTTCGTTGCCCCCGCCAGCGTTCGCAGTACGCAGTCCGCGTCGGACCGCAACCGGGCCAGGACGGCGTTGTAGGCGCAAACTTCGGCCAGAAGTGCATCGCAGACGGGCGTCGTTCTGTTTGCACCTGCGCTCACAATCCGGAGCGCGTTCTCGTAGTCGAGGTAAACAGGCAGAGTCGATAACAGGTCCGAGATTGTTTGCTTCGTCTGGGCAATCAAAAACAACGAACGAGGATGTACACATGGTGGCATGGCGGAACAGAAGAAATGAGAAAAAGAAAAGCAGAAGAGAAGGAGGCAAAAAACAGAAGAGAGAGAGTTTGTTTGTGGAAGCAAAAGAAACATCCTTAAATAAAGCCGGATGCACCAATCGCTAAGAGTTTTGAAAGAACTTCCACACTTCGTTTGTTTGGCGTTGCACATGTATGCTCCAGGGAAAAATGTTTCAATTACGCCCGTAACGCTCCGTTTTCTGCCTTCAAGTTCTTTCGCTTCTGGGCTCAATGTAACCAAGGGTAAACAATGAAAAACACGACCGCAACGAGTAACGGCAACGGAAAAGGAGCAGACAGGCCCACACACACACACACACACACACACACACACACACACACTGGTTGCATCTATATACTTACGCGCTCGTACTCCTGGTCAGCGTGCTGCGCGAGGGGGTGGGACGGTGGTTGCTCCAGGTCCTTCGCCATCCGCGCCAGCACGCGCAGAATGTAGTCGGAGCGTGATTTCAAATATTTAATATTTGCATTCTCGTGCTGGCCGAAGACATCGATGCCGTCGCGGTCGGGCAGATGGCCGGCGATGAAGTCGACGTACGTCTGGTAGGTCCCATCCCGGGGCAACCGGAACCAGCCGCGTGCTGGAGGCGAACCCATCGACGTCGCCGAAGGCAGCAGCAGTCGCGGATGGAACAGTTCGTCCGTGTACACTGCGTAGATTCGCCGGTCCCAGCGGTGGCCGATTTGAGCTGATTGAAATCAATTGAACAATTTTCGATTTAGCCACATCCCTTCTCTTTCCTTCCCTTTCCCCGACTATGCATCGGATTTGTTTTTTGCAAGAACGCTACAGCTTCACCGTGACATTGACAGTCGGACAGTAAACTGGTGGTCAGTGCCATCGAACGTGGTCGCGAGCTCGCAGACGGGCGACGTCGTTGCTGACAAAGTATCGTTGCTTCATTCAATTTACGACCAACTGTTGTGCATGGAGCGGCAACTCATATGATGGAGGCCTTACGTTGGAGCGAATGATGGAACATATCCAACCGGGGGCGAGTGTCAAAAATACAAAATATCCACATCGTAACCTCTGCCGACACTCTGCCGTGACTCGTCGAGTCGTCAGATCACAATTTGAAGACAACACTTTGACGAGCACGAGCAAACCGAAAAGGACCAACCAGTAAACAATCGGAATCGGATGGGCGGCATCTGCTGTTTGATGTCATCCATACACCGGTCTAAGGGGTCATAAATTTTCAAACGGGCAGTTATTGAATGATTTGACCCCCTAAAAAATAGCAATGGCCATCATCAGTTGTCGGCGGCATCCTTACGGAAGGTCACGTACGCTGCACAACTTAAATTTTGGAAATGAAACCGGCGACATTGGATGCCATTCTACTACGAGCACGTGGCAACTGTTGATGGACAGATTGGAGAGACCGTTTTATGAGAATTCTTGAAATTTAAATTGCATCGTCATACCACTAGATGATGGCTGCCGGTGGTAGTTCCCTTGGAGAATCGCCTGAAGATGGGAAATTGTGTCCACCACTAACGTTCCACCAAATTCTGAGTTGAAATGTCACACGGTTGTTTTGGGTGAAAATGTTTGAAATTAATGTTGCATATTGTTTGATGGAACTCAACCATTCGCTATCAAAACATATATGACGTGGATTCTTCTTAATGTGATCGGCAATTATAGGATGCGGTTTTGGCGTTATATGTCTAGATGTTTGCTGTATGGATCAACGCCAAGGTGAAAACCAATCAAGGCTCAGAGTACCTATTAAGCCCATCCCTGTTGGAAGAAAGATCAACTTTCACTCACCACCATAGCACTGCTCAAGCACGACCCCGTTTATAAACTGCCACGGTGTGGCATCGTGCTGCTCCTGCTGTTCGCCGTCCGCCGGGCCAAGACCGTGGAAATCGTCCTCGAGACTCACGTCGACACTGGAGGACCGTCCCTTGACGCCTCTTGCGATCTCTCGTCCTCCAACCTTCCATCGGGGCAGCGTGCGATCGTTCACTTTGGTCACAAGCAGCTTCTCCAGACCGTACGACAAAAGCCGCTCCGCGAGCTTATTCCACGGGAAGTAAAAAGAAATTCATATAATGGATGAATAATTGGCATTCCGCTACTCATCCCGAGCCCGTCTCGCTCGGAGCAGAAGGACACATACGGCAAAGTCATTATTGACAGCATGGTAAGGCTCGAGCCAGCCCAGCTGCTGGAAGTTGTTGCGCGCCAGCAACAGACCGTGCAGGAAGGCGAGGGAGAAAAGCAGACGCTTGTAGCTGGTTTCGGTTTGCTTCATCAACGAGCTCGTTTTCCGGAACCGGGCCTCTCCGAGCTCGTCGTACAAGCTTTCCATAAGCTGCTTGATACCCTGGGAAGAAAAAGTACGGATTTGCTTGACGGTTCATTCCGACGACGCGTTTGACGCAAAGGAAGGAAGGTACCTTAGGCTTCTCGAACGCCAATTTGATGCAGCTCTGCAGCACCGATACGGGCAGCGCTTCGTGTGGCTTGGTGCTGAGCCACAGCCGAAACCTGGAGATGGGGCTAACGGACTTGAGGAAGGCCACCACGTGGGGCAGTTGCTTTAGGAACGCCACCGAGCGATGGCAGTCCCCAACGTACAGCCACGATTCATCCGCGATACATCGCTTCAGCAAGTCAATGAACGACTCCAGCCGACCCTCGCCCATGCCTAGACACTCGAACCCGCCCACCAACGAGGGGTGGCTCTTGCGCCGCAAACGTTCCACCCGCCGCAGCGGATTCGAGCTACCCCGGAGAAGCAACAGTACCGGTGTCTGCGAGGTCGACTCCTGGAAAGCTTCCTCCAGCGTTCCCATGGGATGGTCGGCGAACTTTACCCCCAGGCGGTGGCGCGTGATGTTCGTCATGCAGCGCTCAATGCAGTCCAGCCTGAGACAGCGAATGATGAGGTACTTCTGAAAGGCCTTCAGATGCTGCTCCCAGCTGCCCGCCAGTGGTGCTTCCTCCGGCGTCGACGAAGTATACCATGCCTTCCACTCTGCTGGCTGCTCCGCGAACGACTCCACAATCCCGTGGAAGCCCGGCAGCCGATCGAGGTCCGTCAGCTGATCCCACTGCGACTCGGTCAGCCAGCCGCGGCAAGGGTTTTCCATCTGCTCCTGGCGGTCGATTTCGCCCGCCCCGTGCACGAAAAAGCGAAACTCCCGCGGGCTCAGAGCCTCCTCAGCAAATAGCACCCGTATGCACAGGTAGAACGCGAACAGGTTGCGATCGTTTTCAAATAGTCCCCGAGATACGGTACTAAGAAATGGGAAAGGGTGGAAAGCACGTGAAAGAACGATGATTTGGATGCCGTGGAAAATTTCGCTATTCTCACCGAAACACGTTGTAGGTATGGTAATCGTCGATGCGGCGCTTCCTCTCTGCCACCTGCTGCACGCGTCCACTTTGGTCGAGCGAAAGCAGGAACAATGCCTTGTACCACGCCAGCGAGTAGCGGTAGAGCATGTTGATCCGCTGCAAGTCGCCGAGGACTAGAAACAGCAATGCCGCGCGGGCCGCACACGACCGGTAAACCTCGCGAGACGCTTCGATATCGGCCCGGGCCAGTTCCGCCTGCTGCAAATCGCCGGAAACGGTCTGAAAAGTGGCCCGCGAATTTTCCAGCAACAGGTACAGCTCCTGGTCCTCGAGGAGGGGTGTTTGGCTTTCGTTCAGAATTCGCAGGATCTGCTCCTTCGTATCCGCGAGCGTGCGCTTGTTGCGAACTATGGTTTGCTGCAGATCCTCCCTGCGTTCCTCCAGCGAAGGATTCTCCGTCCCTACCAGTAACCCTTTTTTGTTTTTTGAAGAAACATTAGAAAACAAATGAAGCTCGGCTTCTGTTCGATTACATGCCTGATGTATCCTCACCTAACATCTTGGTTTCTAGTCCCTCCGATCCGAGCACAAAACTTAACTGGTTGATGCGCTTCAAGAGCGCCCCCGGCATCGGCAGTGGTTCCCGACTGAACAGGTGCACAGAGTGTACTCTCTCACCCGGTGACCTCTTCGAGGAACGACACTTTCGGCAGGATGTTACCGCTGCTTCCTCAAGCACAAAAACGTCATCCAAATCGTTAACGTTAGCCCGGGTGATGTTTTCCAGCATGAGCGGCACGTGCTGGTGGAAAGTTTTCACCAGCGTTGACTCGCAAATTTCGTCATCAAAATCTAGCAGCTTCACGTCCGTGTCCAGCTCCGTCAGAAACCATCCTTGGGCTTCCTCCTGCGGATCGACTATCAGTGCAGTGCGCGTGCTGTTCAGCAGAATCGTAGCGTTTTCTGCGGAAAAGTCGTCCGGCGGGAGACCGTTCTCGTGCCAGCGAATGAGCACGCCCGGCTCGTAGAAGAAGGCCGTCAGAGAAAAGGGCCTAGTGAAGGGAATTTCCACCGTTTCCAGATCGATGAACCACTGGGAGAGGACGAACGAGCGCGCTAGGGCGGTGACCGGCCCGAGATAGGTGAGACAACCGGCCGCCAACAGTGCATCGCCTATCAGTCGCTCGTAGCCCGTCTCCAGGTCCTGCTTCGTGTTCAGCCAGCGGACGCGTTCACCGGCCAGGTTGTCCACCAGGGTACGAGCACGCTCCAGCTTAAGCGCCATCTCCCGGGCGGTTTCTTCTAGCTGCCGCTTTTCCGTCATTTTATCCTCGTACTCCGACCGCAGGCGGGTTAGCTTTTCCGACAGTTGTACCAGCTTTCGTTCGGCCGCGTCCAGCTCGTTCTGCTTTTCCAGCAACGACGCATTCGCGTCCTCCATTTTGCGAATCTTTGGACCAACATATCTGAGAAACGAGAGAAGAGGAACGTCCTTACTACGAGGCGCATACTACGGAAGGGAGTCTGCACGCGTACCTGTACACTTTACCGTAGTTGTCGATGGCCCGGACCCATAGCATGAGTGATTTGGCCGCCTTCGAAACGGTGCCCACCTTGTCCGGTTCCAGCTCAGGATTGCGCACGTACACGGCGATCGTCTTGAGCGTCCGCTCCGAGATGCTGTTCCGGTCGAACCCCTTCAGCGTGTCCAGAAACTTCTGCTCGCCCAGCTGACGCTTCGCTTCCGCCCAGGTGGGCTCCTTGCCGAGCAGGATCATAACCGCCTCCATCACCAGCTCCACCTTCGTCGGCGGTCGGCTGTACGATTTGATCTCGTTCATGTCTTTCTTGTTTAGCGAATCCAGTGCGGAGACGGCGGCGGTCAGAGCCGGCATGGCCCGCTGCAAGTCGGCCGCGGCCATCTCGGCCAGCTGCTTGCAAACGACCTCCTCCGCTCCGATTTTCACCCGTTTCACCGACACCTCCTCCGTCTGCCCGTCCGCTTCCTGCGTTTGCTGCGCTATTTGCTCCAGAAAGGCATCCAGCTGCTCCTGGAAGAGCGCGATCTCTTGCTGTCGCTGCTCCAGCGCCTCGGAAAGGCTGGCCACCTTCACCGTGGCGTCCTCGATACGCTCGATGCCGACGCGAAACTTGCGGTGGGTCGCCTGCACCTCGAGTCTTTTCTCACGCAGCACTCTGCAGGGCGAATCGGGGGATAAGAATTCAAATTTATCATCCCCTCGGATTATGCTCACATACTGGGCCCGTGTTGCCCCACTACTGACCTTTCGAACGTATCCAACAGCTCGAAATACCAACTGCATGGTACAATTATATTTCGCTTACTGCCGGTACCGGTTGGCAAAGTCGTCTCCGTTTGTGCCACATAATGTATGCGAAACAATAAATCATGCGTCGCAAGCTGTAGCCGTTGCTCGGTGCTCTGGATCAAACTTTCTCTCTTGCGAGTCTGGGGAACGAATAGGCAAGAAGGTGGGAGAAGTGATGGCACTGGAGGAAATGTTTTTCGAGGGAAACATAAATAGCCTCTTCGTGAAAGGAAGTTGTTGGTTTCAATGTCTAATTTTTTAGGTGCTGACAGCTAAGCCAACAAAAAATAATACTGTGAATATGACCATCGGTACTGCATCTGGATGCGATCACAATATTCAAGGAACACTCCCTTCGCGCCATAGCGAGAATCCGCGAACTCCCCTTTCCAACCTTGCTGTCAGCAAGAATCTGTCGGGTTAATTAGTTTTCTCCAGCCACTCCAACACGACGTGCACTTCGTTCTTTGTGTCCGTGCTATTCAGGATGCTGCATAAATGGGGTGAAAAATGGTAAAAATGCAAAATGCAAATGCAACAGCACCTTGAACAACATGCATTTGTGGTGCATTCTTTGGGAGTGTCCTTCATTGTCTTGTTTTTTTTTCTACAGCCACGCTGCGTGACGGTGCTTTCATTTCGTTTGATCTTGGGCCGTAACCTGCTGTACAGCATTCCCTAATGTATATACCCCACAAATACGACGCCGCACAAGATGAAGTGCGGCTCACAGGACGGGGGAGAGAAGAATGTGATGCAACAATGACGGAGCGCGGGATAAACTCTACCTTCTGGGCACTGCTGGCTGCCACCGTCCCCTGAATGGGCACGTTGAGGGGTACGTTCTTGAGCAGGTACTTCTTGGAAATCTCCAGCAGCGTCACCTCGGACCAATCGTGGACGCAGTTCACGGTGAGGTCCCGCGCCAGCGACGGGTAGCGCTGCAGTATGATTCTGCGATCCGCGGTCCATTTCGCGACACAGGAAAAGAAAGAGGAAACGATTGAACAATGGTCACAATTTCGTCTTAGTCCACTTTCCGGGAACCTATTACCTATACGCGGAGGCTTCCAACGGGAGACAAATTACCAGGTGAAATCTGGCCCGCACTTTGTCCCAATCCATCGCGCTGGGTTCATCAGCACCCTCGGCCAGTTTGGTCTGCTCCGCAGCATTGCCGCAGAAGAGAACGCGCAACTCTTCCCCGGAAACGATGCCACTCAGCAGCTCCATCAATCGCTCGTTCGGTCCGGCGTTCACAATGTCATCCAAGTTGATCAACACCAGCGTTCGGCACTGTCGGCAGGCCTGAAAAAGTCTCAAAAATGCCAGCTCTATCGCTTCCGGTTCATCGCGCATACGGACGGGAATGCGGTGGAATACGACCGGATCCAGCGAAAGACGCGCGGCAAGCTGGCACACCACCGTTCGCCCACTGCCCGGTCTGCCCATCAGCATCATTCCGGAGCCCGGAGTGAGGCGCATGCTGCGGAGCACTCTCGTCGCGTGTTCTACGGCTTCACGATGAACGATGAGTCTCTTCGGAAAACCATCGGACGCTTTGCTCCACTCCCGTTCGGCATGGGCGCTGGAATTGTGCAGAAGTGAGAAAACATTTCTGTATAGCAAAAGGGCTTCCCGGTTCTAAAGGTTCGAATTACATCAATTGATTCGTATCCCGAACGTCTTCGTACGGATTCACGCTTCCACGCTCCGTTAAAACGTCCGTATAAAGGGGACTTTGATTGTTCGGGCACAATCCGTGCAGCGTTACCTCGAAATGCTGAGAGATGGTCTCGTTAAACAGCTCGTAGAAGCGCTTGTGATCCGCCGGCTCCAGGCGGTCCCACGTCTCCCGGTAGCATTCGTGTATCCACAAGCGCAGAAGCTGGCCCTTTTCTTTCCTGGCAGCCGGCCCGGTGTCGTTGGCGAGCAAACACGAACACAGCGACCGCACTATGGATGCGATTGTCTTGAGCGAAAACTGGTAGCGCAGCCGGTGCGGCGTGGGTCGCAGCGCTCGCTGGAGGCGTCCAACGAAGTCGACCGTCGCCGGCGCCAGCAGCTGAAAGACGGGCCCTAGCTTCGCGTCACCGGATGCTGCTCCCACGACCGACCGGATCATGCCGGTGAAGATTTGCCCTAGCTGATCCTGGGGCAGGCGCGTCATGACCAGGAGATGGCATTTATTCAGCGCACTCTGCAAGGTTGGTGAGAGTCGCGGGCCGCAGCGTTGGAGTCGCATTGCGACCACCATTTGACACTGCTCGATGCGCACCGGCGTCGCTCTCTCGTACCACTCGGCGCATTCAAACAGGCCGCGTACAAACGCGTCCGTGGCGTACGGATTGGACTGCACGGTGTGAAGATCGTCCAGAAAGCAAACCATTTGCCTGCGACCTTCGGGATAAAAGCGGCTCTTCGTGATCTTCAGCGCATGGCATCGGAGACGGTTGCGAAGCTGCAGTGGCGTTGTGCGCTGCGTGAGCGCGATGCGCATGGTGGACCATGAAGTGGACGACTCCATGTTCGATAGGGCCGCGGCCAGCAGATCTGTCTTCCCGACTGTCGTTTCACTCGCTAGAAGCACCGGTGTGCCATCTTTCATGAGGGCCTGCGTGAGGAATTCATAAGCCATCGTCTGCGGACTGCGGATGTACGCACTGTGCAAGGAAGATAAGTCAAGAATGTCGCGATGTCGAACGCCGACGCTGTTCGGACACATTTAACGTACCTACGGTAATGAGCCTGGTCGCTGACTGTCACTTCACCGCTCCGAGCCGACAGTTTATCGTCCCACGACCGCCATGCTCCTTCCGGAATGTTCACATAGTAGTCAAAAATGGTTCCCTTTAGCGGACAGCCCGCCTCCGGGTGCTGCTCACGCAGGTGCAGATCGTACCGGCTCCGGCTGCCATCGTCCTCCAGCGATCCTCCGATGGACCAAACGGAGCAGAAAAAGAACAGCTTCGCAAGCGTCCCCCGCCAACGTTCGTGCGTCTCCCCATCGTCCCCACAGTTCTCCGACTTAGGATCGAATTTGTCCGGATTAAATGGAACGAAAAGACTGTCCCAAAGCTGGCAGAACGTTCGTGCGACGGTCGCGTCGCTAAGTTTTACGATGGCCGGACATTCGGCGCGCTGGAAGGACAGCGAAGGCGCGAAGTATTTGTCCACCAACTCGCACAACCGCTGCCGTAGAAAGGGCTGTTGCTTTTGCCTCAGCCACCCCTCGACAATATCCTCCCAACGAAGGTCGCCAGGGCCAATGTGAACCAGCGTGAAACGTGACACTGCCGACGGTGTCATGGTTTCCAGTGGACCGACGCACTCGACGACCACTTTCACGTCACGGGCAGTGCCGTGCCCTGCCGGGATCGTCTGGTATTCGTCCAGCATCAACGGGCGTGTAAAGTCATACGCCGTATATTCGAGGCACGGGAGACGGGCCACGCATTCGATCCATTCGGCTTCGGGAACGCTATCGAATATCAAACACTTTCCGGCGGCCGTAGAGTGCAGCGCCTTCGAAACGATGCCATCCAGCAACTGGCGGTCGAACTGTGTCGGGTGCGTGGTCTTCCGTAGCGCATTTGGAATCACGCGATGCACCTCGTACCCTGGGCTCATCAACCCCAGGGCAATCAACGTTGCCCGACTTTTTCCCGTACCAGCTCCTCCGGTGATAACAACCGGACGTCCGGAGTGCAGAAGCGACTGATGTAGGCGTAACACTTTTTCCAGCATCCCATCGGATAGCTAAACGAGAAGCAATGAGAAAATTAGCCTTTTTTTGCCGCAGAAACCACATCTATCTCTTTTGCTCACGTTTAAGTTCATTTCCTGTGCCTTCTCTCGTGCCCGATCCTGTAGGGATTCATCACTATCTTCTGATTGATCTTCGAACGTGCCTACAGTTAGGGCTAGGCAATCGCGACAAATTCTGTATTCGGTGTCCGACAAACTGCTGCGGCACGTTTGCTGAAATATAAAATCGTGAAATCAATGTCGTCCCACTGCGCTATGCAACGTCAATGGCTCACCAAAAAGGCCCCGATAAGTGCCTGCTTCTCTACGTCGATCGCGCGGGTGCAGGTTCTTTTTTCCACCATTTGAATGTTTTCGATGATGTGTCTTATTCTGCGTAATGAAAACATGCCCTGTTCCAGCAGGTTACCTCCGATAAGTTCCATTTGCTCCAGAAACAGGCCTAAGAGTTTCGCAATTCGAGCACTGTGATCGAAGGTCGCCAACCAGAGCCAAGATTCAAGGACTTTCACTCGATCGACGGGGGTGAATATTATCGGACGAAATAAGGTTCGATCTAGCGTCTCCGTAACTGCCTTCGTAGAGGCATTCGCGATAGCTAGGGAAAACAGCTGAAACCTCCCTGCGCGATGATAGCTCCCCTTAGGAATTTCCGCTGTCGCCGATTTACGGTGAACGTTCCCCAGCGTTTCCCGCACGCAATCGCCAATCTGTGTAACAACGGCGGATGACATGCGCTCCAATCCGGCGAATGCCAGCCAGCCGCCAAGCATCTTCACGCCGATAACCAGGCGCAGCATAACTTCCACCGGCACGCTTTCGTTACAGTCCAAGGTCAGCAGAAACACGCCCAACGAGTGAGCCAAACTGTCTAGCAGCACTCGGCGGCCGCAGTCGGCTCCGGAAGTACCAAGAAACGATGGAATTTGCTGCGCCTTGATCGCACAGATCGTGGCCATTCGGGCCCGTTCGCTCGCGGGAGTCAGCAGCATGGGTTCGGTGGATCGCTTGCACTCGTAGCCGTACGGGAAGCGAGCGTCTAGTAGCTGCATGGTGCACCTGCGCGACGCAGGATGCCAGTTCGAGTGCAGCTGCAGCACCCACTCGAAGGACTCCAGCCCGTGCAGCGCCGATCGGCCGCATAGTCGTTCGAGCACATCACGTGCGTTCAGCTCGACGATCAGCAAATCGTTCAGCTTCTTCCGCTGCCACCGGTCGTGCGGTCCACTGCGCGCCGACGCCGTCAATTCCTGCAACAACTAACGGGCGAAAAAAACGGGCGATATGTAGTATGAGATGAGAATGAGGGAGTCATTCACTCTGGGAGATTAAGGAAAACGCAAACGGAATACGCATCGATGAAACGGCTATTAGCATCGCACCGTTGGCAATAAATAAAAACCCAACGGATCGATCGAGCAAAAAGTCGCCAGAAGCCGCCAGCCCTATTATAAAGAAGAAGGTGTACATACTTTTGTGTGCAAGGAACGCAGCATCTTCAGCGGTTTGTTGCGACCCAACAGACGACACTGCACCAGGGCATTCCGGGTGAGCAGCGTTTGCTGCAGCTCGACACTTTTCAGACACAGTTGAAGCGGCCAACTGCGCAGCCAGCCCGACTCCACCCGTCGGAAGTACCCCCCGCGCAGGGCCGCGTGACATTTCGACAATAAATCTTGCAACGTGTGGCGGATGCCGTTCTCGACTTGACGCATCGTTTCGGTGACATTCCCCGGACCGCGGGGTTTGCTTCCCACGAAGGGCAGGGGATCTGTGAAGGAAATGTACTCTTCATCGCGAGTGTACATCCCACAGATAGTCCTGCCCGGTGGGGAGTGTAGCCGGGACACATTTTCGAACATGATGGTCAGCGATTGCTCAAGCAGGGCGCAGTCCATCGGTCGCGACAGTACAGCGACCAGCTGGCTGTCCGAGAGCAGATAAAAGCGCGGGAAACGTTGGCGCTCTTTTTCCAGAATGTCCCGCAGCCCGCGCGCTAGTTGGTTGATGCGCTTCCGAACCGCCTCGACCTCTGCTAGGTACTCCTGCCCTACTGGGCAGATGTCCTCCACGACCCGAGCCGTCGATATGGAGCGCATAAGTTCGCGCCACTCCTCGAAGCAAATTCGGAAGCCTTCCCTAAAGTCTGCCGTCTCCGCAGACCCACCGTTGGCGGAGCAGATACGGTGCAGATCAAACAGTGTTCGACATTCCGACTCCGTCTGCATCAACACCTGCAGCAGCTCTTCTAGCAGGCCCAACGTTTCTTCCCAGTATTCCACGAGCGGCTGGAAAGGTTGGCGATGTGGCGAACTTTGCAGGCGATTTATAATTCCAATGTTGTCCGCCAGGGTGAGCAAATGTGCCCGCGGGTTCAGGAGCTCGGGAAACACGTCAGCGCTCGTCGATTTCCGTATTTTGAACTTGATCGATCGGACACACAGTGCCACCGCTTCCAGATCCACCTCTACATCGTGCTCCATGCGGGCGGCGTAGCACAGAGCCAGTAGCTTATCCTCATACCGGTAAAGACGCAGTTCGCTCATGCTAAGAAAGCAACTATGTGCAGTCGGTTCTACAGGAGCTTCGCTATTAGGTTACGGTAACAAAACACATAATCGACATGCCAAGGAACACAGGTTTCGCGATAACATACTTACCATTTGGCAATTTCTTTCACTTGGTCCCAATGGCGATTCTGCAGGAACGAGCTGCGCATTGCGCAAACGATTGTCACTGTTGCAGTAAATTGCGCAATTTCTTCTCCCACACGAACGAAGGCATCGAACGCCTCTTCCTCGGGGAGGCGCTGGGCAAGTGTTTCGTGCATTTGCCGGAAATGGCCGGAAGCGGTACGCAACTCGAGTTCATCCACCGTTAGGTAGTTTTCGGACATTACGCGATCTCGCCCGAGACGCCACTCTTGAATGAGCATCCAAACCATGCGCAGGTTTTCCAACCGCAAACGAATTTCTTCAATTGTCTGTGAAAGCATGTATTGATTCACTCATTTAATTTATTTAAACAGTCGCAACACCTCACATTTATTGGCAAACAACGAGAAACTGTTAGTTTTTAGAATGCAAAAAATTCTTAGTGTTGGAACAGCTTTTAGTATGTAAACAAACTAGCGGTTCCTCGAATTGTGACGAAATGTTCGTGCGTGCAAGTTCTCGTTGTGGGGGAAAACCCAGTGATAACTTGTGACTTCGGTGCGGGAATGTAGAAGGCAGCCAAGGAGCATAGAACGGTACCGCGCGGGAGGAAGAGTCACCCGTGGCGGGTTTATCAGCCGGACGCGAGTGCGTCTAGTCCGTTTCTAAGAATGTTTCTTAGAAATTGTTCGAAGAAATCCAAATATGTACTAGCGGTGAACAAGTCATCAATCAATGCCCATGCACGATGAATCCGCTAAAACCGTCCTGCAAAGTTCGCGTCCGGGCAAAGTTAATTATAGAAATCCGCCGGCTCACAGATACTGAGAGTGGGCGGAAAGCTACCCGGCGGCGTCATTCGTAGCGATCGAAAACCAAAACACTGAGGTCCCGCAAAAACCTTAGGGTTAAGGACATGCCTATCAACAGTGATGCACAAGATGAGTTTACTCGTGCCTGCGACCAGTAGTCACGTTTGAATGACCAATCGTCCGCGGAAACAGATCCTAAACATAGGGAGATTCTCGTTCGTTCGTATTTGGATTATACATGAACTGCATTTCAGTACGAAACCAAAACCAAGAGAAACGGTGGCCCTACGGCCCTTGCCCCATGAAGATAATTGATTGGAAAACCCAAACAAAGTTGTAATGACCACAAATTCCTCGGGAAACTTACAGGCGAGCGAACGTAACCGACACCAAGCAACCGCATCCGTTCTTCCAGCTCACGCTCGCGGCGTTCTAGCACCTCCAATCGCATCATTAAACGGTCAATTGCTTCGAACGCTTCGGCTGGGCTCCTACAAAACAACAACGAATAGAACGGAAAACTATAAACAACAGCTTAGTTTTGTTCCCGACAATTTCCGGCATTGGCTCCCCACAACAACCCACCCCCTTGGCCAACCTGGCTACAATCTCACATCGCTCCAGAAGGTGCTTACGAATCGTCCGACGCTTGCATCTCTTCACGGAGCATCTTTAACATCTCCAGTGCGTCCACCTTGAGCGCCTCGGCCGCACCGGTCATGGACAGCTTGAACTGATCGTGATAGTTTTCTATTTGCTCGCGAATTTCCCTCAAATCCGCACGATACTGAGCCCAAATCTTGTCAATGTCCCGGCGTAGCTCGTACGCTTCCGGCAGGAGGTCAACGACGTATTTTTCCAGCACCACAAAGAACTTGAGAATAGTCGCGATTTCCTGCTCTTTCGTTGGCAGCTCCTCGGAGCAAGCCTGATAACGCTCCTCCAGGCGTTTCAATTCATACACTTCCTTCGGCTCGTGCCGTAGCTCTGCAACGTTTCTTTTCAGCACGTTGTTGAAATCTATGACGATAAATGCGGGAAAACAAATGTAACACAGCGCGTCTTAAAGGTAGCATAAGGTGGATTTCAACAAACACTCACCAATTATCTTTCCATATGCTATACATTTTAGATAATCGACATACTTCGTCTGCCACTCGCCGATGTGGCTCGTGAGGGCGTACTTTAGCTTGAGCGCGTCGATTTCCACACATCGGCAAACGATAAAGTCTCCCTGGGTCGACAGTTGGTTCTGGAGCTCTTCGAACTTCTCGATGTTCTTCTGAAAGGCGTCAGAGGTCATGGCCGACAGTTTGAACCGCTCGATGAAGGCAGCTTTGTCAACGCACCAAAACGGCCGGAACACGTTCCACTTCGCCTGGTAGGTGCGCAGCAGCCGCACGGCGTCGTCGATCGTCTCGTTAATCGAGCCACTGATAGCCGCATAGTCCGGGTGCTCGAGAAGCTGCAGGTAGAAGCTGCGCTCGCTGCTTTCGAGCTGGTACCGACGGGCCATGCACGGTACGGGCTTGATCGTCAGGCACACTTCCTCGACCAGGCGGCGCAACGTCTGCTCGACCGCTTCTACGGTAGGCTCGTAAACGGCACCGTCCCTCTTCAGCAAGATCTCGAGCATCAGGATCGGCCTCGAATGTGCGTTCTCCAGGGCCGTACGAACGCCCCGGAGTGTGTTCAGTGTGCTCGTGAAAATGGCCGCCTTGAGCAGCTTATCGATCTTGTGCAGGTACTGCTCCCAGCTGCTGCCCATCTTCCGAATGTTCGACCCGAGACTGTCGTACACTGTGAAAATGCTCCGACTGATCTCCGTCAGCACCTGCAGGAGCTCCGTGAAGACGGTTTTCTTCTGCTCGGCGACGCTCGCCATCAGTTGCGACATGGTGACGGGATGGGGCTGTTCCAGGCACACAAACAGCATCCCGTACATGCGCTCCACCAAGGCCGATATCGTCTGATTCTCGCGTTTGTACAGCTCGATCAGGTCGAGTAGCTCGCGCACGTTCACCACGTAGCCCTCGATAAACTCGCTCAAATCCTCTTCCCAAGTCAGCTTGCTGCGCAGTGGCTCCAACTTGCGCTCCGTTTGCTGGATCATCGGCTTGAAAAATAATCGTTCCTTGTCGGAAATCGACGAAACCACGCCGTTGAAGTATAGCACCAGGCGAAGCACATTGTCGAACGTGAGGCGCGTATGTTCGTGCTTCTCCAAATCCAGCCCTATGGGGACGGTGACGCCCAGCGTTTTGAAGTAGTGTGCCTCATCGAAGAGCACCAACAGTCGGCGCTCGATGTTCACCTCGAACAGTCCGGGACGCAGGTGGCTGCGGCAGATGAGGTTGCGTTGGTACCAGGATGGCATGTCGGGCGTGATCGATTTGCACCACGCGTCATAGAAACCCTTCAGCGCTCCCTTGACCTGCTTCTCGCACACTCCGTACAACGCCAGCACCTCCTCCTGCGTCGGGTGCTCCGGGAAGAAGCGGCAATTTACAATCAGCGTGCGCAGATGGGTCAGATGATCGAAGCGCATCTTCAGCACAGCGTAACGCCCGGCATGGGGGGGAAGCAGCGCCGGATACTGCGATATGCCCGCCGAGATGTCCTTCGACAACTGCATGATCTCTTCGTTCAGCATACTCCACACTTCGCCAATTTTACGCATGAAACTTTCCCGAATGTTCTCCCGTTTGTAAAAGTTCAGCAGCGTCACGAGCACGTTCAGCTTTTCCTCCATGTTTTCCGACATCAGGAACACGTTCGAGAGCAAATTTTCAATTATGTCGTCCAAGCTCTTCAGCATCTCGCGAAACTGGCCAATGTGCCGGTACCAGTCTTTGTTGTTGATGTCCAGGATCGCTCCGCCGGCCGACTCGACCGTTTCGAGCGCGTTGTGAAAAATCTTTTCCACCTGGTCGCACTGACGCTCGAACTCGTCCGCGTTGCTGCAGAAGAACCGGTACGACGTGTAGGCGGTGCTTTCCGCGTACTTGCCGAAGATAAGCATCGCATCACAAATTTCCAGAATGTCATTCAAGCGTTGCAAAAACGCGTTAATACGATTGAAGATTGCCGCGTAGTCCAGATTCCATGGGAATTCCTCCTTAAAGTGTTCCAACATCTGGATTGGATTCAAGGAAGGGTTAAACCAGGCGTTCCTATTATTCATCATTAAAATACCAAGTAGACAACACAAACCTCCTCGTAGATGATTTTGTACGACTCGCAGCAGTTGATTTTCATCTTGCACACTTCGATGCCGTACCGAGGGGCCCCGGCCAGAATACGCCCGACGTCGATGCCTCGCATGCAGCATGCCACTATTTCGTTGCTGAGGTAAAGGAACAATTTCGTGATGCTGTCGTCCTTGTTGAGATGGTGCGAGTCCTGCCCGATGAAGCGAATAATGTGCATGACATAAATGAGCTGTGAGCAAAAGTCGTCCGCCGTTTCCAGCGTGCCGATGGCGAAGCAAGGGTCGACGAGCAGCTTTAGGAAAGGGATGTTCGACGCAGCGATTTCGATCTCCTTGTCCAGGTCCTCCAACACGTCCTTCAGGTGCTTTATGTAGAGCGATTGCGCAAGCTCGAGAATGCGTACAATATGCTGCACATTTGGTCCCTTATACTGTAGGCGGATGGCCGAAAGAACTTCATCTGTTGGGGTATAGATCGACACATTATCGTTAGGATGAATGCAACGTCAACAATCAAACCTTCATCAACTCACGCCGATAAACCCAAAAGCTGTACTCATCAGAAGGGCACACCAGGTCGTCCGGAACGAAATGTTGGGTGTCGGCCAGAGTGGCCCGAATCTGACCCGTCCAATCGATCACCACCGCCTCCAGTCGCTTGATCATCGAACGATTCAGCACCACCTCCTGCACTTCCATGTCGCTTCCCTCGCGGGGCACATACAGTAGCGTAAACCCGGACAGTTTGTAGTGCAATTCCGTCAGGTACGTCATGAAGGCGTTGAATCCGTTGATGACGTTCGCCTTCACGTTCTCCGACCAGTCCACGTTGGAAAGAATCATCGGGCCATACACCTGCTCGAGCAGCACCAACAGCGACCCTTCAATGTCGCCGTGTAGCGTTCCGAACAGGATATCGTCGTGGAACTGCTCCAGTGCGCTAAACAGTTGGTCCTGCTCGCGCATGAAGTACATCAGATCGTTGACGGGGCAGAGCGGAAAGGCGAGGGATGCTGACAGGCGATTGCCATCGTAGAAA
The DNA here is from genome assembly GCA_034621735.1 of Anopheles plumbeus. Classification (NCBI taxonomy): domain Eukaryota; kingdom Metazoa; phylum Arthropoda; class Insecta; order Diptera; family Culicidae; genus Anopheles; species Anopheles plumbeus. The sequence continues at coordinate 26,824,386 of JAOEFI010000004.1, forward strand.
ATAAACAGCAGGGGATTGTTGGCGTCGGTTAGCCAGAGTTTGATATCTTCGGCCACTTCCTCGTTGAAGTCTGCGTCGTCGTAATCGAAGAGAATGATCATGCCGCGAATGAATCCCACCAACGTTTCCAGGTCCTCCTCCGAGTAGGCCGGCTTATCAGCTTCCTCTTCCGCTTCCACGACCTCTTCTACCACCTTTTTTCCTGTTCCAAAAAATGAGCGTTTTCATCGAACATAGGACAATTGGAAACCAATTGGAAAAAACGAAACTTCTACCTTCATCACTAGAATCGGTGAGGCTGGAAATTTCACTTATATCTCCTTCGTGCTGCTCAATACTAGCCATCTTCACTCCTATGCTTCCGTCGACACAGTTTGCTACTGGAAGAATGAAAGCAAATTCGCAGTCTAAAAACACTATAACGCTTCTGACTAGAACAAGTATCCATGGAGTTGTTACGCTCGTTGCTATGAGAACTTTCCCAAGCAACCAAATGGGAAATCGATGTATGTATGTTTTCACATGGTGCAGTTATATATTGGAAAGTGAAACCAATGGTAATGGCTAGGAATCGACGGATTTATTTGTTCACCATTGGTGTGCACGTTCTACTCGTGGCCGTCGCTCTTGCAAAGCTCGCTCTCCAGGAATACCTTCGCCAACAGCTGTTGGAGCGGTTCGACGGTCTGCTGGTTGGCGGTGGTGCGGCTTCGACGAGCATACTCTGGACCCTCGCCGTGCGGCTTTTCCAACTGGCCAACATGCAGACGGTGCTGCTGCACGCCGCCGCTATCCCGCTGTCCAGACGACTGTTTTACGATCCGTACAGTAGCCATCTGAACGGATCGTCCCACCTGTGGTCGACTGTCGCGGCCCAGTGCCTGCTGGCTAATGTGCTGGTCACGGCGTTGTTCATGCAATTCGCCGACTCCACACAAAACACCATGGTGGAGACCCTCCAAGGAGGCCTGGAGATGTTCCAGTTCGACGACGGGTGGAATGCATTCTGGAACGAGCTACAAACAAACTACCGTTGCTGCGGAGTGCGGAAGCACACGGACTGGCACGAGATGGTGTGGCCAACTGCTGAGCAGGAGGCTCAATTTAGGAGGTAATTCAAATTAATTTTCCTCGGCGATGCCACTCTACGAATGATGCTCTTGTCGCTATAAATTCAAGGCTCCTAGCGGACAGCACAGTTCTGGCCCCAATCAGCTGCTGCCGGAAGGGAATGCACCAGCGAACGCATTGCATTGGCGAGCGAATCAATCTCGGTGCTACGGAGCTGCTGCGGTCCGCTGCCACGAACGTCTCTACCGTAGTCAACCACGCTGCCTGCATCGATGCCATAGTGCGAGACACACTTTCGAGCACTACTCGAGCAGTCCGCACCCTAGACGCAACCCTCTGCTCGGCACAGGTAATATAATTATCCCAACTGGCAAAACAGCGGTGCTATAAACCACATTTAATCTGTTCGAATATTTTCCAGTTGGTCCAGAAAAAAAAACACTAAACGATTTTAACTCCAATTTTCTTCCAGCTTGTTACAATTATCCTTATGAGAATGGTCTTTACTGTGAATCGAAATTTTCAATCTCACACGATGCTTCATTAAACATTATTACGCGTCTATTCAAATAATATCTTATGCTCCGCATTCGGAGCTCTCTGTAGAGTCCATTGGTCTAGTGCCTCGATCAGTTCCGGTGATAGTTCATCCTTCCAGCTGGCCAACTGTCCCTTGCGCATAAATTTTATATCATCCTTGCGAGGGGCGCTCGCATCATCATAATTGCAGGCCTTGTTTTCGCGCATCGACTCAAACGAAAGATGAAGGCAGAGACGGTCCAGCTCCGACTCGCCGTACGACTTCCCGAAGAACATACAAACCCTTTGCACAACTGACCGCAGATCTCGTTTCATGTCCTCATACGAGAGAAACAGCACGTTGTCGCACCCGCGTAACTCGTGGTATTCGATTACATGGGCATGATAGGGCGAGTAAAAATGATGCTCGCGCATCATCGATTGGATAAAGTTCTCCATGGAGCCTTGATAGAAGATGGCGCGGGAGTGGTGAAAATATGAAACGGCCACTGATTTCGGATTACGCCTGATGTAAACCGTCTTCGGTTTCACCGCCCAGTAGCGTTTCGGCAGCATCGACACCGGCAGATGCGTCTTGATGAAGCGAGGTCGAGGTTTTTGACGAACCCTCTCGAAGGAACTAATTTGTGTGTCGTGAATCAAACTGACGCTGAAAGGTGGCAAATGGAACAAAATATAATACATACAACCTGCTCTTCCTTCTTTTAATACACATTGAAGCACTTACTCAAAGAACGGAAAACGCGTCCGCAAGGATTCGGCTCTAGCGGTCTCAAAGTCGAGATTGTTGCATATCAACCAGACCATCTCCTGGCACCAGGTGGTTCCGCTTTTCGGATACGAGGCGACCCAAACATCGTCCGGGTACACTTCTGCTTCGAGTAGATCTTTCTCGTACTTTTGAAATCTTCACAGCGCCTAGAGCATTAGATTTTTTCCCTTCTTTCTAATGAGCATTGTTCAAACTTACCGATTTGTAAAGCAATGAGCTCCGGGTTGCCAGTTTGTTATGGAGATGGGGACATCAGTATAATCCTTCGGACGAACCATTATGAAATCGACTTCCACATTTTTCTCCCTATTCTCCAGGTAAAGTGGATCAGTTATTTCCACGTACTCGAACGACATCTTTCTCGGTAGGCGTCTTAGGTGATACTAACGCCTCAAAACACACTAGCTTGGCGCTTCAGTTCGTCCACACTCACGAATGGAGCAAACCTTATCAGCGTACACAGCACAAGCAATACCTCTATTTAACTTACGCTCGGATTATTTACTATTGTAGGGCTTTTAAACTCGGTCGACTCAGCGGCGGGAGTTTCCAGCGAGCCGTACGAGTAATAGGGCCCGTCACACGACGCAACTGTTAACCACGAATGTTTGGCAGCGAATATTTCTCGAAGTATAACGGAACTCAATCGACCGTAATGTAATCCTACGGCATACGGACTGAGACCATAGCCGTTATCGCATCTTGCCCGCCAGCTTAACATCATAGCCCAACAAACCACATCGGAAGTAGTTACAAATGCACTTGTTTCCCATTATCATTCATGTGGCTTCAAACCGCGCAATCTCGGTAACCGTGGTAAAGATAAGAACCTCATTCCGATTCGAAATTGTAGTTGCGATCTGGTAACAAACCTTGTAAAGTTTTGTTTTCGGATTTTACAGTAAAGTTGAAACAAATCATCCAAGTGTGAATTATGCAAACTACTTATTTATTCTCTTTGCATAGCTTACCTAATTTCTCAATCTTAAATCAAATAACAACTAACTAATACGGTATTCAATGCAGCAACATTGTTCTTCGAAATAGTATGGGTATTTAATATCTTATCACCCGAAATATATAGCAGAGCACAAATTCAAAGAACTATATATATATTTGCATTCTTGTTTCAGGATATTACAATCGTTTTTGTTTTCGATTACGCATAATCGTCGTTTTTACCTTTATCATTCGAATATATATACCTAGCTAACGGTGCATATGGTTGAGGTTTAATTGCGTCGTAGTGCATAAAAAGCTGTACAGATGTTTAAATCTTGTTAAAGCATAAGTTGTTATATTAATGTTATGTTAAGTAGTTCAATCGTTAAATAGTTTGTGATTCTGATACATACAACCCTCCACACCAAATGAAAGAGTTATCGCCGAATGAGCTGATTAGCTCACTACATAAATAAGTGGGCCGAGGAGAATAGGTCGTCGGGATGGGAATCAGGGAAAGGACGGAAGGGTAGGTTAGGTCGTGGTTTCGGTTGCTAAATTGGTGGCGGTCCGTTTGGATAGCGTAGCATCGGCTCCAGACTGCGAGCGAAATTGTTCGCTAGCGAGCAGGAATACTCTTCACCGTGGGGCATGAGGGTGACCACACCGAGCAGCAGTAACAGCATTGCCTGGATCGGCAACGAGGCACGAATGACACGTCCCAAGAAACGGTAGCTTCGCGTGAGAATCGTGGTATTGATCACATCGTCGTCTGCCTCGGTCTCGGTGTTGCCAGTGCTACAATAAAAATGAGAAACGAAATTATTTTAGGTTTTTTTTTATATAACAGTACAACGCACGTAAATTGTCCTAAAACTATGCCCTGAGTCTATAAACACATGTAATCATCACCGTATTCGTACAAGCTTTTGATTAATCGCGAAGATATTGAACTAGCAAAATTTCATGAAAACACTTGCTCAATACTCGAGCACAAAAGAGGCGGTTTAGTTTAGAAGCGCCCAGGACCTACTGCAAGATCGCAATCGTATGTCCAACGTTACTCTAGTAAACGTTCTTATTACCCTAATATGCTACCCATTCATCAGATTTCAACTCTCAATTCAATTTCTCCTAATTCAACAAATTCTCGTACGTAAGCTATTTACTTACACTACTGCATAAAATGCCCTACTACAACTTAACCTACTTTAGTAGTGTGGAGGACTTATTGGCACAAAGAAATCTAAAAAAACCATCTGCTTAACAAACTTCCTACATGGAAAACATTCAAGCAACGCTCAACAAACAAGGAACAAACTTCGCTAAAGCTGGTAGCTTTACTAAAGAAAAGTAACGAAATTAAAACTAATATTTACTTTGTACTGGAATCATGTGCCGTCGGTTGTGGTGGATGGTTTCGGGTTCCGCTACCATCCTGTTGGAGGCCCTATTAGATAGGCATTAGCAATCGTGTTCGTGACAGGAGGCGAAAATGTGGTCAATTAAAAATATAAAAAGGGGAAAGAAAAAAGTAAACAATATCGATTAAACAAGTAATATATCGATTGAAAATCCAATTGGCGTGTGCCTCTCTTTACTTGGTTGATAATCACACATAGATCGATGGTAGGAAATGGACAAGGACAACTTTGTTCAAAAATGGGATTGAGAAAGATGATAAATTTCGATAGCGCGTAAGATGAGCGCGACAAAATAATAAAACACTTCTGATACCGTTCAGTGTTGTATTCGGATGAAAAAGGTTTCGACATTCTCTTGGTTCCTTTTCATGTCTGTCGATGCGGGGGCCAGGATGTGTATAGCTTACTACAGGCGCAGATGGCGGTGGTGGTGATCGTGACGCACTCCAAAAGATTAGAAAATTTGATGGAACAGTAGTAGTTGGACGTGGCGAGGTAGCGATTGGCGTGCAGATCTCTATCTACTTACTGACACAGTTTGTGCGACTAAATACCAAACCGCCGACGACGATGGCGACGACGACGACGACAACGGTGGTGGTGGTTCGATGAAGAGTTGGAGGTGTTTAGGATGTTGGTGGATGGAGGCGGAAGTACAGGTAGCGAGAAAATTCTCACAGAATGACGCATCGCGATGCGTCCTCGCTTGCACCTACCTCCTGCTGCTGTTGTGCCAGCCGACGTCGAGCCTGTTGGATGTCAAAGATTGACGTCGTCGAGGAAGAGGACGACGCAGGAACTTCCGCCAGGCAGGCACTTCTATCATAACCTAGAGTTGCACCGATCTTGATAATGTACATCTCCACTAGGCGACGAATCGAATGAAAGCGCAGCCGCAGATCAGTTAGCCTAAAAAACGAGCACCCATTAATCAATGGCAAATCGGTTTCGCATGCAGAGTAGATGAGCTCCATTCGGTACTCACTTGGCGTACACTTCATCGAATTTTTCCGACTTGTTCGCATCAACATACTTCGTCAGCTGAGAGGTTGTTTCCTGCAGACTCACAACCCGGGGTTCACAGCGCATCAGATCAGCCCGCAGTTCCCGGAACATGCGATACTTCTTCTCCACCAATCGTTGCTCGCTCGTCAAATCGATCGGTTCCGAGGATTTTATCCGGTTCTCCGTCTGCTCCAGCCAACCGCTCAGTTCAGCGATAGTACGGTGGAAATCTCGGTTCTCCATCAGGGCACTATTTAACGCCGACTGCCAACGGGATGCTCCAGTGCAGACAGTGTCCCAGCGCTTATTATTATTCTGCAGGCGTTCTCGCAGCTTCGCCGCGCGGGCCGTGTCTCGTGTGTGGGTAGCCAAATGCTCACCGACGATGTTCAGCGATTTGATGATGCTCTTGTGGCTGTCCAAATCAAGCAAAAATTCCCGGTGATCCTGAATCGTATCCTCGAGGGCGTCGATGTCGGATGGTGGACTGGAGAGTTGATTTCTCTGAGCCGCTTCGGCCATCGCCAGCCACTGCTCCAGGCGCCACAGATCGTTGTCGATCTGCTGCCAGTTTCGATTCGTACACAAGGGACACGTCAAGTAGTCCGCATTGCTAGACGAACAAAGGGAATAAAAGGTGTTATTACGCATCGCTACAATACGACAACACATAAAAACATCCCACTCGAACGCACTATCATGTACAGGACATTGAACAGCATGGCTGTGTGTATTGATTATTTTTGATAGAAAGTATGGGAAGATAAATGGCACTTACTGTATGCAGTTGAAATTGTAAGCATTAGGAATGATCCTTTAAATGCGACGGAGACGAGCGAGTAGAAGAAAACCGACGCGATGATTAAGAAGAGGGCGGAAAGTCAGCGGTAGAAAGTGTTTTGCAATTGTTTCAGCGTTGTGTCCCATCGTGACAAGACGTGTGTACAATAAGGGCATGTGTGCGATTGTTGCGTGATTCGTTTCGAATGCCGTTGTTTGCATTTTTTTTTTCGGTCAACGAGCGCATACGAACATGAGCAGAATATTTTGCATGAGGCAGCGAGAAAATAGAGGAAAGAGAAAGATAAAGAAAGGCTTGGATGAGTAAGTGTTTAGAATATTGAGCAGACTAATGAGGTCGGGAATGATTTAAAAGAAGAACTGTTGTATGCAGAGTGTTTTATGCCGTGTAGCATCTTAGACAAAGTTTGTCAACTATAATATGTATGCTTTCCAGCCCATACCGTACCTTGACTCTTCGAGCTGCTGCTGCTTTTGCTTCCACTCCGCTAGGAAGTGTAGATATCGTTCCGTTTCTTCCACTACACGTTCACTGAATGCCTCTTCTGGCGTGGCTTGGCACTCTGCCAGCAGCAGCGTGCTAAGATGTTTGATCAGTTCTATCGATGACTCACAGGCGGCTGAAGCCTTCGACACGTTCTGGGTTGACGAAACGAAGTTGTTAGCGTTTATCGCTTCGATCGCTTCCCATAGTGTTTGCAAGTTGGCGCTTGCTTCAGAGAAAGCTGTTTCCAACTGATACCGGTAAGCATCCTTTGCGGTGATGGATTCACTGCGTTCTAGTCGTAGGGTGTCCACCTGCACAGCCACCTCTTTTTCGTGACACTGGAAAGCTTCCACTGCGTGTTGCAGGAGTTTATCCAGACGCTCCTTAACGCTGTTAGCCAGTCGATGATATTCAGCCATTTTTTGTCGAATGTCCTCTGTCATGGTGTTGTTGAAAGAATGTCGCTCCATCAAATTCGATCCCAGAAGATCCTCTTTCTCGAACAGATCCACCACGAGCAACAGCTCACGGTGCAACTCGCGGAGACGTTGCAGGTGTGATTCCGGGGACTGTTCTCCATGATCTCTTTGGGGGAGACTGTGTTCTATTTGTGTCACTTGAACGTCGATCTGCGTTAATGCCAGAACAATACGCTCGTATTCCACGACGAACGTACCGTACTCCGAACTGTACCGTTCGAGATCGGACCGAACAGTGCCTAGCCTCACTTGCAAGCGCTCCCAAATGACCAGCATTTCGTGAGCCGTCCGCGTTATAAAACGTAATCCTTCGCTCGAGACACGTTCGTTGTGGGCTAGTGAAATATACAACCTTCGCATGATGCACTGAATGGGTTCCTGTGCGGCAACATCACCACTTCGAATGGCTATGGTCTCGAGCTCCTCTGCCATCTGCTCCCCGTTGTACGTGGCCGTCGATTGCTCCAACCGTCGCACGTACTGGTCCTGCTCGCTCACCCAATCGTGGTGAGACTCGACGATCTTCTGCAACTCCAGCAGCATGTTCCAGAGCGCCAGCAAATCCTGTTTTCGACGACCAGATTCCATACATACGTTCTTCCACCGCCAGTCTAGATCCTTCGCGTCACTCTGAATACTGCGACGGTTGATGTGCACATTCCAAGATTGCACATCGATAAACAGCAGCTCGCAGAGGTTGAGCACCTCCCCCACATTCCCACTGTTGCTTTCGATTGAACGTTGAAGCTTCTCATAGTCGTCCAACAGTCGGTCCAGGCTCGTCTTCTCAAGGCTATCGATCGTGAAGGGGGTACGTAGCTCGCGCTCAATTTTCACCATCCACGATTTAATCTCGGCAATTCGAGCCTCCAACGAGCGAACGGTAACTGCAATTTCGGTAACTTTTTGGGATCGACTCTCGCACAGCCGATGTAAATAATCCCACTGGGCTTGAAGCTTTTCCAAACTTCCCATAATTTCTGATTGCTCCTCGGACATCACCGGGCAATGACACAGCAAATCTTTACCCATGGCCGTTAGCCAATCCTTCTCGTACTCCTTCAGAGCCAGCTCTTGTCGCATCGATTCCTCCACACCACGGATGAATTCCTGATCATCGGTGCATGATTCGTACTTATTGGTATCATTTAATTTGCACTCAAAATTCTTCATCCACTCCATAAGCGACTGGTAGTGTTCGAAGAACAACTTCCTATTGCGCGTCGTTTCTTCAGCATTCTTCACCAGCAGCCCAATGCGTTGCTCCAGCTTGCTGTAAAGCTGCCAAAGAATCCAGATACGCTTGTGCAAGCGACGCACATCAAAAATACTGATACACGCCTTAAGTTCTTCTTGCAAATGGCCCAACTCTTCCAGCATTGTACGCACTGTATTCAGTCGTACGTGATGATTTTTAATTAGATTAAGCTTCGCTTGAGTACCACTTATTCGATGGTCTATACCCAACCCCTCAAGCTGATCAGCTTCCAGCTCATCCAGGCATTCCTGCAGTTCGTGCAAACTTTTCTGCACACTGTAAACGTGCTTCGTAAATCTCCCGTGCAATTCGTTAATTCCGAACAAGAAGTTTTTCCACGTTTCCACGTTATCCTGCAATTTGCCGATCTTGTCTTCGATCTTGCCCATCTCGCCCCTCATTCCGATAAGTGTACATTCGTCTTTCGTGTACATCGTCAGCTGGGCCAGCTCCTGACCCATCGCAATCAAGTCACTGTCCATACGAGGAAACTGCTCCAATAATCCATTCACCTTCCCGATCAACTTCGGTAGCTCTTGTAGGTTAATGTACTCCAACTGTAGAGTGAACTTCTCGCGCTCGATACTCGATAGCGATTCATAAAGAGTTCCTCCGAGCGAGCGGAACTTTTCCCAGTGCCACATGCGATTGTCGATCTCAGTGATACGCTCCTCAAACCGATCGATTCTATCGGAGTGCAGTTGGCTCAACTCGTTGAACCGGTCCACCAGCCGAACGTCGATTTTGTTCTTTTGCAACAACACCTTGCGTAGACTAATCAAGAGTGTCCTAACGAGTAGACATTGTTCGCGGTGCGCCCGCAGTTGACCGTAGTCGCTCGGGATGCCCTCGCCAAGGAACGTTTGCACAAACTGTAGATACTCTTGCCAGAAGTCCAACAGACGAGCGTCATTCTCCGACCCGATGACCAACTGTTGCACGAGGTCCTGATGCTGTTGGAACGTGTCCTGAAGAAGGTTTTGCGAAATTGAATGCAGATTATCAAGATTTCCATTGTCATCGTGTTCCGTGTGCTGTGCGCCTTTTCCGGTGGCATGAATCTCTCTCAATCGAGCCATAGTTCCGCACAAACTCAAAAGATAGGAGCGTAGGTCTACAATCTTATCGTACACATGTTCGTTGGCACCTCGCTGCTGTTGTGCGCTCTGCTGTAAATTCTGCAATATCAAGAATATATTAATAACATTTTTGATCGACAAAACATCCAACTAACCATTACCTCGTGAACATGATCCAACAGCTTCCGAGAGGATTGTGCAACGCTTGCCTTTTCCCCGCGCACTACATCACGTTCATTTACTTTGCTTCGATGCTCAATGACGTTATTTTCAATATCCTCCAACTTTCGGCTACACTCGTCGATCTCCGTTAGCAGCGCGTCTCCAATGTTGAACCCAACTTGTTCATTAATGTCACCGATAAGCTTACGCAGCTTGCTTACTTCTTGCCGTTGGTCGAGAAGCGCTTGCTGGTACACCTCCACTTGCGGGAGATCCTCCAGACGGCGCAGCTCATCATAGTCGGTGAACTCGTGACTAACCCAATCTTTTACATTCTCGCAAACATCGTGAAAGTTCTGCCACAACTTGACCGCTTTCTCGTATCGCTCGCACAAGTCGCGCAGATTTTCTCGCGTGCTTTCCCAAACTACGCTGATTTGTTGCACTGTTTCCTGGATTTCTGTCGATACACTTTCGTCAGATGACTCTACCAGCGGCTGGGCGATGGTTTGAAGATCCTCTATCATGCCCTTCCTGCTTTCGATGTCAGAAAGTAATGTCTACGTACAGTGGAAAATGAAAATAAATTTTATTATTTTACTTGGTTGGTAACCTTCATAAAATCTCTGGGCCAAATACTCACGTCCAACCGCTCCGTTGCTTTCAGCAGTCTATTATAGTCGGCACTCTCCTGCAGCTGTAGCAGCTCCATCATAAACTCAGTCTCCTGAACGTGTTCCTGAATGATATCGAGTTGTCGGTGGAACTTATTCCATAATGCCAGACGGTTCCGCAGCTGTGTCATAACGTCCTCCGAAGAACGCTCAAGATCACTGTGGGCGTTCTGCAGTGTCGAAAGGTCGCGCTCCGTTTGTAACGGTGACACCGAGACCTTCAGGTTCATCGGGAGGGTGTGCAGCATTTGTCGGAGACGCATCATTTCGCTCCAGCAAGGACTCAGCACATCTTGACAGCCCTTACAATCGGCAAGTGCTTTCTCTATGGCTGAGCGTTTCCCATTCAAACTGTCACTACACCCACCAAGAACCCTTGCTATTTCGGAGAGCCGTTGCTCCTGCGACTTTATACCTGCATCGATGTCTTCCAGGCGCTTGTAGAATATATCGGCAGCATCGAGCTCTTCAGCGATTTGTACTGACAGATTGCGAGAAATCTTAAATATTGCGCTCACCTTCTCAGTGTCACAGTCAAGAGCCAGTGCAAACTGTCCCACAAGCTCCGTGTCGATCAGTTGAATGCGAGTCTTCAACATCTGTATCCGCTCGATGTACGCGTACAGATCCTCTTGACTCTTCAACACAGACTTGCTACTGTCGAATTCGCGGGCGATCTCCTGCAGTTCCTGCTCGATGAACGCGATCTTATCGCTGGGTGCTGTAGTGTTCGTTTTCATCGAATCGGCAATGTCACGATGAATGTCACCTATTCTGCTCGAGACCACATACCAGTTCTCAAGTAACTGACCGTGCAACTGACGCTGCAACTGTTCGTCCGACACCTGTATTGTGCTGAGAGCTTGATCGAATAAATCGCAGGCGTTGTTGTAAACCTTGTTGTTCAATACTTCATACTGAGCCTTGATTTCCCAGAACATTCGCATATCGTCGACGGGTGTTTCCGAGAGATTCTTCTCAATGCGTATGCTAACAAGCTTACCTTGACATAGGTCCAGCCAGTCTTCCAGCCTGTCCGCATGCGCGTTGTACCGCTGCCAGTGCGATTTAAACATTGTTAACAGGCTCAAGTACAAGGACACTTCTTCTCGGAGCTGCATCGCAACTACCAACGCTTCGTTGCTATCCTTTTCCACGATGGGCGCCGAGATGAGCTCTTGCATGCGCCGAGCAGTTTCATTGTGCGACCGCATTTTCGACAAGTGGTTACCGATGTCTTGATCCAACGATTCGTACATTGTAATATAGCGCTCGTAGTCTTCTGACGACACGTTACTCAAATCTGGAACGCGCTGCTGTGCCACTTGCAACCACTGTTTTTCGTCAACCATCTCCTTCTCTAATACGGTCCATCGAGATGCGGCAAGGGCAAGTTTGCCCGCCCTATCCACTGCCCGTTCCAGGATCTGTTTTGTGCGATTGTAAAGTGATGAGTGGAGCTCGGCGTGCTTCTGCCGTGTCAGCGGATCGAGATTAGTCTCCAGAGATTCCAGAATCGCCTTGCAGTGGTTCAGGTTGACAAAAAATTTGCGATACCTTTGCATCTCTTCTTGCAGTTCCTCCAATGAGTTGGTGGAAATTTCGTTCTCAATAAATACCTCCGCCTCCGCAGTTATCTCCTGGAATTCGAGTAGCGTTTGTTCGTACTCGTCCGCTAAGCTTGCCAACTGTACCAGCTTGTTTCGCTCCAGCACAATTGCGTTTTGCAGGCGACGCATCTGTTGCCCGATTCGATCCAACTCAACCGAAATCTGAGGATCATCAGCGGGTTTTACTTCTATTCCATTATATTCGTTCGTAAACGCTGTAAGGACGTTCTCCAGCGATCGGGAGTTTCCTTCAATTTCTTCCAGTCCATTTAGTTTGCTCACAATAGACACAGAGTCATTCGTGGACAACTCCTGCAAGGCTTGATCGATGGACTCAAGACGATTACCAACATCTCGAATCGTGTCGTTTATTCTTCGAATGTTCGTGGCGTTTTCGTCGAACTTTTTCTCCTCGTCCACGACACTTTGCTCGAGCGATTTCGTCTGCCGTAACAGATGGTTGAGGCACTCGTCAACCTCTTTGTTTAGGCCACTTTTCGAACGTTGAATGAACGTAATGATTCGCACGATATGCTCTTCAATGCGAACCAAACGAATTTTGTAAAGTCGATTTAATTTTGCACGATCCTCCACTGTCGCCGTTCCTACACTATGCTGTTCCTCTACACAGTACTGCGTCACATTCAATCTATCATTCAAATCCTCCAGGGACTTGGCAACGCTTTCGACCTCCTCGAATAGTAACTGCTGCTGCACTTGTGGGTCATGTTCGTGTGACTGTAGAATGTTCAGCACCTGTTGCAGTTCGTCGTTTTCGACGGCAGCTTTGTCATCCTCGGCGCCGAAATTTATCGGCCGCAATGTCATCGTATGGTATTGATCGTACCGTTGGCGTTCGACACCAATTGCAGATGGTAGTGACTGCATGTTCACAAGCAGACGATTAATGTCCTGCCAGGGTACCAATCGTTTCTCTGCATAGTCCTGCTGTGATTTGATGATCGAGAAGTAGTCGGATAAACTCAACCGAAGGACCACGCTTTGTTCTGGATCTAGCGTCTCGTTGATGGTACAGCTTAGGACTTTCGATGGCCCCTCTGCGTCAGTTATCGGAGCTCTTACTTCCTCAACCGTACCATATGATGGATTAATTTCAACTTGTATGTTCAAGGCAACATCAGCCTGCTCTCCGATACCACTTTCCCTGCCTTCTGCTATGATGCTCTTCGTGACAGCAACTGATTCGTTGCCTCTTGCTCCGGGAATAGGCGCCCCCTGAATGCTCGTACTAGGTACCACTATTTGTGTGCTAACTTCCACCTCGATCGGGATTGACTTTTCCTTCGATTTCTTTGACTTTTTCTTTTTTGAACGTTTGCTCTCCCTTTCGTCGGGCAACTCATCGGCATCTTCATCGGCTGGCGGTCGCTCTGGCTTTGTTTGCGTGCTGATCGTAACTGTTTCGGTTATTTCTGTCACAGCCACTGGAACTGTCTGAACGTCTATTTCCGTCATTGGCACCTGCTCCGTCTGCATGAACGTGCTTTCCATTGGAGTTAGCTGCAACGGAGGAGACACAGTTTGAATGAGAATCTCGTCCTGAATCTCATATTTCGGCAAACCCGACTGTTCCACAGTGACCGCCGCATCATGCATAGGGCTTGTTTGCATTGCAGAGTCGGTCGTAGTTGCCGGCTGCGATGCTAGAGGTTTCTCTTCCACCGTAAATGTTCCGAAAATAGAAGGAGATATTGCACGATCTTCTAGCTGCACCGTATCCGTTTCAACATTTGCATCCTGCATCTCAGGTGCACTGGTCTGGGCGCCCTCGTCGGACTTTATAACATCCATGATTGCTGGCTCTTCCATTATTTCCGCGAAGTTCACAGGACTCGTCTGCATGGATTGCTGTTTAAATATCGATGCCGGATCCACTACCTCTCCTACGATATGAGCCAAGATAGGACCGACGATTTCTTCGGTGTTATCCGCTTGCTGTTGTATTTCTTTCTTTTGAATCTGGTCTGTTTGGTTAGAAGAATCAATTCTATCAATCTCACGGTTGGCGTCTACAAGCTTCTCATCCTCAAATGCATCCGTTTGCGATTCCTGCTGCACTAATGATGATGGTTGCATGGTTTGGGTTTCCATTTCTGTAGCTTCTATGCATAACGTTTGAATTTCTTTCGTCTCCTGCTCTGCTGTTGCCACCTCTTCCTCTACCGCAATAGGAGATGTCTGCTGCGAGATTCGTTGTACCTCCGGTTCCGGCGACGTTTGCATTGACCTTTGTTCCCAATCAATCGGTACCATCAATCGCTCGGAGGTGATCTTTTCAATCTCAACATCTGTAGAATCCTTCAGCTCTGACTCGGTCGCAAATTCAATTGGTGTGGTTTGCTGCTGAACATCCTCGATGTAGATTGCCTCAATCACCTCCGTCGGAACAACGATCTTCTCCTGTAGTGTTATGGGTACTTCAACAACCTCCGACTCAATCGCTTCCTCCAATACGTTAACAGTGCTGACCTGTGGCTGATCTTCCTCCGAGAAGCTTTGGTACGAATCAAAGCGCTGTTCTGACACGAGCGCCTCCGAAAGCTCTTTGACTGCATCTTTACCGATATCATGATCCCTCAGACTACCGTCAGCCGGCATGCATTGATCAGTATTGCTAGCCTTTTCATTATTATTTTTTCCCTTTTTCTTCTTCTTGCGCTTCTTTTTCGCTTTATCGTCATCTCCAGCCTCTGCTTCAGCGGTTGTCTTGTCTGCTTCATAGCCTTCGTCAATTTCAACCGTTCCTGGTACCGGAACGGTTGTGACGTCGATCATCTCGCTGCCACTAGGTTCTTTGGTAACGTACAGTGCAGACTCTTCCGTTGCTGGTTTTAGTTCAATGAGACTAACGCTAACCTTCGTCTTTTCTGTTGGATCAACAGTCATAGAAACCTTCAGTGAACTCTGCGTCTCGCCTATCGATGCCACCTGTACCTCTAGATTCTTTTCCCCATCGAACGGCATTGGTACAAGAGACTCATCAAGGGGTGAGCCAGAACCCTCTCGTATGGCCAACGTTCTTTCCAAAGGATGTTCACCTTGAACTTCGGTTTCGGCTTCTGGTTCCTCTTCATCCACCACAACCCGTTCTACAACCGTTGTTATGTGAGTCACCCGTTCTACGATCACTGTGTCGTCGAGTTCATCATCTGGAGTTTCTGACTCCATCACTTCTTCCGGCAGCTCGATCACTTCCTCCGTTGTAGTCGTTTTGGTTATGAATACTGTTTCCACCACCGTTGTAGTGCTATCAGTGTCTTCTAGCGTATCTACAGTTCTCGTAATTATTGTTTCGACTGTGGGCGGAGACTTAACATGAGCCGATTCTATCACTTGATTGGTTTGCACAGCAACAATCTCGAAACTCTCGGGGTTCTTTTTTTCAACCCCCACCACCCCCATTGGTAAAAGGGGCGGTTCTGCCACAACAATAACTTCTTCCTCTACAGACATTTTTGTAACCGCCACGTCGATGGGGACAGTCGCTGAAACTTCCAAGTTAGCACTGTACTGTTCAGCAACTTTTCCGAACTCGATCGGTACGTCAATTTCTTGCTCTCTATCACCGACAGTCATCTCATTAACGTCCTCCGTCATGATGATTGGGACAATTATTCCTCCATCTTTGTCATGGACAGCACCGTTGGATCTCAAAATATTCGGTTCGATTTCGAGATAGTGTGAGCCACGCACCGGACTAGTAGGCCATGTTTTCGCTGCTTCACTCAATTGTTCCTCGGAGGCCTGATATGTATTTGCAGAAGGTGCAGCCGGAGCTTGTACTGATCGTTCGACATCTGTAGCAGTGCAAACGTGCTTTGACGGCGGCCAGATGTCCTCGATTAGCTCTACAGGTCCCATTATTGCAACATTTAATTCCTCGCCGGCTGTAATTGGTTCGTTAAGGCTAAGGGAATCGATTACGGCATCAATAACAGCAGCGACATCGTCGGTAGCGGCGCCTAATAGTGTACTAGTACTAGTTCGTGACTCAACGTTAGAAGCTATCAACTCTACTGGTGCGGTTTGAGCATGTGAATCGAATACCTGCGACGGGTCCTCAGGACGTTCGACGTCAGCAGACGGCTTAGAAACAGTCACTTGCTTCTCCAGCTCATGCAAGACATCCGTCACGACTATTTGCGCTGCTTCTTTCGCCATCAACTCACTGGTTTGCACCTCCGGCTGCTGTTCATCAACGTCAACAGCTGTGCCTTGTTCCAGCGTTACGTCAACTCCTTCAACATCCACCATAATATCAACCGCTTGAGGTGACTCCGATGCCGGTTGGACTGCGGCCATGTCTATCGATGTGACAATCGATGCCTTCCCTACTGCTGCCGGTTCGATTGAATGTGCAGGTTGAATCACTTTACGCAACGTAATCATTTTCGAACCATCTCTGTTCACGATGATTTCAGTCGTTGTATCATTCGGCTCGGTGAAAGTAGTCTCAAATTGGGTGGGAATGTTTTTCACCAACAACTCCGATGATCGATCACTTTCGCGCCCCTGGATCGGCTGGGTGTACTTCGCCTCTACTACTACTGCTTCTTCCGTCTGCTGATCGACGTATCCTTGCGATCGAGGTACGTTTGAGATTTGCACAGTTTCTCGACCGTTGGCGACCGATTGAATAATAAGTATATTATCCGTCGTGTGCTCCTGAACAAGTTGAGTTTGCACAGACGATTCTTGAGTTGAAACGCACACAGGCAATGCGACGGTAGCTTCCTGGGTTGACACCAATAGGGACACTGGTTCGATCGAAGCCATCGGACTCGTTTGGCTTTCTATATCAACTGTTTGGGTCGACACTTGTACAATCGGTTCCGAGTCCATCTCGATCGATGCCATGGGACTCGTTTGGCTTTCTATATCAAACGTTTGCGTCGGTATCTGCATCGGGCCCATATGGCCGGTCAGCCTTTGAATGTTGTTCTCAAGTATAAGAGCCTTTTCTCGAAGCACCCGTATCAAAACCGTCAAGTTCTCACGCAGAATGGCCGTATTGTCGCTTACGTCATTGTACACAAGATACGGTTCCGTCTTGCTTAACACTTCCTTCAAGTAACATTCTTTCTCTCGAAGGTCACCCAAAACCAAGCTGTCCTCGGCCAGACGAAGTCGCACATCTTCCTCCGTGCTACACTCAGTAAGCTCCATCAAGCGAATGCTAGTGCCAGAAAGCCATCGTTCCATTTCTTCCAACAATACCAGGTATTCTCGAATTTCCGCTTTCCTATGCTCGCGCTGTTTTAAGGTTATCTGCAATTACAAACAAACACCATCATTATTATAGTTATAATTTTCTCTCGATAATGTCATCAAGATCCTAGATGAACCGAACCTGTATCTTTTCGAGGCCATTCTCCGCTCGCCGTCGCAAAGTATCGATTCGTTCGTCAATCTGTTCAATCGAGGCACAAACGTGAGTATCCGCATTTTTCGGCAAAGAACGTGCTATCGCGTAGTTCTGCCGCTTATAATCCGCTAGGTTCGTTATCAGGATCTGCATTTGCAAGAAAAACGTACATACACAATTTCACAGTCCACAAAACATTAAACATCAAATAAACATCCCGAAGGACTTCATCCGTTTTAATAATTATCCAAACGTACCTGCAGACCCTTGATGAGATCGTTCACGTTGTCGTAAGGCAGATTGTTCATCTCTAGCTCCGCACTGATCAGCGAATCCAAAATACTTTCCACACTTTGCGTTAGTGCCTGTAAATCGGGCGGAAACGAACGATGATTTAGTAATCGTTTCTTCTAACGCGCACACTCGGTATACGAAAAAGAAGCTAAACAAAACGCCACTAAAAAGGCAAACATTGCTTTGCTCATCATGGCATAAAAAAAGAAACCAAATAACTGTGCCGCGCACTGGTTGAATGTTGTGACCTATCTGCGCCAAAAATAGCTACTGAAAATCCTTCCAAAAATAGTTCGACAAAATATCATAATATAAAACAAACAATAAAACGTGAATAGAACTGTTCGAACATCTCACTACATTTCGCATGCAACATCGACAGGTACGACTATTACTAGGGCGCGCGGCTTCCTAGTGGCTGACGCAAACATTCAACATTAGACAGTGGCCGGTAACATAGATACACAACCTATATGAATATTCAACACTTTTATACCACCGAGTGCGTCATTACGAATACTAACACCCAACAACAAAAAATTGTTTTCTCATATTACAAGGGATATTTCTAAAGAACATTTCCGATTAATTCTCTCGTAGAGTTTTTTCTCCGAGCCAATAGTTTGAAGGAAGCAATGATTGGGAATTGATAGCGATGATCGCGCACAACTGGTTCCGAGGTGATTATGGTTTATGATAAGTTCTTAATTTTTTCATGTCGATTAGAGTTGTTGTGACTGCGCTACTGATACTGTAGAGAACAAGCAGAATACAGTTTGATTTTAACATATCACCGAACTTGAGTTAGCCGTACGAAATGGCGCAGCAGCGGTTAAAAGTGTCAAATATACATCGGGTTTGGAATGATGGTGTCGATTGTGCGCAAGATAGTATTTTTCAAGCAATGGTACTGGTGCCATTGCGTGAACTCTTTCAATTTGAGCACCGTACTGAAAGTACAAAATTGTACTATGTATCTATTACGGTACAAGCTACGGTTAACGACAAAAAACTTGAATTGATGATTCACTAAATTACTAAAAGCGACAAGTGTAAGGCAAGTTTAACAAAACAATGATTTCAAATGATTTCAACGTTCAAATCGCAAAATGCAAAATTATTGTAGTGAATTAAAGTGAAAAAGCAAAACATAATAAAGCAGAAAAATCGAAAACAATAATATAACTACATCTACGAAATACAACGTCACCTGTTTACTGATTGTGCATTCAGCCACATTCTGTTTACTTAAATCTACGCTGTCCGTTGAACCTAATGGAGGACCGAAGGGAGAAGAAGGATCATTTTGGACTAGAGGACTAGGAGCAGGACTAGGTGCAGGATCGGACTCGGATTGTACTGGGGAAACAGTAGTGGGGTAGGCCGCGGATTGCTGCGAGGATAACTTTTCAAAGAGGGTGCTGGTGGTTGGTGTTAGCATATTGTTAGTGGCTGTAACTGAGGTAGCTGCAGTAGTAGTAGTAGTAGTTGTTGTTGCTGCTGCTGCTGCTGATGTATTGCCGTCGGCTATAATTGCCCTGTTTGTTGTAGAGATTGGTTGGTCTGAAACATTTTCAGTAACTCTCGCTTCGCAAGGCAGCTCAAAGATGCGGCCGTCGAGCGATCGAGCATGACTTGCATTGCGCACGTTAACCATTGCGTATCGCTGCTCAGCCTGCCCGTAGATCGAGCGATCAAGCCAGGACATGTTCTGCCACATGCAGTAAAGGCTTTCTATCGGCGATACTCCATCATCGTATTTCTTACTATCCGTTTCAGTTTCTTTTAGTTCCAACGCCCCTATGCTACTGGGAACATCCTCTACGTCTCTTACGCCCACCTCTATGAGTGTGAAATTTTTATCATCGACAGTTTCTGGCTGAGCACCGTCATCTTTGTTATTTTTCATATTTTCAAGGGGCGAATCACTTATCAACGACAATATGGCTGATTCTGCTAAATCCCTCTCTTGATCTAATTGAGCCTGCCTGTCTTCAATTTTCATTGAGCTTTCAGTCGCACCTTGCAGTGTCATATCGTCTTTCAACTGCACAACAGCCACATTTCCCACAACGAAGGAAGGTTCATTTGCATCATGCTCCATTTTCAGCACCATTTCCGCTTGTACAGTTTGATCTATTTCGATTTCACAGTGCGGTTTCTCGGCTGTAGAAATCTCTTGGGTGACGGAATAATATTCCGTTACCACCATTTTAGTATCACATTCCACTATCACCCCTTTAATTGGTATGTGTTTATTCTCCCCAGTATTCCGAGCTACTACTTCCGAATAAAGTAAGCCTGCAACGGGATGCTGTTCGGTATTGGACAATTGTATGGGCATGCTTTCCGGTGCCGAATGATCTTGAATTGCCACTCCAATGCCCTCAACTTTCGAATTTTTCCCCTGATCTGTTCCTGATTTTGGTTGTGCTTCGAATCCTTCCATTTCTAAATAGCGCTTTTTCGGCAGATCCTTTACCAAATCTTCTTCGTCACATTGGTTGTCTAGAGTTTCTGCTCGCAATACCACCACATCAACATCTGATGGAAACGATTCCAGCTTTATAAAGTCGTCTCCGACTTCCCTTGGAGTCATTTCGAAAGCATCTGCTACATCTGAAAAGACAATGACTTCAAAATCGTCTTCACTGTTAGTGGTTTCCAGCTCCATATCTATCTTAGTAACCGTTTTTGAGAAAGATACACGTCTTTCTGATGGTATTACAGCTACTGGCCATTCTTCCGAAGATGTTTCGACTGCATTGTGTACACTAGCTTCTTTGTCAGCATCAAGTCCCTCGCTTTCCGTCAGGGATTCCGAGAATGATAAATTTTGCAACTTCTTTTCCTGAAGATAAACCTTTACGCGCTTTTCGTTTTCATTTTCAATCATGTTTGGACTACCTTCTAGTTCTACTAACTTTTCTTGAGTTTCAACCTGAAGAGCAGCGACGGTGCCAAAAAGATTGATCTCTCTTGCCGATTCCGAAAAGGGGATATTCCGCAGCACCTCTATTTGCGGGTCAAACTTAACTCGTTTACCATCTTCATCATCTGCGCTAGCCGGGCTACATATTGCACGCTCAATGTTCGCAAGCTCTCCTGCGCAACGATCTTCTGCATTTGCCAGCAGTTGCTCGGTTTCTTTTACTGATTCCGAGAATGGAACATCTTGCAACACTTCGACTTGCGGATCAAACTTTACTCGTTTGTCACCCTCATCTTCTTGTGTGTGACTGGCTAACACTGGCCCAAGAATTTGGGTCATTTCAACAGTATTCGCCAATGAAATAGCTTCTTTACTTGTTGAATCCACAACACCCCCGGAGTCGATCCAGATCAATTGTTGCATTTCATTTAGAGAATCGGGAAGAGGCACTTCCGGTACACTCAGTCTTTCATCCATAAACTGCACGTGCCTGTGAGTATCTTCAACGAGCACGAAGGACGCTGCTTCGTCCGTTGTCGGAGGTGTTGGCGTGTGAGCATGATGTGACAAAAACTGCTCAATTTCTTTCCCTGATTCCGACATGGGCACCTCCTTCAGAAATTCGATATCTCTAGCAAACTTCACATGTTTCTCGTCATCTGTGGGCGCTATATCATCTTTAACATCTATATGAATGTCCGCGTCTTTCGTTCGATTATGTTCATGAAGGTGTGCGATTTCCTTGGGAGATTCAGAGAGTGGCACGGACCAGCCTGTCGCTACAATGGTCGCCCTTTCATCTTTTATATCGGGGCACTCATCGCTAGTGGAGTGTTTCGACCCTTCCTTCTTTTTCTTTTTGTCCATTTCCCCTACCGTTGAGGAAGCACGAGCGTCCAACGCAGTATCATCGATTTGACTCTTTCGCATCTCTGTAATTATGGCCGACACCGAACCCTCCAGCGCCGCTGTTTCAGGAATACCTTCTTGTGAATTTCGGGACTTTTTGAATTGTCCCGATGTGTTTACATCATACTTCGGTGGAAGGGGCACTACAGCTTCTGCTGAGGAATCGATGGATTCACCAACGTTCGATTCTATTACCTCATCGTCAATCGCAGCCTTATGTTGCGTTTGGCGATGCTTTTTCTTTTTCAGGGGTGGTTTTTCTATTTCCATAAGCATATGATCCGCTGATACAGTTCCTCCAACGACAGATAAGTCGACAGCCTCGTCATGTACAACACGATCGTCAGCAATGAGCGTAATTTCTTCTGCAATCCCTCTCTTTACTTCATGCAATGTCGATACCGTGCTTGGTAGAATGGTATCACGAACTGAAGTTGTCTGACTAGTGTCCGAATTCCGTTTCAAATTCTTAGCGACCACCTCGGCGTACAGGGGTCCCGTTAGCCAAACATTTGTTTCTTCATATGTGATTTTCTCGACTGGCATTATCTGGGAAGTTTCCTTCGTTGCAACATCCTCTCTTACGCTGGAAACAAGCGCCGAAGTTTGTTTCCTATCCCTTTTCTTCTGTTTCATTTCCCAATAAAGCTGTTTAGCAGCATCGTCATATGATTTGGTAGAATGCCTGGTTGGTACCTCTTGGATACGTTTAGGAGCGACAATATTAGTTTCGGGAGATTTTGTTACTACCGGTTCATCCTCCTTAAGATTGGAAATATCGGTACCCAATTGTTCTGGAAAAGAGTGCTCATCGTCTTCCACCATGTCTGCCCAGCTAGGCTGGACAACCTCAACTTGCTCATACCTTTTGTTGCTACTAACGAACAATTGCAGATCGGTTTCATTGGCCAATTCTACTTCAAAAAAGCTTTCATTCCGTAAAACGGTATCTTCGCTGGCGGAATCCTTTCTGGAGCGTATTCCCGTAACCTCTTTGTCCGATGATGTTGAACAATCTTCAGCTTTTTCCAATTGCAAAAGCCTTCTACGTTCCACTTCCTCTCCTGCAACTACTTCGGCATAAGACTTCTTGCCATGCATTGCTTCCCACACGTTCACGACCATTGGAACTTGGTCCGTCTGTGATTTAGCTACAATGGACCTGGAAGTCACCATCGTACCATCTGTAGGTTCTTTAATTGTTTGTTTAGCCTTTTTGGCTTCTCTCCTTTCCTTCTTACGTTTTTCTTTTCGCTCAAATGGCCCAACGACTCTCTTCGCCTCTTCAGCAATATCCGTTCGTGGAATGTTCACTTGGACGAGCAGTTTTCCTTCTACGACGATTTCACCTGCATCGTGCTCAGAAGAAAACGTAGGCTCAACCATTCCTTCATTCGACTCTATGCTGGAAACCATCAACTCTATGTCCCCACGGGCCGTGCCCTCTTCAAGTGGTATGTTAATGATAGAAATTTCAGCCTTGCTATGCACCGATGCCGTGCTAACGCTGACTTGTTCCGAAACTGATGCATCGTTACTGCTTATAGATGCATCCAGCATCTGAATCAAATCATGTTCTTCTTTTCTTGATTCTGATTGTTGCTGTATAATCTCGTCTCTTGCAATGGTTTCACCAGAGCATGGCACTGAAAGGCCCGCAGAATGCTGCTGTTGTTCGTTCTCTGCAACTACCAACTGAATCACGAACTGCTGAAGCACCTCAGATTGTGGCAAAGTATTCAGCTGTTCAACGACTTCCATAGCACTCACTTCATATGGTTCTGCCTGGGACATAGTCGATAGTCGTACAAGCTCTTGTTCTTCACTACTCACACCTTCCTCTTGCCCTGACATTCCCTGCGCCAAAACATCATCCGTGCCAACATCAATGCCCGAAACAGTTTCTCCTGTCGAAAC
>JAOEFI010000004.1:26848227-26878661 GCA_034621735.1 Anopheles plumbeus
GTACTCATAGTGTGGTGAACGGTGGTCCATCTCACTGATCGAGAAGCTGCAGAAGCTCCTAAAATGGATGTTATAAGGTTTATTGTTTTGAAAAACCCGGGGTCAAGCGTGAGAGTGAGAATACCGGCGAAGTATAAAGAGAGATGTGGCGAAAAATGTGAAAATTGTGTTCTTGGACAGTTGAAAGGGAATTAGAAGAGGAAATAAACACATCTGTATGCAAATGTGAAAGCTTTTTCGGCGCACTCGGTTCGTCTAAGCTGCATTCTCAGGTTCCCCGCTATAATTTCAGCATCGTTACGGCAGAGTAATTAATAGCGCAAAAAGCATGGCACACGACATTTCCCAGCTCTGGCGCAATACGAACCTCCCCATTTTCATAAAAGTGGACGAAATGGTGACTGACAGTCAAATTTCAGGAAGTGCTCACATCCGCCTGCTGTTGCACTTCGCCCAAAGCTCTTCATAAAACGGCAGTCAAGTTGCCGGAACGGGGACTTCTTGTAGTGCCCTCGGGTGTGTCGGGCAGTCACTCGGGCTCTGTAGCTATGCACATTTTCCGCCCATTTGCTGCATATGGTCAGCAGAGCCGAAATATGATACGAATCTTTTCAGGAGTCCCCGGGCCCAAAGGAAGGCAGCGTATGTCATGGAAAAGACGGTTACACGGGCACTGAAACAGTGGACGGAATGTTTCATCGCTCGGTGTAAATAATACATTTCAAAATTTGAAAAGTCGAAAGCATAATGTAAATACCGTTAGCATAGACAAAGTCAAATTTCCTTACCATTCCTTAGATGGCAATGGTTCCGAGTTAAAAAACGCATGAGAAAGATTATAACAATATCAAGTTTCACTGAACCGACTAGCCCATAAGTTTGACGAGCTCCTGAGGCAAACTTCTGATTCCTGGCACTGTATTATGAGTATTGTAAATTTCCATTTTCATTCCTTCCCTTGAGGAAATTACTCATTTCTTGAAGAGCCCCACCGGTGGCCGGTTTGCTGCATCTGGAATGGGACGGCAAAATTCCCTTATTAATTCCGGTGATTGAATCCGCCATTTAGTAACAATCTCAACGGGCATCATCGATTGAACTGTCTGGGCAAGAAGGACCAAGCATGGCTTTCGCAGCTCCGGTTAGACGCTTCGCCCCGAAAGTGGGTTAATTAATCACGTTATCATTTGGCATGAAGCCGACCGTTTCCGGTGCCGTGGCCCGGACAGTTGCCCTTATTCCGTCGAACGGTGTCAGAGTGTGGAAGTATTTGTTCGCCCGGAGCATGGACCCCGACTCCACCGGGAAGAGTAAGGCCAAAAATTGATTTACGACTTATTCATACGCGCTAATCGCATTGGAATGTATGTGCTAGAAAAACACGCATGATGGGGATTTAATAGAACAGAATATATGTTTTTAAACCGCGGGCAAGATTTGTATTCCTTCCGTGTTCAACTCGACTGTTTTATGGACGTTCTATTATGAATTCAAGAATTTTAAATTGTTCGAAAGATCATTGATCTAACCTTAAAATATTTTCTTGAAAACATGATTACATTCAGATCATTCCTTAGACTAAGTTCGTAAAATAGATTAGGCAAAACCCTTCATCAAATTTCCACAACAAAAAACCGATTTCCTCGGTGTACGGTCAAAACAAACTAACGATCATTCTGTGAGTATGTTTTTCGTCTTCCTTTGTGCTTGCTTTTTCTCTTTGTTATCCTTTAAATTACTTTACGCGAAACGAATGGAAGGGTCGCGTACTTTGCGCGAGTAAAGTAACCACCAATAAAAATGATATTTTATCCGCTTTTCCCAATTCCTCTG
Organism: Anopheles plumbeus; assembly: GCA_034621735.1. NCBI lineage: Eukaryota > Metazoa > Arthropoda > Insecta > Diptera > Culicidae > Anopheles > Anopheles plumbeus. The sequence continues at coordinate 26,850,061 of JAOEFI010000004.1, forward strand.
TAACTCCCCCCAAGCGATTTATCTACGGCACGGTGAACCTCTTCGGAAAACTCTAAATCCGTCCCAATTCCAGTCACACTTCGTTATCCTGCAGATTACGGCGAGAGAAAACGGATAAGGGATACGGAATGGACCAGATTTCACGTCGTCGTTTCCACCCCATCGAACGGGGGGTTTGGGTTTCCCAGGCTCACTGTAGCATGGTACGACGAGACCATAGCAAGATCATTGCAATGATTTTCCCGAGGTTATGTGCATTCGAAATTCCGAACGAACAGGGTCGAATCATCTTTTCTCAAATTGAACGCAAGAAGGCGATGCTGTACGCTGCTGCTACCCCGGGTTCCAGTAGCAGCTCCGAAGAACTGTCTTTAATGTTCGGTGGGGCAGAGGTCAGTGAGTGAAGAACAAAAACAGAAACCATTGTAGTGGTGGTTTCGTGAGTGGATTACGTTTGTTTATTTCTATCACACGAGTGGTGTTTGTTGGTTCCTGCCCGGTGGAAAACACTCTTAAGGAAAGATGCGCATCGTTTGCTAATCTCACTGAGACTTTTCCCATCGTAGTGCAAGATTTTGCCTGAAACTGTAATTACCGCTTTCAATGGCTACTTAAGAAGAAGTTCAGCTGGCTAATAACGCCAGCCCCACTTCTATGTCGGACGAATGTTTTGCTTCAACACAATGGGGTCCTTATGCACGAGTTCGGAAGGATGCTTTTAACATTCATCTGCATGGTCAATTTACTTACTTCTAAGATTTTATTAAAGAGAAACATTTTGCTCAAAATTAAATTGTTTAGCATAAGCTGTCTCTCTACAGGCATTGTAAATATTTTTGTAAATGCTTTAAAGTAAACATAACTAAAACAAACTCAAATAAATGTATGAATCGTGTTCTGACAATGGAAATATGTCCTCACGAAGGACATATACGACGGATTTATTCCCTTACCAGATTGTTCCGATGCGTCCGCTGATTCATTGAAACTGTAATTCTTACACAATATCATTATCCAGGATATTGGGCGGCACAGTGTCAGCTCGCCGGAAGCATATTAACAATATTTCATTCACTTGCCCCTTACTACCCACTAGTTGAAGCCCATTGCCTCCTGCACCTATCTTCCCCTATGCCCATTGCCCCCTTATCAGACATCAGAAACATGACCATTGATAACTCGGCTTAAACCTAATAAACGTGTCCCATACATTCTGCGGATGCGGCGGGGAATTACTACTTCGAACACAATTAACGGCATTCCGAGCCGGCGGAGTGTAATAAGTACACCCCGACCAATTTCATGGTTGCCAGGGTCGCCGTCGGGCGATGGTTCGCGCGCCCCGTACGCGCTAGTAAATCTCGCATTTCCTCCGACATAATCTAGTGCACAATCATCATGCCACGGCAGCACAGCGTACGGCTGGTAATCCCCGAAATATAAATATTTCCCAGCCCCACTGGGAAAGGAGTTGGCAAGGCAGGCACGAAGCGATCGCAGAAAGGACCGGCAAAATCCTTAGCCGCCCGACGAACCCGGTGCGGTGCAGGGGAAAAACCCATCGGCCACGTCTGTGAAGACATTCCTGTCACGTCCGTGACCCACATACATTATTCATCCGTCCCAAAAGTAAAAGTAAAAATCCTCGCCACCGAAGGGACCCTGTGTGGGAGGGGGTGGATGCTTGGACGATGGGGTGCATTCCGGTGCGACCGAACGCGGGGGGTATTTATAATTTTCCCTCCCATCAATGCCACGGCCGACAGTGACATTGGTTTTCGTGTCGCTTCTGGCTCCCCGGGCGTTCTCTTTCTCTCTCGAGAGAGAGAGGCTTCACCAGCACGGGATCAAGGAAATTGAAGTGTCATTTTTCTACATTTCCGCCACTCATTATTATGGCGTTTCTTGGCGATCTCGATCTTCGCATCCAGCTCGCTTCTTTATGCCCCACCACTACGCCTCTAGACATCCACTGACAGGCCCAAAACATCTTCCTGTCGTTTCTTTTCCCAGGAGAAAGGGAAAAAAATGCTGTCCAACCAAACCTCGGAACATCGGAACCATAAGGCCCCGAATGGCATACCGAAATCGCAGCAAAACAATGACGAGGCACATAAATCGCAGGCAATTTGTCATGAGCTTTGCGCGGCCTCGGCCCCTACTCGAGGCGGGACGAACAAAAGAATGATTTCCATCATCAATAGAATGTTGATAAGCGGCTTGGGCTTAGGCGAATAATACTTTTCAAGGACCTCGCCGTCGTCGCTCCTTTCCGCCACTACCCCCAGGGGGGGGGGGGACAACACGCGAATCCGGAAAGGATTGGCTTTAATTTGTGCACGTGTCCTTTTTCGAACGCGTGTCCTTTTTAAACAACTTCCCAGCCGGAGCCGGAGCGTGGTTCGTTGGCGAAAATCGGGAAGAAGGAAAAACTCTCGCGCGATCCTTCCCCCTCCGCGCCGTAGGCTGTTGTTGTTGCCTTGGCTCGTAGCTGTAACGCTGAAGCCTCTACTTCCTGGTTGGACTATTTGGCAACTTTTCAAAAAAGAAAACAAACGGTTTTATAATTCATTCCACGCCTGTTGCTGATCAAACATGGTGTTGCGCCCGCTCGGCCGTGTGTTTGCCGATGGCCAAACATTGAAGGGTCGAAGGATAAATGGAGCCGTTTATACCGCTGCAGGTTTCTATGAATTTGACTGTGTTTTGTTTTCATTTCATTTAACTTACTTCAAACAATTCCTTTCCAATTCTAAATCAAAAAAGTGTCCTAGCCTTTAGTTTGTTAACTATTACGCTTCCTAAAAAAAGGATGTTCTGGAAAGCAGCTTTGAAAACTTCCACCTTTCAACTTTTATGGCATCTGCAGCATATGCCAGAGTCTAGCGGGGTCCATCTATCTAAACTCACCAACTGCAAGCCAATTAAAAACAATACTCCTCACGTGCCTCTATGAATTTGTTTCTAAATAGCTTAAATATTTTTCCCTTTAGTTCAGGTTCATTCATGTTCAGTTTGAGTTGCGTTGGCATAAAGTGGAAAGTTGTTCCTGTTTGAAATGTTGTTCAAGTAGAATTCACATTTGTCGTTTGTTACTAACAACAGTTCTTAGCATCAATAACCTGGAATAGAAATATCTATTAGTTACCCGAGAAAACCCCAACTCTGTCCGTTTGCAATTGGTCTAATAAAATTCTCAGCAATCGAGCGAATTTATTCCAATTACGTGAAAAACGTTGGAGGTCTCTCCGTGCGGAACACTCCGGACCGGAATGGTTACATTCTTCGTCATCATAATCCGAGCTAAACTATTCATCTCCATCGGTTGCCGGTCGAAATTCCCCAGCTGCCAGCCTGCGGGACGTACGCCAGCGAGAGCTTTCGCCGGAACCATCTCACACCGACTGCTGGGGCCGGAAACAGAGCCCGACGAGTCGCCGGATGCTGGAGCGCACAATCTTGACCACAGTTCGATAAGACGGCGGTGTCGGGATTTCAGAGCCGAGGGGGGCAGGGTTGTTTTCGCCCAGCGATTAACATGCCATTCGGTTCCGGGTCGGTTTTTCCAGAGCATATATAAATCCGGGCTCCAGTTCAACCGAAACCAAGACACCACCTGACCGCCACCTTCACCACCGGGAGTTTCCGGGCGGAACCAACGGCCGACCGCAGCCTTCTAAGCCTCGCACCTGGTCCGCCCGGTAGTGATTTGTTCCCGGTGTCGGCCGGGTCCGGCACTGGCACCGGATACCGGAACAACAGTGGAAGCTTCTCTCCATCCCACCCGGGGGACATCGGCTGAGCTCCGTTTTCTATCTTCCCGGGTGTCATGGCCTAGCGACCCCCGACGGGGACCGTGGCAGTGTGTACGCTGTGCATGATGATCGTTGCCATTAGTGCGCCACCCGCCGTGTTTGGGTAGTTCCGGTCCCGGCGAACGATGAATTGAAACTGTCCAACGGGGAATCATATTTCAGGCGCTCCAGCAGGGCAGATAATAATTTAAAATATTACATGCACCATTATTTCAATGCAACGCTCCCGCTCCGACGGTGCAGTTGGGAGAAGGATGAAGGGTGAAGCTTGCTCGGCGACCCTTGCCTTCTTTCCTCCTTTGTTTCTTTCTCCTCTATCTCTCTCTCTCTCTCTCTCTCTCTCTTTTCCACTCGCCGGATGCGGTAAGTATTGCGCTAAAAAGAATTACAAATTGCCGCTTGAAAAACTACTCACCACCGTTTATCATCCGGCGGACGGAAGTGAAATTCCGGGTGGATGTGTTTTCGGTTTTTTTTTTTTTTGATTTTTTGGTTGGTTCGTTCCTTTCCATTTCGCTTACAGCATTTGTGTATGTATGTGTGTGTGTGTGTGTTTGTATGGTGTCTGTGTGTGAGTTTCCCCTCTTTTTCTCATTTATTTTCCACCCGGAATGCAGTTTCTTGTTTTTGCATGCCCTCAACAAACTTGCTTTTCACACGTTGATTGTCCCATTCGTTTTTGCTTGCCCAACATTTTCCGCCATTTTCTGTGCGCTATTTATGATGTAATTGTTTTGTTTGCCCGGTCGTAGTTTTGGTCTTGTTTTCGGTTCGGTTCGTAATGGCGGTTGAGGAATGATTTTCCCGAGTGGAAATGACATTAGCGTTTCTTTTTCCATCAGCGCAAGGAAATGCTTCCAGTTGCTTTTATGACCGTAATATTCCGGAGTCTCATGCCGCGCTGTGGTTGGGAAAATAATTTAAATAATCAAATGAGATATATGTTGGCATCCAGGGTAGATGGTTTTAGTTAATGATAACATGCAAGACTTTATGAACGAATGATATGCTCTGGCAGCGAATGATATGTTATGCTTCTCAATCTCAAATGGCAAATTTAAATGATACAGTTTTTTTGTTCAGCCCCAACCCCCAATTTATCATCCGAAAAATTAGTACGAAGGTGTTTTGAAACCTATGACATAAATAGGTTTCATTCGAAAATTACTCTTGTCATCTGCATAAGTAAATCTGCAATCGTTTTACAAACTAAACTGCAACCACTTCTATGCAATGGAATTTCTTGTACGTTCTCGTCGTGAACTCAAACTTGATCCATCGTTGCCTATTCGATGCCGACATCTAAAGATGACACCACATCCACGGAGAGCAGGACTCGAAAAAGGGGAACTTTGTCAATCATCTTCCAGCAGTTCGCCAGCTGCCGTCGTTCATCGGTCCATCGTTGTGTTGTCGTCCATGTTTGGTCGTAGTAGCGTCGCCGGAAAAGCACCATTACAAGGGCATTCTTGTGCCGCCCGTGCTCTCTGTCCGCATTTTTCTATCGGTTGCCTGCTTTGATGGAGTAGATATTGATTGAAGCGAAAGCATGATTAATGATGATCTAACCCGAGCTGACAAGCCGTTGGTGCTACGGAAGAGAAATGGTGGCTGTTGATTTAAGTGACTTTTTTTTTCTCTTTCAACCGTGTTTCAAAAGATATTTTTCAACACCAAAGTCAACTTTAACTACAGCTTGTTAGGACACTTGCCCTTAGCCAGTAGTTGAATAACGATTCTTTTACCACTTTACTGGTACTGAATTGCATCAACCAAAATTAACCTTAACACTTGCACTCAATTAAAACTACTCCTACATTCATTGAACTAAAGTGACAGAGCATCGGATAAATGGTAGCAAAACCTTGTGAGCAACTTTAGTACGTATTACCTCACTTAGTGCACAATTATTGCAACGACACGAACGTTTCTCCTTAATTAATCCACTCGAAGTGGATGTGCGTCCTGTAGCTTGCGTCCACTCAAATTCCTGCTCAAACTTGTCGCCGGACATTGTTGCCAGCAACATCTGCGTCAGCAATTAGATCAAAGATCACAATAATCTCTCTGTGAAACATCGTATCCGTCGCAGAACGCGTCCGCCCATGCTCTCGCACAATATGCGTTCTGCGAAGCTCTGCACATGCTACACATAGTTTTATTCTACGGATGTTGTTTGTATGTTGGCGTATGGGATAAGTTGCACGAATTGGACGAGCCTCACCGGTGGCCTATGTTGCATCGATTAATGATAGGCATACATCACGAACGTGCGTGTGATTTTACCCCCTTTAGCCACCGAATCCTTCCTCACCGGTGAAGCGGTGCTCCTTCATCTGCTTTGAAGTGTCACTTAACCGCAGCGACAAGCCTGTCGCTGTCAAGTTAATAACTAGCAAATCCACTTTAGCCACCCCGAATCGTCCTGATTATCATCGGAAACCCCTTGACTGGCCGAAAGCACCCGCCAAAACGCTTGAGCTGCCTCTTACCTCAACACTCTCCACCAACGAACGGTTCACCACCACCCCCTTCTCTCTCTCTTTCACTTTAACGCCTCCGAGCGGTGTGAACATTCCGGACGGATATGTTCCATCACCGGTAGAGCATCGCGTTTGGCTCCTCAGGCCGGGATGTTGAATTTGATTGATCGCTTCCTCCTCCGCCGCCTCTTCAACAGTTTTTCGCTTCCGTCGTCCTTGGAGTCCTTACTCCAAAAGCCGCGGGAGGCCCAGTTGGCCCAGTCATATTTGAGTAGGGGGATTTCGGTGGGCGCTGCGTCATATTTCCACCGACGGCGGAACGCATCATTCACACTTCTGTCAGCACCGCGACCCGCGCCCACCGACCCCCTCCGGGGAAGGGCAACAGGACTCGCGCGTGCCGCATGGAGAAGGCGGACCGTGTGACGGTCGCAAGTGTTAGTTTCCTGTTTGCTTTGAAACATGATACATGATTACGGAGCAAACATTCGCCCAACGATTCCGATATATTATTCATCACGATCAGCTGTCACGGTGGGGTTGAGCGAAAGCGCTTTAGCGTAACTGTCAGCGTCGGCTTTCCACCCCCCCCCCCACCACCCCACCCCACGCGCGCATCAACCGGCCGTTGTTTACAGGGCTTGGATAATGGATCACAACGTTTGCTGAGGTAGTTGGCACATGTTTTTGTTCTCCGCTCTATCAATTGTCTACCCTAATCGGATAATTATGGCACATTGATGGGTCAGAGGAAAAGGTAATTGCAATTTTGATATCCTGAACTGGATACGCTGCTATGGAGAGCATCGTTTAGTAAATCTTTGACCTGTATGTTTAATATATATTTAAATTTGTGTCTTTCAAGTGTTCCTGATTCATGATCGATTAATAGAATTTGTATTCTTGCCTCAGAGTCTTTGATACACCTTACATAAACTAAGTTAGACTAACAAATAACTAATTTAGAATACAAACAGATGGAAACATTCTAAGGCTACTGACCAGCATGATTTCTCTTAAATCGTTATGATGTGTTTTTTTTTTAAATTTTGGTGACAAGAATATCAGCAGAAAATACAGATAAAGTTTCCCAATTTCCAATCTTTAATAAATTTCTTTTTAAATTAACTTTAAAATTTAAATAAATTACTACACAACATTTCCGATTATACACGTAGTCACACTAAACGAGGATCTGGCTGATGCAGAAACCCCAAACGCGTGTTACCGATGGCCGCTAGGATCAATAAAAAAGTAAACCCAAACGAGCCGCACGTGAACTTCACATTTCACTGGAAAATTAAAGCTACTAAAGGTACGAGCGATTCTGTGCTTCTTGAAGCTTCGTGTTCTCCTTGTATTAGTGTGGGAAAAGTGTTGTAAGATGCCACCGCTTCCACTTGTTACATCTTGGTGGGGAAACATCCCGTACAAACATTCCAAATATTCTGACAAAGTTATTTGTACAACACTCAAACATATTATAGTTGTTTTCATTGAATTTATTTACTAGTTAGCAATACAACACATCGCAACGATTGTCCTATTTACAGCTCCATTCCCCCTCGGATGCGATGATTGTCACAGCACTTTCTTGTTTAGTTAGTGCAAAACGAAACCGACTGCCCGTTTCCTGCCACCTGCCCACTGCCGCGCTCTGCCCGTCGATGACTTCCGCTTCATTAAAAGTTGCTAAACGAGACGGAAACTTGCGCCTGCACGAAGGTGCTTGCCGAACGCTCGAGCCCTAATAAACACAATACGCTATGGCGATGCGAAACCATTACGATGCGCGATTGCCAAACAGCGCCATCGAGATCTAACTGATACCTGCACGATTAAAGGGCCTAAAAGTGGGCGGAGAAGCCCAGCAAACGGGGAAGAGTTTTATTAAAAGAAAATAATTTCAGAAAGCGATTCCCACCCGTGCTCGCATTCCGTCCGCGGAAAATCTACGGCCGGATGAACGGGGGGCGGGAGGCTGAAAACGTGAAATTATTCCTTCAGCGAAAAGTCACGTTTTGCCAACGTTCCGAGCAACGGCTCCAAGATTGGGTTCGATGGGTAAGCCGAGCAGAACTGCCAACGTGAAAGCATCTAGTAGCCGTTGGTAAAGGTGTGCTGCTCGGATTGTTGGGCAACCATTTTCACGCCGTTTTCATCGCTGCCATTTCGCGGAGGATGTACACGAAACCATGATCCGTAAGGGGGCGCGTGGGAGTTGGAGGAATAATACATTAAAACGAACGACGATTGCATGTCCTGCTTAACTTTCCGGCACTCTCCGGCGTGCAGTTCGATGTTTATCTTTCGCATCTCTATGCGGGAACGCTTAATAACCGAAAGTTTCCGTTAACGCCTTGCCCGTACCCATGTAAAATGATAGGCATACAAATGAAAATGGATTTTATTGTAGTTTGTTTTGCTGGAGTTTTCCTTCGAGGCGGCAAGTTGATCTGATTACCGGGCAAAGTAATGGAAATCTCATAAGTTGCCGCCGAAGGCGTTGAATGAGAACGACCACTCATAAATTGCACTGCAGAAGAATTCAGATTAAATTCAATAGCAAAAATAATAAACTTGTTTAAACATAAAATTTAAGATAATCCAAAAATGTAACCTTAACAAATCTCCTGAAGTTTAATGCGAACATCGGACAATTGAAAATCCCCCAAAAACAACCTTCAATAAAAAGGTCCTTCTAAATGTTTAACCTTACAAACATTACACCCATTACTCTCCAATTTCATGCTCGAAAAAAGGTTGTCACTGCAACCGGGAAATGGAAGGAAAGCATACGCGATGGGCTGTACATGCCGCTAAAGTGAGCTGCATAATTTAAAGACCAGCCGCTTTTTCAAAAGTCAACGATGTGTCCCGAACTGGATGAACTTGCCAGCAGGGCGTGAAAAGCAACAAGTACTGTAGACTTGCCGTCTTAATAAACGTCACGACACGAGCTTGGATGAGCTCATTTTGGTCGTAATCACACTTGACGAAAAAAAAAAAAAGAAAAACTCACAGCGTGTGAGAAGCATGGCCAGCGAAAGCCGCTTCGGGAGCTCGCAAAAAACCCGCACACGTGTAACGTATGCAAAACCTGGCAGAGGCATCATTTAATGAATCCTCCGACAACAGGCCACGGGGTCGCCTTCTCTGCAGTGGCGCGACTGCAGCTCCGAAGCGCTCCAATAAAGTGGCGAAACTGACATCGTTTCCATCGCGTTGCGACAAACCCGCACGACGGGCGCACGGTTTCGAAGGAACACCATCCCCGTGTCTTGCAGACGCTCCCGAAACGTGTCCTCGTGCGGAGCTCGAGAGAGTGAGGCTTGCTGTCGGCGAAGTAGATTTCCCGTAGCTGGTCTGGTGAAATGCTCGAGCTGTTAACCCAAGTACAGGACCCAAGTACCTGTACCCGAGAGGGGCGCCATCCAAGCTGCGAGCTGCAACCATAAAGGTGACCCCGCATTACGGAGCACTCCGACGGGTCGCAAGTTCCACAGAGAAGGTGTAAATGAAGCGCCTGGAAACTCATCGCGATGACATGACGTGCCACGTTGGAGAGGTGCATCTCGGCAGAGGCGACGAAACGTGGTTCCGATGGCTCGAGCAACCAGCCAGGAGACGAGTGTGGACTAGGAACCACTAACACGACTTACGGTACGGTTTTCTTCGCCGTCACTCCGGCGGAAGGGCGAAGTAGGTATGACCCGTGGATGGGCAAATTTTGTAACCATGCTTTATGAACCTTCAAGAGCTCGTTTGGCATCGATTGTTCGTTCCTTGGCCGGGCGACCATGTTTACCTACGCTTCCACTTCGCCGGGACAACAAGTGCCACTCAGCGCACGTTTATGATGGTTTAGTACCCCTGTCGGCACTAGTGGTGGCGGTGACTAGGTTTCTGTTCTGTTGCTGTGCATGCTTTCTTTTCCAGGCTATGCCACATTGTGCCCGCCCCCTCTTGTCTTGCACGGAAGGACATGGAAATATCGATTGCACAAAACAAATTTGAACTCGAGCGTGGTGTAAGGGTCGGAAGCACCCGCAATCGATACATGTGTTTTCTGGTAGCCCCACTTCTGTAGCCCCACTTCCGTTCCACGTAGCTTTAATTGGTTTTCAGTCGAGTGTCAAAACAGTTCGTTTGGCCTTCGAAGATGATGCGAATATGAAACAACCTTGTGTGGAATCGATGAACGGATGGTTTAAACACCACAGCATCGAAAGCAGAAACCCAGTAAAATTTTGACTTTCTTCCCCCAAACTCATATGTTACAAAATGAAAAGAAAAACAATGAATTCTTTACGAACAACAAAATATCGTATCACATTTCTCATAAAAAAGTGGAAAATGCGTATGCAAAATAATCATAACAAATGACGCCATCCGTTTGGCTTGGCAAATAGAACCAGATCGGGTCGGGTCACTCCTGGGGTAGACATATTTCAGGCCACTTTTTCATGCGCCCGTGTGTCGTAAACTTGCCCCTCCCCCCCAACCCCCCTCTCGGCGCCTTAAGACGTCGTCCTTATCGGCATTCCAAGTGGACGCGTCCTCATCCATTATCATTCTCATCTAGCAGATCGTTCCGCCGAAATGGAACACTTTTGTTATGGCAGTTATTTGTCACTGGGAGAAAGTTGCTGCAGCCAATCAGTCCCCGGGACCGGAGAATCACTATCTTCACTCCTATTTCTGGACACGACGCGAGGAGGCTACGGAAGAAGTTCCCAGAGGGAGACATAAAGTGAGAAGAACACATCCAGACCCGGGGAAAAAGGGTTTTTGTCATGCGAACAGCTGCTCCAGCGAGAAGTGGCGCGTTATCCCCCATTCCAAAAAAATATATATAAAACGGCACTACCCCGGTACACGCACGAACCCGAAATATATTCCCATTTCCCCGTACGGTTGTGAATAGATTCACTACCTTGCTTCATTCGCCCTTTGCCCCCCCGAGCGCAGATAACTTATTTTTATTACCCTTTTATGAACTCTCGGCATCAGTCGAAGCGGAGGAAAACGGCAAACGCCTCGGAACTCCGTCTTGAAGACGTTTTGGACAAAGAACGGGAAATGAAAAGAAGCGCCGCCTTGTCTCACTCTACTCGACTCGGCTCAGTCGGTGTCAGTTTTGATAAACGGTTTTCACCTACCGTTTTGACAAATCGCTAGTCCATCATCGGTACGTGCTCGCAAGGAAAGCAATCAATCCGGTTTGAATGGGTAAAAGTTTCCGATTGAACTGGTTTTCCACCCCCGGAGTTTTTCTTCCCGGAGGGTCCTGTAAAATTTGAATGATAGTGTGATTGTCGTATCAGCGCGACTGGATGGCGACTATGCTAGCGGAATGTGAAAACATACTTTGACATTCGCTGAAAAATGATTTAGTTCGCGGTGTTCCGCAAAGGACGATGTAACAGGATGTCCTTTTTGTTTCCCGTCGGCGCTTACAAACCCAACTCAGTTATAATAGACACCGTAGGTTATCCACTGGAATTGAATTGTTTGATAGACCAAGGACTACTCCCGGGGTTTCAAAGAAATGAGAAGCCAAATGGAGCATATCCAACAATGCCGAACCAAACGGGAATTACGATAATTAGTATACTTCCAACGAAAACCCACGGTAAAGCGACAGAATGAAAAACAAATTCAAATGATTCCGTTTAATTTACTAGCGTTACATAATATTCTAGAATCAATCAAGCCCATGCCACGCCATATTGAAATGTTTGCCGCCCTTTAAACTCTTGCCCTGTGATTTCCATTTTACAAATAGTGATCGATTCATCACACAAAATTCAAGTGTAATAAAACGACCATCGAATTCTTCGCTGGAACCGGTACAACGTTTGTAATATTAATAAATTCGCCTCATGACGCGTATTGTGCAATAAATTCCGGGGGTAGGTGGCATGAAAACATGCCCACCCCGGTGGGCAAACTTCATTAAAATATTATCTCTTTCTAAACAAACATAAATATCCAACACGCGACCTGCGACGCCACCGTTCATTGAAACCGTAAAACGGTCCAGTAGCGCAACCGACGGACGGTCGGACGGCACGGGACCGGAGAAAGTAGATTTAGTAGATTTTTCGCCAATCGGAATCGAAGAAAAAGGTCATGATGGCCACTACAGCAGCACTCCGGGCCAGCACACTGCCGGGCGGAATAGGGTCAGCCCGGATTGACTTTCCATGTCTCGAAGTCATTAATACCGGACCGGTATTAACGAACCGGAACGCGGTACCCCTAAAATGCCATAAATTGTCGAAACGTTCTGAGATAAATTTAAACTTTGAATTAATGGTACTTTTAATGGACCGCTGCTGGTGAAAGTGTGTGTGTGTGTGTGTGTGTGTGTGTTTTTGATCACGAATCTCAACCGAGGATCTACAGTACGCCCATCGATGAGTGGGGGCGATTGCATCTTTCTCAAAACATTTGTTAAAGATGTCATCTTTTGTGCTTTTGTAAACTAGAGTACAGAATTGTATTTTTATGGAATTAACAAAAACCATGATAGAAACTGCTCGTAACTGCAAAGCGAAACTCTTTTTTTCTAACTGTGAACCATCGGTGAAAACTCGGGTGCATTTTTTTCTGTCTATGTACAATCTATGCTTTGCACTCCTGCACATCATCAGCGTGTTGTTTCTTCTATTTGAAAGCCGCAGCTTGCAGCGCCACGCACCAGCCGTGCAGCTCGTTGCGCAACCGGAGGATGCAAAAGCGAAACGACACAAATTATTCATCGGTGTTGGTAAACACGGCGTACGTGTGCTGGCTCGAATTAAAAATTCTATTACCATAAACAAAAGCTGCCGAAAGCTGCAGCGTGCATCGAGTATGCTCGGTCACCTTCTTCTGCCGCTTCCTTCTGGCCGTTGTGGTACTTTTTCTCGAAGCATTCCGTTCAACGTTTCTTCATTTCTGTTTATGGAACTGGGTTGAAATGGTCGAGTTGAACTCTCTCCAACAGCCATGCAAATATTCCGAAAGGTAAGCAACGGCGGAAAGGTTGTCGAATAGATTTTAGTTAACAGTTAAGTGATTCATAATTGCCGTGCTTGTTTTGTAGAAATACTGCAAAACAACTTCATCTCACCGCAGACGCGTAAATCATAAATGCGATAAAGAAGACGCTCTAATGTGACACGAATCAGCGACATTAACAGTAATTTAAAATGTGTTTTACAGATTGCCCCCGACATAAAACACGTGCTCCTATCGTGGCTCTTTTAACTCTCCGGAGCCTTCGTGTATGCTTTCATGTTCCCACGGCTAACGGCATGACAGTCGAAAGATTGCGCACCATGTTTGCTACCTACCGCCGGCCCAGACCGGACAGTAAAATAATTAATGCGCCCTCCTTCGGGAGATAAATCTTCACCTCGCCGGCACCACCGGCAGCGTTCGTCGGTAATGGTGGACCATTTAGGCGAAACCGTTACATGTGCTATCTGCTGTCACCGGGAAACCCACCCGGGATCGATAAACACAGCCATCCGCAAAACCCCCCAGACAACAGGTCGAGCCGGGGTCCTGATTCGTTAAACCACGATAAAACGATGGGCCCTTATTGGAGACGGCAAAATGGATATCAAAAGCCGTTGACAAAACGCATAAAGGGACGAATAAAAATCCAATTAACAGACCGCTAAAGAACTTCGCCTCGTCAGCAGGGCGTTCCATCCACGTGCCGCAGCTACACGTTAATGGGCCTGCTAAACGGTTCTTCTGTCGCCCACACACGGACTCATTGAATGATTTCAAATCGACGTAATTCGACGATGCTGAGATGGGTAATTTTATTGCAGTGCAGTGTTTTACACGTTTCTCACGAATTCATCGCTACGGTTTCAACGGGTCATGTGCAATTCGGCGAAATCAATGGTCCCGTGGGATCAATCGTTTCTCGATTGCGCTATGAACATAGAGAGCGATTGAACAAGCACAACCCACTACCGAGCAGAAGTAGATATCATCAAGTCATAATAAAATTAATTGATCATACCGGCTTGCAATCGATAAAAAATAGATCCTTCCATTACGTAGCATGTATGCAACGGAGCTTCTAGTTTAAGCCGTTGAGCTTGAAATTCCTTGTACTTTCTGTAATGAAAAATGTACACTGGCGAATATTGCCTCATGGGGTTGCTTTTCATGGTTTCCGCGACATCGGTGTACACATTACGCAGCATTCTGTTGGAGGTCTCTTTTTAATTTGCGAGAGTTTTCAAAACACCCACACAAAAAAAGAACATTGCCACAAGCGCCGGGGCTGCTGTGCTTAATTTAATTAAAATTCATTCTGCAAGCAACATGCCGTCGTAGTGCACTGTTCGATACATAATCGTGCTGGTGTTTTTCATCCCGAATGCGGAGCCGGGTGCGTCCTGGAAAGGTTTTCCACCGTTAGGATACCTCCTCGTCACGTGGTCGCGCTTACGGTTATTGGAACAAGCATTAGAAAATCTGTTAAGCGCGGTTGCCAACACAAACATACGTGACGACACGTATGCAGACGCTAATACGGTTGAATTCCTCCGAGTAGGACTTTTTCCCGGAGCCCAACATGTTCCGATATTCGTCTTTCCTTTCTTCGCAGAACAATGCAACGGTGTCACGATGTACGCGATTTTGTGATGTGAAGGTTTTTCTTTCCGCGCTGGAAATGAAGGGTATTAGGTAATCGAAAAGGATCTCAGTTGACTGCGTAAGAGGTGACTCCGTCCTGCCGTATCAGAAGAGTGTGACGTAAATTTGAAACATTTCCTTTACGCTTGGCGGCTAGTTTTCACAACGAGTGAAGGGGCCGATTGTACATTTGTATTACGTCAAACATTACAAAATTGCATTTCAAAGTTGAAGGTTGAGTTCGAAGAAAAAAACACACATTCCCGTGGCGCAGGTACGTTTACCACGGGGTTCGCCAGGTATTTGCGATCGATGAGTGCTAAACTTACCAGACTTTTTACATAATAAATCCCGGACCCGGGGGCCACCACCGGTGTGGAGTAAAAAAAAAAAGGGAAACAAAACAGACCAACATATCTTCGCCAACCGCCAACTAGGCTGCCGCCCGACGACAGATTTATGTTTTCCGCTCAAGTAAACGGAACTAAACTATCCTTTTACCGACCGATTCCCGGCGACACCGCAAAAGGAACGCACCCGCTAGCGCGTTGTGCGATTTGTCCGCGAGAGGTCATAAATCTCGCTACCAGCTTCCGTTGTGCGGCGGAGCAAGCGACTTTTCTCTCTTCGACTTTTGTTAACGCACCGACTGGCAGAACTAGCAGGGGAAAAGTTGGTTGCCATTTTTCCTTTTCTTCCCAAAACTTCCTTGGTCCCGTGTGTTGCTGTACGTGTCTACGTTTCCAACTACTCTCTAACTTAATAATAAGAATGTAAGAAATTTGAATTATGAAACAATGCTTTGACCTTGTACTTCACTAATATATCGTTTATTCACTTTATTTCATCAATTCTATAGAACTTTGAACAACCTGTTTTGATTTTTTTATTGGCATCATCGATGTTTTGTAGCTTATTAATCGTGCACTCAAGTCAATTTACTGAAGCCAATGCCGGTCCAACGGTTTCACGATCGTATCGGTAAGGGTTCGGCAAAACGAAATAAAAAAAATTCCCATGAACACCAAGACCGCTGCCCTCGCATCGTGACCATCGTTTTCGAATCTAACGAGAATGAAAAAGGGATTAAGCTACTCGTACGTAGCCCCCCCTCCCCCCTTTTCCGCGGAAACTTCTTGACGCCCATTTTCCACCATCTCCACCACACTCGTTTCGGCTATCGAGCTGTCTAACGATTTCGATGCCGCCGGCACTTTTCTCCCCGCCAGCCGGGAAAATTGCGCCAAAGTCCAATCAGCTTCCCGTCGCTCAGCACACACGCGATTCGCGGTCGTTGCCAAACGGGAGCCAAACGTTGTACACGCTTTCCCATTGATGATCCCGCTGGCCAGCAGGGCGCGCAGAAGAAAAAAACATGTTTTGCGATGTTGCACTCTGATACTGGACTCGTTTGATGTTTGTTTTTCCTACTCCGATTTTGTGGAAGAGAAAAGGCGGTACGGTCGCAATTCTATGTTCATTAATCAGCTTCGTCTAGACGGTGCGCCATCGAAAACGCGTTCGGAAAGGTTTGCCCCGGTTGAGCTTTTGTTGAAGGGGTAGGAAACCTGCATTGTTTTTTTTTTTGGTCTGTCAATAGATTCGTATAGCGCATTCCTTCCCAGATGCAGTTTTGCGTTAAGGACCAAAATAGCGCTTTAATTACATTTAGCTTAGAGTTAGCCTTAGAACCTATACTTTAACACATGAAAGGATAACCTTTCGCAGGCTTCTCTATCCTTTGTGCTTTCGATAATTACTCGATTAGGAATTATTGAACATAGGACCTTAAAGGAAAGAAAACTTTGCACATATACAGATACATATCTTATCCGTCTATTCCCAGAGCAACTTTAAAACACTAATTCTCCTTTTGTATTTCGAACCAAAAAAAAACAACTTTTGTACCCCAGATCTAATTGAATTCTTCCACTGCAATTCCTTGCAAGCCAGACAAGCATCGGCAGACTAGCTGGAGCGGAAAATTAATTCGCCCCGGTTCAGCACTGCATCGGACATCCTCAGCGGGCAGCTATTTTCTTCTCACGAAGACAAAGGAACGAAGTAATGCTCCGGAAATGGTGTCCAGCGTTCGTCGTAACCGTCACTTCTCGGCAACTATTTCAATCAAGCGGTGGCTCACACCCCGCCCAGAACTGAGAATTAGATTATTTGTTGCAATTTGTTTCGAGGTTTGTGCAAAGGTTTTTCCTGTCCCGTTTGCTTGTTCCCTTCCTACTGTGGTGGGTGTTTGGGTGTATCCCTCATCCAGTAATGGCATGCTAAGTGGCACGAGGAAAAACTGTGAGCCGCTATTTCTGGCATTTCAGGAAAATCCTGCCCCTGTTTCTTCCCCATCAGCTTCTTACCTATTCGGGAAAATAGAAATCTGAAAAATGTTTGTCTTTACAGACTTTTCTTTTGTACTAGGGGTTTTTCCCTGCAACTAGCGGAAATAGTCTGCAGTGGCTACTTATTGCTTTGATTGATTTCAAATTAGATTTTTACAATAGTCTACTGGATTCTAAGATAAACGACAAAGTATTCTATTGGTTCATTTGCTACAAACACAATATTATGTACGCAAATTTTAGAAAGATAACTAAATTCATTTTTTCAGGAACCTTGATCCGGTAATGGAATACTTTCCGAAGCGATTAACAAATTGCACTTTATTGAAAACATTTCCATTGCCTTCCGGAATCCATATCACTCAAGAACTTTTTGTTTTCCCGGGGATTATGGATATGCTCGAACAACATCTGGTGCAAACATATACATAAAGAGCTATCGGGGTCCTCCTACGCGCCTTCGCGAAAAGCACATTTTGCCCTACCCACGTCAATCATGCCACTGGCAACATAAATTACGTCACCAGACCCGGGAAAAATGATAAGAATGTGTTCGAAAGGAAGCGGGGAAAAAAGTGGACCCCAACCTAACGGGCCTCTCGCAGCTCGTGCCGTACATGTTTACCCCGGAATTCGGTTTAGTACACAACGTCAATTTGGCAAATAAAAACAGTAAAAAAAAGGCAAAATAAACCTCGCCTTTCTACTGCGCGCCGGCCGCGACTTCCACGGTTGCATAAAGTGCCTCAATCAGTGGCGGCCGTCTCGACAGTTATCATATTTCAATTGTATCCAGCAAAAGAGCTGTCAAAGCGAGCATCGCGAGGTGCGCGCCGGGAAACGGGATGGCGGGAAGCGCGAACTTACTTTAACGAGACACGATGACATAAACTTGTGCCTTCGCGCCAGCTCCGGCTGCCAAAGTTTCGATGTCTGACAAAGTCATCGCTACATCGACATTAGGATGGATCGCGGTGGAACGGGCCGAGGGAGAGTCGGTGGAAGGTGCGCGGTGGCCGGGAAGTCATAAAGGAACGCGGAGTGACATTCTGTGGTTGGCGAGATGACCACGATCGTTTCGCGTTTTCAGCAAAGCCAGCGAACTTTTAGAAGTCGTTAAATTAAGCCACCATAAACTGCCGAAATTTCACATCAATAACGGTTTCGACTTTCGGATTGCTTTTCATTTGCCTTATGTTTGTGGCCCTTGCGGTAGGTTCGTGGAATGCTAGCAAATGTCTCTCTTGAGCCCTAAGCGCATTAGGCTTGCAATGAAAATTGATTTTACTTTCAATAGAACCGACCATCATTTCAACTTTTCTATTAAACGATACAGAGAAATAACAAAACATCGATATTGATAACATAAATACACAAGAAAGTAATACTTGTGGCTATAGAATAACTACTAGCCTTAGTAAAATACTCAAAAATGATTTGCATTCATCAATCAGTTTTGATTAAAGCAACCTCTGAAGTGTGTTAAATAATATCCCACACCGCCCAGATGAAAAGTCACCTTCAAAATAAATGCAAATCAAATGGTTTCAACTAGATCAGCTTTGATGGATTGATTTACAAATCTGAAAAACAAAAAAAAGCCCAACAAAATGGCAACCAGACCTTATTGCGAGAGGGAAAAGCTGCTTATCCAGCGCATCCCATAAACCAGAGTGGGAAAGGTCAACGAAAAATGACCCAATTATATTCACTTTCCCGTTCGCTTATTCGAGCCGTGGCCCATTCGAGACAACAGCAACTGTATGCATTACTTTGACGACCCTGCAGGGATCTAAAGGGTGGTTAGGGGATGGTTTCTGAGTCCTTTTTTGGGTTACTCCGCCATCAGCGCAAATGATTCATTTGTGACATAAAATATATTTTATTAATATCTAACGTGTCCAGTGCGGCCGAGTGTGTGAATGTGAGTGTGGGTGTTTGGTGGCGTAAAAAAATAAATGGCTTTTGATACGAGATTCGTTACGGTACAGGCGGGTTTTTTTTTGTTCTCCCTTTTGCTGCCCTTTTTCGATTTTGCCCCGTTTTTGTTACTGCTGCCGTTGCAGTTGATGTATTTGTTTCAGTTTTGCTCACCTCAGCCTCCGTCACTCGCCCATCCTACCCCCAGGTTTCCAGCGGAAGATGAACAGGTGACGGAAAGGGGGACTTTTTCTGCACCATCGCATCTGGCCCGGATTTGGGGGTGGAGGGTGGTTCGCCCGACACTGAAGGATTGGAATTGACTTGGTCACTACGGCACCCGCGGCGTCCGCTTCGGACGGGAGGAAAATACTCTCCGAAAAACATGTCCAAGTTTCCACCGTGAACCCGCGCGAGGTACCCGTGCCCCGAGCTCGTAAACCGTGGAGCGGGACCGACATGCATACGTTTATTTGATGAAAATATGGATTTTACCCGTATGCTTCTCGGGGCACGGGCCTGTCCACGGTCGGTACAGGAGACGACGTGTTTGCTCGTTGTTTTGTGATATATATGCGGGCAAAAGGAAAACTACACCATTTTACGCATGGCGTGCTGCTGGAAGCTGGCGGGATGCGGCCGTTTTTGGGCAGAAGGGTAGTAGGGTAGTAACACCTACTGGTTTGGAATAATTGATACTAACGAGCAAAAAAGGAACGGCATTTTGAGGATGAAGCCGTTCGTAGTAAGACACAACTTCTTACGTTTCGTTAGGGGAAACAATACTAAACTGTGAAAAGCTATGCATCCTCAGTGCATCCTTTTTAACCCGGGGTTGATGAATCGTTTCGTAGCATCCTTTTTTGTGTTCAGTCCTAATTATATGTAAAGGGCTTTCCTGCTTTCGTTCTAGCTCTATTTTATCTAATTTTTGTTACATAAAAACCCTTTTTTGTACCGGAAACATATAACCGGAATCCGGGGAACGAACATTCAGTTTGTAAAAGATACGTGGGATCATCAGAATTTTGTTTTATTTTATTCGATCGTTTGTTAATGTTAGCTTAGCTCCTGTTTTGCTAAATAGTGTTGGAAATAATTTAACAGTCAATGAATGTGTTACTTTATCGGTCGTAAAACATCAATGTTAATTTTCCATTAGTTTGTTTTTTATATAGTGTTAATAATGTTTAAAACATTTTAAATAATTATCATTGGAAACCAATATTGACTTCTCCGTTCTTCTTTACTCACATAAAAATCCATTTACTTCACATGTCGCCTGCATAGTAACGTCCAACAGTCGTTCGAGTTCGGTACGTGTTGAATGAAAAGCTCGCAGTATCGCAAGCTGCGCAGACTCACGGCACATTGCCCCTTCGGCGGAAAGGGAAACTTCAGCATCCGAACGTTGTTGCCGATACCACACACGCACACACAGAATGTGCGAACTCTCGCCAAATGCTGTCAGTGCGAACGGTGATAGGAATCAGCGGAGCACTCGAAGAATGTGCCAACCAGTTCGTTTCAGCAAACCGATGGAGGCGCATGGTCGTCCGTGAGGTGGGCGAACTTTCCGCACGCCACCGATGCGACGGTGAGAGTCTTATCGCTGGTACGGATTGCTAGACATTTTTGTCAGAACGTTATCACGTAGTGTGTCTTGATTAGAATATAAAACACGAATGAACTACACGCGGCGAATTGAAAATGAGTAAATGCCGCCGCACGGACATTGCGATAAAACTGTTGAGTTAAACTTTCCAGTTTCTTGATCTTGTCAACAACGAGATGGCTGCGGTACCGGCTCAAACCGAGTGAATGGAACGAGCGTTAAATATGGATGCACAGCTGCTCGAAAACTTTTAAGACGTTCACTAGAAGAACATACTTTCGGTCGATTTTCCCTCCAAAGCTCCTCCCAGACAAGCAGACGGGGCTGCTCGTTTAAAGCTTATTAATTTCTTAGGCTTCCCCCACCACCGTGGAGTAGCGGTTTGTGGTGGCCACACATTCTTTTCATCTTGCCGTGCGGCACCCAGCTTAACCCCACGGGCCCGACATGGGGTAAACCTCCTGAACACACTACATCGTTTGGGGTTTTCCAGTGGCTGGTGACTTTTGGGTGGCTTTCAACATTAAAACATAAAGTACGCAACATTACGACCGGCGGCGGCGGCACCACAAGGTACCGAACGTGCGGCTGTGTTTGGAGGCAATTTTTGCGAAGAAAATGCCAATTGAAAGGCGCGTGGAAACCGCGAGGATCAAGGGGGAAAGGATAAGGCACGTAATAATTACCTCATGATGTCGTGCAACACAAGACGAAGCTCGGATAACTCTACGAACCTAGGTTCACCGGAATTGAAAATTTCATTTTCCTTCCGTTGGTCCGGAAAAGCGCTTCCCCCAAACATTGAAAGACATTCTGTGGGAACGAGCTGTGGGGTGGTGGGGGAGAAGGAAATGTTTCAAATTCTTTCGACCTAGGTTCTGAAGCACTTCGTATCATCCGCTTAACATGCGTCGCTGGTAATGCGAATTAATTATACCTTTTGTGTGGGGAAGGAAATTTATTATCCCTAATAGGAATGGACTATTGAGTAGGGCTCATAATTTGGCACGGCAGCCGCCCAAGGGAAAAGAGGGAAGGGGATGTTGGGTTTGGGAACAGGGAAACTTATTGCTTCATAAGTGCACCTCGATGGGGTTGGATAATTAGTTTCCCCGAAGAAATATAACCATCGCATAATGTTTCGCCCGGTGCCCGGAGGGGGTTGAAGGAAAGTGACTCCGAAACAAAAAGGCGAAAAATCATCCCGAAGTCCTTTTCGTCCTGGGTCCGTGACGCTTCGTTAGCTCAATTTATTCAAGGGCATGCACCCCCCCGGCCGGCGCAGCATGTCTGTTCCGAGCGTATACATGCAAAGGCGTGCCGAGGCATACCCCCCCCCCCCTCCCCCACCCTTTACTCTACTCTTTCCAGTGGCCACTGCGCCGTGTCCTTTCTTTTCATGTGCGGTTGTTGCCGGCCAGAATAACATTATTTCCGTACTTTCTATGCAAGTCAGGAGCATGAAATCGAGTTGCACAACGGCCATGTGCATGCTGCTGCTCCTGCATTTGCTGCATCACACATAGCTTCGCACACAAGGTCTGGCAACAAGTTTCGCAGTCATCTTTTCATCGGGTGGAGAATAGGGTTTTGAACAGCCCGAAAGAATGGGCGTGCTGCAAGGACGAGGGATGACGGTGTCGAACCCGTCCCGGACCCGCATTGCACGTCGCTTGCCGCACCCGCAGGGGGGATGAAATAACAGAGGACGAAAAAAATAACTTGTGGCCATGCAGCACAAGGGCGAAGTCACCGGTTTCCATCCCGGTCCACATTTCACACCTTCTCTCCCGCGCCCCCTTCGACAGGTCCGTTGCAGGTCAAACCGAATGGTTCTTACGTTTGTTTCGAATTGTTATGGCCATCGTAAAGAGGTGACTCCCGTGGAATGGGAAACTGGTACGGGATGATGGGGATAAGAAGATCGTGGAACTGAAGCGGATAGAAAAATTCCCTCCACTTCGTTCAAAGTCGCCATCGTGGCGTGGGAGTCCAGCTTCTTTTCTCCTTTTCACACGGCTGTTTCGCCTTCTCAAGAAAAAAACCCAACGTCCAGTGAGTTTTTCCGTCGATGGTGACATCGAAGTTTTCCCCCGCGTGCGCTGCTTCGTTTAGTTTCCGCACCGGCAGCGGTGGCTGATGGAATCGGAGCCGTGTGGACGGAAAGTGATTTGCTATTCTTGCCTTTGTGTGCCGGCGAAAAGAATGCGGGGACCTGCTTTATGCGAGCAGTGCAACCAATCGCGCTTTGTTGTGGAACCTGCCCCGTGGAAAATTCATTTACAAAAGCGATGTTCAATCGACCGAACACAAACGAGCGCGCAGTGCATTTTGTAAGGATTTTATTAACATCCAACTCCCGCCCGGGACGGGCAGGAAACATCACTCAAAACTTTACTGTCCCATAGACTTTTTGTGTTCCACTTTAATGAAAACATTCTACACACCCACTACGGGGTGGATACCCGGGGGGGCTCCATGGGTCAAGCACAAGACCTGCGAACATAAACTTTCAGCAAAGTACTGTGACTGTAAGTTTGTGGAACAGATTTTTCCTGTAGTTGCACGATCGAAGGGCAGAGTGTTTTAAGCTTCGGCACCTTCCTAGTGGACTGGATAAATAATAAATGAAAATGGCATCATGGTGAGTTATCCTTTTGCCGGTTCGACGCTGGGAACCGTCGGGTTTGGAATTTTTCAAGTTGATGGACGAAAGGACAATTGATTGGCATTCTAGTACTTTGAAAGACAGGATTTTAAAGGAAATATTATAGCGCAGAAGAAAGAATGGTCGTTTGTATGATTCAAACAAAGTGATTTAACGGGAAAGTTAGTAAAAGAAGTATAATATAAAATTTCCAATTAAACGCCAGAGCTTTCTCTATTCAAAAATGAAGCATAAAGCTCGGTTCGCAACAAGTAAATTATAAATCAAGTGTCAACAAACGTCGATTGCATGTCAATAGAACTCAACTGCATTTCACGTGAATCTTATCTTCACACCTTGATTGGTTTGTGTCTTCTTGTGACCACCACAATCGTAACTACTCCACAACCAATAAATGTCATTGTTCGTGCGAATTTTCACACTCACTCTCTCGGACGGGCTCGAACTTTCACGAAGTGTGAAAAAGTCCATCGAACAAGCATTGCACAGTGCCCCCTCTTCCCCCGCCACCATCCGCCCCGCACCATGGCAATCGTTTTATGAAAATTTTATGAACCTTGAAAATGGCCCTTGAAAGGATGTGCCGAAAGTGAACCCGAAACGGGGGGGCACGGTCGGCAAACGGAAGCGAAAGCCGTGGCGAAAGTGTATTCATGCGAAATGGACATCGTTTATTCAGATGCCGGTGCAGCTGAAGCTGGAAAACTTGAGCCTTCGAGATAGGACAAAGTGCAAGTAGCTGCGTCCATGGCGAATCGGTTCGCCACGGATGAGCAGTTTTTCTTAAAAGTTTTCGACCAAGAAGAAAGGCTCTTACACTAGGACTTACCGGGGGGGCGGCGGAAAGTAAACGATTTTTTTTTATAAAATAGAACGTAATGAACGAAAACGGCGCCGTTCGCGCTCGAAAGCATCCTCCTTTCCGGCTACCTGGCTAAGGTTTGACGATAGGGCGAAAAAAACTCAGTCATGTATATTAATTTCAGTTTTTCCAGCAATCGATAATGAACAGGCGTACCGCAGAATCCGATGGCCGAAATTTTCCCGAAAACGGCAT
The DNA here is from genome assembly GCA_034621735.1 of Anopheles plumbeus. Lineage (NCBI taxonomy): Eukaryota > Metazoa > Arthropoda > Insecta > Diptera > Culicidae > Anopheles > Anopheles plumbeus. Next base: position 26,874,622 of record JAOEFI010000004.1, read on the forward strand.
TAGCAATTTCAGTGAAAATATCCTCCAATCGTTCGCCTTTAAACGGGCGCTGATTGATCGTGAAATTAAAACAGATGAAAGGAATAATTTGGCGACTAAATGGCCGCACGGCAGCAAAGCCTCCTTTATAACTCCTAATTATGCCTCCTGTCTCCTTGATCGACCTGATAGATTACGCTGAAACCTTACCAACGCCGGGCCGAACGATTGACTAATAGTCGCCCATTTTGGGAAATTTCTGGCCCACTGAAATCGGGAAAGCTTGCTGACAAATTAGAAATTTACAAATCGTGCACCGGGAAAACCTCCGCCGGTCAGCCGGGGAAACCTCCGAGGTGGGGTAACAACAGTTCGCTTATGTCATGGCTGGTTGCCACAGCCTTATTTTGATTATTGTTTTATTTTTCTTGGTTTTTCTATTCATGCCCATTTCTTCCTGGCCGCGTCGCGACGCTTTCCTCGCTGGGTGAAAACTTTTTGAACAAGATTTATGATGCTCTCATTACGAAGAAGAATTTCCCCTGGCCTGGCCTGGGTTTTGCAAACGGCTGAAAATTTCCCGTATCTGGTACTAAAAAATTAATGATTCGGCAGATTCTCCCGCCCCCCTCCCCGGCCCCAAATGGTTCGACCGGGCGAGAGACGACCGGGCCGCCGCAAAACTAGGGAACTACATTGGCCACCGAGGAGGAAACGCGACCGAGAGACACAACATACCACAATAAAGAAAACCGAAATCGGGCCCGCGCGAGACATGTCCCCGCCGTGTAATGTTTTATCTTGTCGAGCAGAAAGCGGAAGGAGTGCTTTTGCATTTTTGTCAAATTCACAGCGAGTGCGCCGAAGGCGGGGAAAGCCGCGGGAAAGCTGGACAAAAGGGACAAGGGTTCCCGAAGAAGAACGGCCCCGTTCCTGGGCCCCCCGGCGAGGTCGTCATCCTGTCGCGCCGGGAAACGACGCCCGGACAGCGTGGTTGGCTAGCAAAATATCATTTCAACAGACAGCATGAAAAATGGACGGCAATTAGGAGGAAGTTTTCGCTATCTGGAATTATTTTTGCTGCGCTGTCGGTTTCGGTGACCGGTTCCGGCCATGACTGGAGGATGGCGTGAAGAGGAAAAAAAAACAACACCCACCCGCCATATACACACCAACCAACGCAACATTCCGAGGGAGTGGTTAAACAATATCTGAAAGTGGTCACCAGCGTCACAGGTCCGAAAAGAAAGCGGACTTCAGCTAAATAGCTTCACACTTGGCAAGCGCCGCATATTTAGGGTCTGGATGGCAGTTTGTTGGGAAAAGAATCCCGAACGCACATTTCTTCCACCCATGGAATGTTGTTCTTGTGGTTTTGGTTTTCAAAATCTAGTTAAATTATACTTCCATTCATTGCTGAAATGAACACAATTTGTGTATTATGATTTACACTTTGTTCCACTGTTTGTCCGCAGGGAATGAATAAGGAGCTTTAAGCCATCATTTATTACAAAATCATTGAATTAACCTTCATTTCAAGGTACGTGCCATTACGTTTTATTTTCTTCAAACCTAGAACCAAGAAAGAATGTTTGCCACAAAGACGTGTTTTCTTATCAACGCTTGGCCAGCGTTGTCAAGTGTCCAACAACCACCCACAGTCCGACCGAGTGGAGAGAACGCCAAACCGCAGATAATCTTAACGTTTTGCGACAACTTGCCCTGAAATTTTCCCTGGTGCGCTTCGTGCTCACGTTTCACGCCCAAGTGGCAGTTAAAGGGGCGCCACAGAACTGTCAATCGCCCTCGGACCTCCGGCTGACCGATGCAGTCGGTATCGAATGTCGCCATCGCCGGGGAAAAATGGCGCGGGTCAATAGCCATCGGGTTTTATTCGCAACCGCAATGGCAACCGCAGTGGAAAGCGCCTCGGAAAGTACGATTACTGCGGAGTAGTTAAGCTTCGAATCTGTGGTCTAGAGAGGGGAAGGGGACTTTTGGTTGCGCGGGGGGAGTTGATGCCCTCGACTGTCGCAATCGCAACCTAATGCGTTCCAGTGAGTGATGATCCACGGTGAAAAGGAGAATCGAAACGACCACTTTTTACCATTCCCGTTGGAGGTTCGTCCTTTTTTTTCTGGCTGTCCTCAAAACTTCCAATCAACACTAAACGAAATGATTTGAAACGAGGATCAAAAGAGCAAGAGCTCGGCCGCTAACACAGGACTCCACACGACAAATCCACCCTGAGCCGCGTGAATCCGCCAACAAGGGTTCGTCCATCCCTGCAAATACATACCACAGCCCACAATTCCGGTTGATAGCCAATTTTTGGCGCACGGCTCGTCCGGGGGTAGTAGTTCATCTAAAATTTACTACCAACATCCCGCGGCCACCACCAGCTGCGGCACGGCCGGGGCTAACCGTTCTAACCCGTATTAGGGCAGCACTAGATCATGTGTCACATTGTGGTCGTGTTGTAACATGGCGCCATCGTGCACCGTCTCGTACCATGTTTCGGCCTGCCAGTTGCCGGTGGATTTGTGTGCCACCGTAATTCACTGGATAACGCCACCTATGGCTTTCCGGCGGTGCGAGCGTTTTGTTGAATAATGCACTTCTGACACAAGTGAGCTGCAAGAAAACTTCGCCATCGACAGGCAGTCGAGGTGATGTAACAGTGGAGTAGATGCAGGCCGTCCGAAAGGGACAATCTGAAAGCGTCCAGCAAGACCTTTGTTCGAAAATAGCCTGCTGCAAGCGGGTCGCCCCATCGTTGCTGGTACGATTGGCAATGAATAGTTTATCGTATGTGAAGGGACTTTCATTTTCGACGAACCCTTTCGGATTGGCTTTCAAATTTCTAATTCCTACAAGTGAATCAAACAATGGTTACATATAAGAACTCACTAAATCAAGTGGATAATGTGAAAACTGCTTTAAACGCATTTCCCATTATAAAAAAGGGTCTATTGCCCGAAATTATAAATCGATGAATGAACCAAGCACTTTACTTAACACAACGAAAACATTTGTAGGGACAAATACACCTGCATTCGCAGTGTTCCTCGCCCTTGCTCGTTGATTTAATTGAATGCGCTCCTTACTTGTTGAGCAAGATGTATGCACCGATGTATTGTTTCGCCCCATTACAGCGACCGCGCGCAGGGTATTGATCTCGGCTTGTTGCGCCACAATTTATGATCTAAGCATTCACCACAATCGCTAAACCGGTGGGTTTTCCCGCTGCGGGGAGGTTAAGTAGGCGGAATGGCGGAAAACGTGGTGCGATCGTTATGGTCTAACGATTCAATTAGTAGTACTGGCTGCACTGATGAAAACACACGCGTGGTGGTGGTAACACTGATACGACCCACGGGGGAGGGGAAGGTCAACCCAAAAGCGGGTGGGAGAAGCACGCACAGCGAAAGTTTATCGCACCACGGTCGGCTTTTTGGAAAAACATAATTAATTATTGGTCGCACGCGATTTGTACTTCTATCAAATATTTTCCGCTCACGCTCACGCCCACCTCACTAGGCAGGTGTGCGTGTGTGTGTGTCGATCGCAGAGGGAAGCTAATTAATTCGCAGTGTTTTTTTTTATTCTTGTTTCGACCATAAATCGTTGAAATATTATGGAACCATGAAATATTATGGAACCGAACTAATTCGACCACCGGAACGCTAATACGCTCCGATCACACGTTTCCACGGCATGCTGGTGCTATTCGACGTATCCCCGAACCGAACGCTTCGGTTGCGAACTGTCGTCCCATCGTTGGACATCGGCCGTGTGGTTTTGTGGGACGTATAACGGTTTCGTTGGATCCCACCCCTTCGAAACACATGGGACCGATTAGGCCAGTTTGAACAATAGCCGGGATAATGAAGTTTTTTGATAAAGTGCTTCGGCAAATTGACGTCCAATCCAAATTTATGGGCGTAACTGTGGGATAAAACTTTCAAAACTGTTGCACGAAGCTTCGCTCTATCATGTCAGCGATAAAATATAGATCTTCTGAACAATAGTTTCCAGCGTCCCTGGCCATGTAGTCAAAG
>JAOEFI010000004.1:26920895-26948732 GCA_034621735.1 Anopheles plumbeus
TGGAGGTGGGGGAAGGGCAAATGAAATAGTATCTGCGGTTGGAAATTAAACGCTGCATTTGCTGGCACGTTTGCCGGCAATCAGCTCAATCAATTGTCAAATGCCACAGCATCGCTTTCCCGGAGCCGTTTCCTCTTCAGCCGCGTTGTGGAAATGGCACCAGAATGGGGAGCTTTTAAGGGCGGAAAACCAACCGTTCCGTTCCGTTGTTGCGCCGCGCACAGCCATAACTCCAATCACCATAACCATCGCCGTCAGCAGCAGCCAGAAGCCCGGCCCGTGGCCGTCATCAGCTTGGGAGCTTAAGCGAAGCACTGCGGCGAGGTTTATATATTTAACGGGCCACCCAAAGTAGGGTCGGAGCAAGGGGGAAAAAGGGCAAAAATCGAAGTAACCTTCTCGAAATCAACTCAAACATCCAGCCAGAAACCGCAACCGAACCCGTTGCGGACGGCTGGGCGGAGAGCATTCTAATATTGCTGGTAAGGATCTAATTGTCCTGTCCCCGCACAGCCACCTTCTAATTAGGAATGTGCCTGTCAATCCCGCTCCAGCCGGGACCGAATCTGGTAGGACTCCCGTGGAGGGCCGATGGGCGCCCGTTTATCCGGCGACCATTCAAACTATGGGCAAATTATTCGCTACCGGATGATTTTCCCACCGCCGGACGAAACGACCAAGCACGCACAGTGGTACCGTCCGGAATGGAATAAGGACAACGGCAAAAAGGAGAATCCACCTTTTTTACACTAAGCTGGGTGTTTATTTTCCACCCAAATACATTCAAATCAGTTTCTAATTATGATTTCGGGTATAACAAAGCAACCTTTGCCAGTATTACGAAGAACGAAATCTTTCTCGTTCATCTCTCGCGGATGATTATTGTAAGTAAATCTAAAATTTAAATAAAGTTAACGTAAAGATATTCGTCTCTGAAAACATCCCTTTCTAAACCAACTCACCTGTTATTGGCGCACAAAATATTAGGAAATGTTTCACACAAAAACAAAATGACCGGCAAAGGACGATTGTGCAAAGAACACCGGTCATGCTGATTCTTCCCCGGTGCGGGATTCTTATCTGTTGATATTACCCCGCTGGTCGGCCCCTACCTTTTTTGTGGTGAATTTTCCACCGGCCTTTTTGGACCACATTCTGCATTCCTGCAGTGGGGAACGGTGGAAACCAAGTGGCCACGAAACACATTCCGGTGGCCAATCGATTTGGCGAATCATTCGACTCATTGCGCCAAAAGGGGGACGCCGTGTGCGTCGGCTCACACACACACGCACTTTTCCCGTTGTGGGCCACAAAGAATTCCATCGGCTGCCCTTTGTTCGACAGTGGCATTCCGGGGCACCGTCCCGGGGCGGTTATCGTCTGCGTTGCAGGATTCCGTCCTTTTTCTTTTTCTTCTGTCCCGCATCTTTCCCCGGTAATGTCTTCATACAATCGCTAAGGAGAGTGGCGCCATTTACGGTCATTACTATTTAGGATCCACGCCCCAGCGTGATGGCGATGGAACGTTATCAAGGATCTGTTTGGCAGGATAACGAGCAGACCGCGGTTCCTCTGCCATCCCGTTCCCCCCGCCTCCGCAAATAGGTGACGAAAAGGCAAACAGCAAGCTTCTAGAAAGATTTCTTCCATCAGCTCCCCTTTCCTTCGGGCAGCGTTTCTGCGTGCAGCTCCATCATTCACCATCATCGCCATCATCGTCCTACCCCTCCATCAAAGTTTGCTCAATCATGCAATGTTTATGTTAAGAACATTAGTGTGTGTGTGTGTATTTGCTGGCGCACAATAGTTTCTACTTTTGTAATTGAAACACTTTTAATTTAAACTTCAACAGAACAAGCTTCATATTCGTGTTTGAACGAATTCGTCATATTCCTTTGCTATTGTATTCAAGTTCAAATGTCACACAAAATAAAAAGATAACCTATTGTATTATAATAATTTCAAAAAACTTTGCTGTGAAGCAATAAATAAATACCTAAGAAGGTCTCAGTCTATTATATTAAAACAAGAAAAAAATAATGATCCTTCTGCTCCAGCCAATAGGAAGAGTCTTCTTCTGTTGCGTGATTTGCTACAAAGAGATGGAGAAAACAAATAACCCCCGTCCGGGCACCGAGCGCTGCTGGAAAATCACAAAATGGAACAAAGCCGCCAGGAACGGCACGGACGGCTGAGTGAAGCAATTTGCTTTTCCCTCAGTTTTCCACCATCCGTCTCCATCGCACTCGAGAGTGCCATTTTGCCCGAACAAATGGTTGCGCTGATGCAGTTGTTTCTTCTTCTCGTTTCTTTATTTTGTCCACTCAGCTATAACCACCTTTTCGGGGGAGGAGGAGGTGGGTCGGCGCTGGGAAAGTGTGCAGGACGACCTGTGCCGCACACCACCCGAGAAAAAGCATACTCTTGCTGACGAGTTAACGAATTATATGCGTTTCTTCCGCCACGCTGCATTTGAGGGGCGGCAGTGGAATGGAACTACCCGTTTCCCTCCCTCCCTTTGTGTTGCCATACTTTATCATGTTCAGCAGGAAAATCTCTCGGTTTGTAACGTTCCCGCGAGCACCGCGTTTCGTAACGAGCAGTGCCGAATGGGGGTGGGGCCTTTTTTCCGGACCGCTGGCGAGAGTATTGCAAGCATTGATGTAAAAACTGTTTTGAACTAGTGTGGAATGCCAAACGTGTGCGAACACATGTAGAAAACGATTAAGCTGGTTGCTGGAAAACAAGTTCTGAATTGAACGGTCACCATAGCCATTGAAAACGGGAAGTTCGGTTTGAATGTCCTTCACATGCATGTTCCGTATAATGATACTTATTCCAATATTGTCCACCACTAATCCGGTATTATCCTGGCGTATAATACAAATGTTTTCATTGTAATTGCTCCTTTCCCATAACAATTACAAGGGTAATTTCAGATCCATTTAATTCAAGTAGAAATTCATATTCCTTAGATGCTGCTTGCCGGCACTTTGTAGGTACTATGAAATGCTTTTCCGGAATTCTGGTTTGGCGCAGTACTCTAGCAACTCTTCGTATCAAACCCTCCATCAAAAACGTGACTCTCAGGACTGAATCGCCATCTAACAAACTGGAAATTGAAGTCATACTGTGCCGCAGCGTAATCATGATCGACGTCATTATCGTCCAGGAGTTCGTTCTGTTTCGTTACCATTCACTACCAACCAAACCCAATCCTAATTCCTAAAGCTGGTGGAACTAATCAAAAGTGGAACCGTAACGCGACTATAGTCTACCGGAAACGGAAACAGGCCCGTGGGGTAACCCGCTGTTGCGAGAGGCTTTAGAAAAGAGAATATCAAATCATGCCATTAATCCTATTCATTACGGCCATAAATCTGATTTACTAACTAGTGATTTATTTACGGTACGGGTCCACCAGCGCGGCCGAGCGGACGACCAACCGGCTGCCTAACTGACTGACTAACTGACTGGCTGACTAGCTGACTGATATCCTTCGCGTCGCGTCCAGGAGAGTTAAAATCTGTGGTCCCGCGATGACAGGGCCGCGGTTCCGTTCCGTACCTGGCGCCCCTTTGCGGTTGGAATCGGCCAAGACCAAGTTCGAGGTGCGCGTGAATTATTTCACAGTTTATGAATACCTAACGCCCAGCCGTGTAACGTCAGCACGTTGTCATGGGCATGAAGATGTGACGGGCCGTCCACGCCTCCATCAACCACACGAGTCTTCTTGCGCCAGTTTCAAATAACTTCCGGCTAGCTGATCGGGCTCCGCCAGCTCAAACGTACCTCCAGTGGCCGCTCGCCGTACTCTTTCCCCGTACTCCGAGCAAACCGAAGGGCATCGTAGAGAGCTTTACTGCTGCCGAAAATCTGGGCTCATTGCGGTCACGGTGACCGTGGTGTGCATCGATGTGCTGCACGTCGAAGCGGAATGTGCATTATTTATTATTCATCGAGCTGTCAGAATTGCAGATGCACTCCATTATACGGTTTTACGGCGGGCTCGGACAGAAACGGACACGGCGACCGAATATCGCCTGCGGCTAGCTACCGGCTGTCATCGAAGGGTAGGAGAGAGCCTTGCTTTACCTCCGTTGCCCCACCGTTAACTATTCCGGTTCAGAGGTCAGACTGTGTCGCTTCTGTAGGACGAGAAGTACTGCACCTAATTATAAACTTCCCGGGGCCGTCCCTAAAGCGGCGGGTTGCTATCAACGACGGAGGAGTGGTTCCTAACTTGCATGATTGCTGCCACTAATGGCAGCGCCGGGATGAGGATAAGCTGGATTTAAATGGCAGCAATTGCAATGGACACTTTATCGAGCGCACCGTGGCAAGCTTTAACGGGTAATTTCATTCGCTGTTCCAGTGCGAAAGGTCATTTGTGCAATTGACGGTTAGTACGTTGAAATTCAGAGGAGTTAAAATTATTGGCATCCGTCGTGCGCTTGCAGCATTTATGAACGCAGACAATACAATTTTTTAGCCCATTTATCGAGCATAAAAAATTGATAAACGAATGCATGGGGTGTTATAATTGTGTTGATCCACGGAGAAATTCAATATTACAAGTTGCAGCTCCGAACCAGCCCAATGGCGAGTTGAAGGACTTGTTCAACAGTTAGTTAGCTCGCCATAATCGACACCGATAGTTGGGCTGCTAGCATAACCGGCAAATTTCAATTTGTTTCTATTTCACCGCAAACGCATAGAATAAAATCATATGAGCGATATATCTGTTTGTATCTTAAATCGACGATAGAGACCATCAAAATATTCAACAATCAACCTTCAAGCTAAATCTTTCTTTCGACACTAGGAAATTAAATTAAATGTAAATCATATCACAAAATAATGGACTAGGTAGTACAGCTGCTTATGTTTTGGGAAATTGTAAACAAACCATGAAAAATGTAAATAAATTATTTAACGCACACATACGCACCCCGATGATGACGTTTTACGAAAGCTACCTGACACTCACGCAGGGCTGCAATCAATGCTCGCATACGGTTGGATCTTCATTTGGACTGCATTTTACTTCTTTAGCGCCTTAAAACTAGCTTCAGTGTTTATATTGGTCATGATATTTACACGAGTTGTCTATTTTTCGGCAAAGTAAGTTGCAGTTGCGCCAAAAAATAAAGCTTTTTATTATTTTGAAACCAACTTCTTCTTCAAGTAAGTTTCTATTGGTACATTTTATTCAAGCCACTTGCTTTTACGGACTGAACGTCAAGCTCCACCACAATCGCAGACTGACACCGACAATGTTTGATGGAAATATTTGATGAAAACAGCAATGTTTGACAATCGTCTTTGATGCATTTTTTTTACATAGATTTAAGGCGTATTGTTTGGTTTGATGTTTGACGCGATACGCTGAGCATCAAGCAAAACAATCAAGCACAACTTGAAGTTCTGACGCGGCGTGGCTGTTAGTTTTGACAGCAGTTTGTACCAGTCATATACCAGAGGGGATATCATTCTGCGCCAAAGCAAAACTGAAGTCGATACGAACCGCGAAGCGAACTAGAGCGCGGTCAGAAAAATACTGCATCATTAACTTATCAGCTAAGGTGCGTTTAAACATTTAAGAACAGTGCCTCGTTGTCGCAATCAGCCTAAATCAAGCATTTAAATAGAGTTTGCGAGCACAGTAGAGCTACATTTTCACGGAAATTCAGCTGATCGTATATCGCTCGTCTCTGCCTCTGTCCTAACGCGTAGAACATCTGACTACGTCGACCACAGTTTTTCGAGGTATTTCTTCGGTAACTGAATTGACGGCTGGGTTTTATCAAATTTTTCTCACACAATGGCAAGTTCGTCGAGGTAAGTTTGCAGATTGCGCTTCTGCGACGGACAACACGTAATATATGACTTGCTTTATTTTTTCACTCCCAGGGACAACCATTTAAACAAAGTATGTTGCTACTCGCATCCGGAAGCGCCGTTGATAGAAGACTATCGAGCGGGTGATATGATATGTTCCGAATGCGGTTTGGTTGTCGGGGATCGTGTTATCGATGTGGGATCCGAGTGGCGTACCTTCAGCAATGAAAAGGCCGGCGTTGATCCTTCTCGCGTCGGTGGTCCAGAAAATCCTCTGCTCAGCGGAGGCGATTTGTCCACGATGATAGGCCCCGGAACCGGTCCAGCTTCGTTCGACGCGTTTGGGAGTACGTATTAGCGCAATCTCACATCAACATTCGTGATTCTCACCGTGATTGTGCCATTATTCTAGCTGCTAAATATCAAAACCGCCGCACCATGAGCAGTTCCGACCGGGCCCTCATCGCCGCGTTCAAAGAAATCAGCACGATGGCGGACAGAATCAACTTACCGAAAACGATAACCGATCGAGCCAACAATCTGTTCAAGCAGGTGCACGACGGCAAAAATCTGAAAGGACGATCGAACGATGCCAAAGCGTCGGCTTGTCTGTACATTGCGTGCCGCCAGGAGGGAGTTCCACGAACGTTCAAAGAAATCTGTGCCGTCAGTAAGATCAGCAAAAAAGAAATAGGACGCTGCTTCAAACTCACGCTCAAGGCACTGGCTACCTCCGTTGATCTCATCACAACCGCAGATTTTATGTCCCGTTTCTGTGCTAATCTGGGTATGTTAGCACTGTTGATACAGCACGTCAGCCAAATTTTATCGTGTGTTCTCGTTGCCGCGTTTCAGACTTGCCAAACGTGGTACAGCGCGCCGCTACGCACATTGCACGCAAGGCTGTCGAAATGGACATCGTACCTGGGCGATCACCGATCTCGGTGGCGGCTGCGGCTATCTACATGGCCTCGCAAGCGTCTGACAACAAGAAAACTCATAAGGAGATTGGTGACATCGCTGGTGTCGCTGACGTGACGATCCGCCAGTCCTACCGACTAATGTATCCGCACGCCGCGGAACTGTTTCCGGAGGATTTCAACTTTTTCACACCGATCGACCAGCTACCACCTGTGTAGAAGTTCTTCCTTTGTGGTTCCAGATGCGTATATCAAACAAATCCCTTCAATCGTACTAACTCATACATATAGCTACTACGGAGCTATACCAAAGGCTAGTACGTGTTTACATAATTCAATGTCGTTGTTAAATTTCGATGCTTGACGAACTCGGCCAACCGACAAGAATGTTGGCAAGCGTTAACTTCCTTTGTTGGATCTAGCGTGACGCGAAGGGCATCAACGACATTCATTTGTGTAAACACAACAAATTGAGAAGTGAGCGGATCTATACGGAACGTTAAGCGTTCATCCTGGATATACATATTTTATTATGTTTTTCTTATTACACGGATCACATGTGTTTATAGAACTTTTTTAGTTTTTCTTTGTTATACAACGAAGAAAGACATCCTCCCTTTTTCCTCCCCATAACTAATTCTACAAACGGGAGTACAAACTTTTCCACAGATGATTGAATTATTTAACAAAATAGGTACGAATCGAATGTGAATCTTTAAGCCACATAGACAATGATCCATAGGACAGGAAATCTTCGTTGCTGAAGCTGTTCGTAGGTTGATTTATACGTTTTTATTAGTTCGTGCACGTGATTCCTGTTTGTGGCCTGGGTGGCAGTCGTCAAACAAAACAAGAGCAACGAGAACCAGGCCACAGGAAGACACTGTCGTTGTGAAATAAACCCACAAAACGGGGCACCTGACGAAGGAATGTATTATTTTTCACGTTCACTTATTTCTCTTTGTAAGACTTATTTACTTAGTTGGAGGTTCACTTCACGTCGGGTTAACACGTTGAAGACACATTCGAAGGAAATGGACGATTAGACAACACAAACATCACCGCGAAAAGGACTGGTGGATAAAAATAAGTGCATACGTTGAACTGATTTATAAGATAAAAAATTAAAAATGATTGAAAAATTGAACCGATGTTTAGTTTTCCGCTACTTGAAAGAATTTCATCCTAATGACACTATAGTACTGTATAAAAAGTTCAACTTGTCTTTCAAGCAACCCGGTTGGTCGCGCGTTTAAGGGAATGGCAGTTCTTGTCACATTTCTGAAAGGTAAATGTTTCAAATTTTCAAATATTGAAACTCATTTACAACCTACAGATTCAACAATTCTAGGCGTGATTTCCTCGAACTTGTAGTTGCCATAGCTTTTGGCCTTCCTTTAATTTATAATCATAGCGGGCTAGTTTAAAACATCAACGCGTTTTTATCACTTTCAGCTGGGTTTTCTGTGTAGGTTGTGTCTACTAATACTGTGTCGTCCTCTCGGAAAACTCTCACAAGGAATCGCACAGGCATGAATTCCAACAAACTGTAATGTTTTAGTCAAATAGTCGTATGCGTTAGCTAGCGCTACTTAATGGTGTTTATTTGCATTATTTTCTTTCAGGAAAAAGAATTATCTCAACACAATCCATTGCATTTACCATCCGATGGAGGAGCTAATCGAGGACCATCATACCGGCGATATGATCTGTCCGGTCTGTGGGTTGGTCGTTGGTGATCGCTTAATTGATCCATCCTGCGAGTGGCGCACGTTCTGCAATCAGCCAAACAAGGTGGATCCTTCGCGCATCGGTGGACCGGAAAACATTTTCTTCCAAGACGTCGCCCTATCAACGGTCATAGAGTCTGGAACAGGTGTGTATGCACGTGTCATTTCCTGTAACTTCACTGACTGTCGTTATGATTTTATTTCACTGTTTGTGGTTCGCTTCGCTCTTAATGCTAGAATTCAGCTACAAATGTTCGCTCAAAATGGATTCCATCACTCGCACGTTAACAACGGGGTTCGAAGAGATAGCCACGATGGCCGAGCGGATCAACGCTTCGAAATCGATCGTACGTCAGGCGAAAATCATCTTCAAACAAGTGCACGACGGGGTCAATCTGAAATATCGCTCGATCGATGCTAAAGCGACCGCCTGTCTGTACATCGCCTGCCGACAGGAGGGAGTGCCGCGGTCATTCAAGGAAATCTGCGCTGTCAGTGCAGTCGGCAAGAAGGAGATCGGACGTTGCTTCAAGCTCATCATCAAGGCGTTGACTTCATCGCTGGAACACATCACATCGGAGGATTTCATGTCGCGGTTCTGTGCCAATCTATGTAAGCAAACCTTTTAAGTGTTACAGATATATGCATATCTGAAATATTAGTAAATAGGATAGGATTAGAAAATAGGATACTAATATTCCGTGATTTAGTTCTCCCTCTGGATGTGCAAAAAGCGGCAACGCACATCGCCAAAAAGACACTCGAAATGTCCATCGCCAATGGTCGGTCTCCGATCTCCATTGCGGCTGCAGCTATCTACATGGCGTCGCAAGCATCGGACCACAAGAAAAGTTACAAGGAGGTGAGCGACATTGCCGGCGTGGCCGAGTTTACGATCCGCCAGTGCTACAAGCAAATGTACCCATACAATTGGGACTTATTCTCTGAGGGGTGCTTTTACTTCACTCCAAGCATTCAGCTACCTTCAGCCTAAGGAGTTTATGGATCTATTGGCCACTGTTAATCGTTATTTTCATTATTAAATACTAATTCAATGCTTGTTCTTAATCGTGTGATGGTAATTCCATTCGATAAATAACTAATCGACCAAATAACTCGACTAATCTTCATCATCATTCGACAGCATGTAACAATTCACTGTTTAAAACTAGATACTAACTTACGGTTCAAATTTAATTTAAATTGAAACATTTGATTAATAGAGAGAGATCTAGTAGTTTGTAATAATTTATTTTCATACATTGGTTTTCCCACTTTTCTTTTCTGATTTTATATAGTTGAGAAATAATAGCGTATTTTGTACAACATATCATGACAAGTACTTCGTTTCCACAGTAATATAATACTTTTCAGTTACAAGTCCACACTCACCCCCTTAATCCAAACATTCAGTTTTACTTTGTCCATTTTCATAGTCCGTATGGTATAGCGAGCAACAAAATTTGGAAAAGATCTTGCTGGTGAAATGTATTCATTTTAGCAATCCGCACGGTCAGCGAAAGTAGTAGAACGGTCTTCCGCTTTCGGATAAATGTGAGTGTTCCCTTTCTATACTTTAAATACCTTATCGCACCTTCGATATACTAAGTGATCATGTACTAAAAATTATTATCAAACAATCGCCACCTTCATTGCACGACACTACTGCAACCTCAATCAGGATATCATTTGCGTTACGTTGTAGTTAGTTTTGGTATTTCTTACATTTTTGTTCCTACGTATATGTGTTGTGCTGGGATTCCAATTCCTTGCGGTTTCGGGCTATGCAATGATTTCTACTTACTAGAAAAGGGATAAGTGATATATTGTCCAACTGATGATGGTATGTAGCTACCTTCGGAGATTCCTTATCATATGGGTTTGGCTCCTTTTAAACGGGATTATATCTTACACAGCGAAACTGCAGAGGAGTTTCTCTATTTTGTCCCTTAATTTCATCCAAAGGTTTTATCAGAAATAAACCCGTTCACAGTAGAAAATGGTCAGGTGTGGAAAAGGACATTAGGTGTTTTTACAATCAATGATCCATTAAACGTAAAACACAAATACCCAGCATCTGCAGATTGTTCCGCTTATAGACACATTTCATGCAAATTCTATAACTGTATCTGAGAATAACGTAAAGTTGGCTTTTCTACAGGACATCGGCACCATAGAATCAATATACTGACGGATCCACGCTGACTTCTGTACTATAACATTGTCCTGCTGAAAGATTATGCTTTTGCGGATGATATATTTTCTGTTGGTTTCATAAACCGGTACCTTGAAGGGAAAAAGTGTGTGTGTGGCCATATTACTCGCTATATATTGCTTGGTTGAGGAAACGTAAAATTTGTTTCATGATCTTCGGCACTATCTGAGAATCATGTACGGAGTGTCGATCCTAGGCAACCGCTGTCGCCCATATTCATTACAATTATTTGATTTTGCTCGTCCGTATCGGTACTGTGGCAGGGTGTGTTCCTAACGCTGTGGTGATAATTTCTTCGTGTATAGGATTTCAATGATCGCTGATGGACTATTTTTTATCGAAAAGTATCCCTAAGAAACGTTTGACTGACCTCAAACCAATGTTTCTCGAACCAAAACTACCTACTCAAGTGTCACTTTTTTTATGCAATACAAAATGTATTTCCTACCTCAAGCAATTCTGCATAGAACATCCGAACAGGGGCTTGCACACCCTCCCTTTTTATGTGATTTGTTGGCGTGTACGTTAATCCGGTTTTTGGTATATTTTGACTAGATTGTAAACCACACTTTACTACGGGCGTCTTTATGTGGGCTCGTTTTAAAAACATTAGCTTCAGCCTTTCATTAGTGCGTTTACTTCTTAGTTTTTCTTTTACAATACTTTACCCCTATATTATCTTCTCAATTTGTTGCTGTTTGCGGTGATCGTTGCTTCCATCGGCAGTTTTAATTCAATCGCATTAGGTTGGATGTTTTAAATATCCGCTACATCCAAAAACTGTTTCAAAAACTAATGCTGCTTCTCGTATGTTTTCGAAAATCATCTCAGTTTTTCAGTAGGTGCTGTACTTTTTAAACGATAGTTTTCATTATAGGAATTTATTCTTTCGTAAACTGGTGAATATTGTTGATTTCATTCGATTTTCGTGTTCACAAAACTCTTCTGCAAATCTTTCTATCCATTTGAGTATCATTTTAAATTGTTGATAGTTGTCCTTATTTTCTTCAGTTTTTGCAATAAACTATTGTTCACGATACATTGCCACTATCAATTTAGTTGTGATTTTGTCGGTCTAAAAATTTGAATTTCATTAATACAGAGTAGTAATACCCCCACGTTGAAATGTACGATAGTTTGTTTTTGTAACCCTACTAGCCGGATGCAGGATGAACCATAAGTTCAACTCCATCAGCATCTTTCGACGTGGCTGTAGTACGATAGTAGTAGTAGTAGTAGCAGGATTAGTAGTGGTCCTAGTGTTAGTATGGAAAGTGCAGAATATCGCTGAGATTAGTAGTAGATGCCGTTATTGCTAGTAGATGTACCCTTGCTCGTTTCTTCCCCTCTTATCAGCTTATCCGGCCGAAGGATCGCCACAAAACTTCTCCGCCATAACGGTGAGCACGTGTTCAAATTTGGCATGACGCTCCTCCGCAGGAACCAGTGCGCCCTTGCTGCCCCAGAGGAATTTCATCTGAAACTCAGTCCTTTGGGGAATGAACGGGAGTGGCATTAGATGTGGGTAAGTTCGGCAGTAACAATGATTGACCCCGGGTTGAACTTACTTGAAGGCATCTTCCATCAGCGGGTCCAGTCGGCTGGTGTCCTGTAGGATTGTTTGCGCGTTCTTCTTGTAGAGCGAAAGATTATTGATAAAGCTACGGGCCGCGTCGAGGTGAGCGAAGAGAACTGAGAAGCCGAAGTCCTGAGCGATGGTTTCCCACGGCGTAACGCAGGATGCAACCAGCGACGGGCAAGGAGAAGAGGGAGTAGCTGAAAAGCGAACACGAAAAGGGAAATTAGTATACCGTGCGCCAGGGGGAGGCGAAGATCCAGTTTAACTCCATTTGCAGCTCACCGAATACATCATTAATAGTGCGATCCTTAACCAGTACGTAGGGTAGTATGTGCGGGATGGTCGTGTTCGGTGCCTGCGGGTTTGAGCAATCGTTCATGCTGTTCAGCGTTGGTCGTAGCTTCGCTTCGAAGTTGAATGCACTATCGGTAAACTTTTGGCGCAGCGTGTGCCAGGTGGCTTCCAGCTTCTGAATCTACGGCGGGAAAGGAATCGGAGTGGAATGAATGAGATCCTGTACACCCGGACGGCTCTTCCGCTCTGGTGGAATCTTCGGTACATGGTACCTGAGGCATCGAGAGTCCCAGCATGATGGCACTGAAACCGAACAGATTGCCCAGGGCCGTCTTCGTTTCGACCGCAATCTGGATCCACTTGTTGAGCGTCTCGGCGCGCTCCAGGTCACTCTGGCAGGTGAGGATGGTAACGGCCACCAGCAGCTTCATGCACTCGGTCCGCTCGATCACATCCAGGCGGTACTGCTTGCCATGCTCGAGCGTAATCAGCTCCAGTCCGGTGCAGTTCAGCGGATCGTCCTTTCGAGCTTCATCCTTATCTGGAGGGCGTGGAGCGCAAGAAAATGCATTCGCATTAGATACGCTGGTATGAAGGTGATGGAAAAAACACCTACCTAGTATCAAACCTATATCTACCCTTGTCAGGTGGTTGGCAATAACGCGCGGACCGGACTCGCACAGCATCATCCGGAAGGTGTTCAGCGTGCCACTGTCCAGCGGCTTACACTCGCAGAACGGGAGCAGCAGGGTGTTGAAGTTCTCCAGGTCGAACCGGGACACCTGCTCGTACGTCGGTATCTGCATCGCCAGCAGCGCCTCCTCGGCCGCCACCGGGTCAATCTCCAGGTGCGACCGTAACGTGACCGACGACAGCGAGGTCGGCATGAACCGCGGATTCTGCAGCACCACTCCACCGCCACCACGATGCGGTAACGTCAGCTCCTCTCCGGTGGCGGAACTCTGGGCCGAGTCGCCGGACCCGTTGCCCGAGTCGGATCCGCTCGGATGGTACGATCCCACACCCGCACGTCCTCCGCCGTGCCCGCCGTGGCCACCCTGCACCGCGGACGCCGTGTCGCAGTCTTTCATCGAGTCGCGTCGCTTTAGCGTCCCACTGTTCCCACCGCGGATCGGTTTCGGCGGTGGACTCGGTGGCTGCTCGTGCTCGTTGCCCTCCGCAAACTGTTTCTGCTCCAGGCACGGACTCAGCGAGTGTTCGCTCGGTTCCTTGTTGATGCTGGACGCTCGCGAACTGAGCTTCCCGTGCGACGACCGCAAGCTGGCCGAACGGGCCAACGATTGTGAGCTGCTCTTCAGCTGCCCCAGCGTACCGGCGGAGTCCGTGGAGGTCGGCCGGGCCAGGGTTTGCGACCTGACCACCCCATCTGCGCTGGAGCTCTTTTCCTCCCCGCGGTGCGGTCTTCCGTTGCCCGCGTCCGAGTTGTGGATAACGCCATCGGCGCTGTTGCACTTCTCCGTGGTGTCCGCAAGTCGCGACGGCTTCGTCCCGACCCCCGATTTTCCATCCTGCCCACCGTTGGCGGCACCATCACCACTACTGTACCGCGGCTGTCCACTCGGTCCACCCTGCAGGGGAGTGAGCGACTGCGAGCGCTGCTTTTTGCTCGGCAACCGGGGCGGCGTTTCCCGTTTCGTCCGAGGAGGCGACGACATCGGGCTGCGGTAGGAGTTGGTCTGCTGTGTGTAGGGATTGTACCTATCGGA
Organism: Anopheles plumbeus; assembly: GCA_034621735.1. Taxonomy (NCBI): domain Eukaryota; kingdom Metazoa; phylum Arthropoda; class Insecta; order Diptera; family Culicidae; genus Anopheles; species Anopheles plumbeus. Next base: position 26,935,202 of record JAOEFI010000004.1, read on the forward strand.
TGGCAAAGGGTCGTTCGGTAAGAATAGATGCCGAATGCGGTTAAGTGGCTCGTCGGACCGGACAACCGGAGAGTATCTACGCACCTGAAACCCGGCGAAGACGGCACCGGCGAGGGTGAGTTGAGTGGGCTTGGCCCCCGGATGCCCGCCATACCGACGGCATTCTGTGGACACTTCCCGGCGTAGAACGACAGCGGGTACGTTCGGTTGCACGGACATTGAATTCTTGCCCCCGATGCGACCGATATCGGTTTTCCTGGTAAGGGGATGTTAAAGCAGGTGGCCGAGTTAGTATGGTGGCCGAAAGAGGACAAACAAGCAAAAAAGTACCACGCGCTTCTGCGTAGGACAAGCGATCCGTCCTTACCGGAGCCTACGTAGAAGGTAATCAAATCAGGAACTGTGTCGTACGCGTCATCCTCGAACTGGTACTGTACTCGCTCGTATACGGTTTCGGGCTGCAGCAGCAACTGGAGCGAAAATGGCAAAGAGATAGAGAGAACAAGATAATGTAGCCCGCCGCCTTGCGGTTGATAAAGTGACAAATGTGTGTGCTGTTGACGAAAGTTTTCCCCGAAACACCCCGAACTTTTCCTCGGATGCCACCGAAAGCTGCGAAAGTGAACGTCGTTCATGATGGCGACGCGTGATAAGTGTTGTGGTATCGGTGGCACCGACGCCAAGTAATCAACCGGGCTAATGACGTTACCCGGTTCATCTGCTTCCCTCGCAAGCAGAAGGCTTCAGTTGCACGAGAGTTCATTAATTTGTGCGTTCTGCCGCTTTTCGCCATCGACAAGCTCAAGTATGTAAAACTACCCATCGGTGGAGTTCGAGTTTCGGTTGAGGCCTTCAGCGTAGCTTAATTTGTGTACTATGGGCAACTACGGTGGCCTGTTTCGTCCAAAACTGTACGAATATGAGAATTGCTCAAGCAGGTTTTATGAAGCATAAGTTTTTCAAACACTGCTGAAAACAAAGTTTACTATAAAATGAATACCATGCAAAATGGAACAAATAGAAATATACATTTCACGTGGGGATCTTCAGAAGTCATTATTATACAACCTCAGCATAATGAGCATAAAACATTTCATTACATTTCGAATCTTCATTTAACGAAATATAGTTCGCTCTATTTAACATCCGATCAGAATCCCGGTGGTGCGCTTGTATTGTGGTCGAAAGGATATCTTATCGATCTCTCTTCCGCTAGGCTGAGTTGTGCCTCGCGAAGCAGCCTTCCATCCTCTCCAGCTTCCTATCGTACCAGTGAGCCACTTTATCAAACATCGTACCAAGAAAAGACCGCACAACGTCGTCGGCCTGCGGAAGAATGGCATTCGGTTCGTTAGGTTTCAAGTGATCGATCATAATGTTATTTTGATTCGCTTTTCACATTTTCTCCCCCGACCCCGATGCCCTAGAGCACACCCAGTGCTCTGGTACAGCCACGCTGGGTCGACGATGAAGCTGTCGAGGTCGGAACGGAAATGGAACATTCCGGGATGGTGATGGAGGACCGCACGCTCTCCGTGGGAACGGCGGCGTTGAATCAATCATCCGCGGGGAATACCAGCAGTCAAAATTGATGTACTGATCGAATAGTTGTTGGCAGAATCGTCGGGTACATCGGTGGACGGCGAAGTCAGTTTAATGATGTCTTAAGTCGAGTTCACATCGAGTTCCATTGTGGGCCGCTGGGCCGGCTTTTTAATTAATGTCTAGTGGTACACTGATTGAACGCTTTTCCATTCTTGGCTTCGAGAAAGGACTACTTTCTGACTGCACCTGAACGACGACAAAGGACTGCTGCTAGCGTTTTGTTCATTCATGGCCATTCACGGTTTTCCAGTTCTTCTCTTTGTATTCCGAATAATAGTAGCGTTTAATTGGTTCATTTTAAAATGCCAGAAATATCCTACCAATATTTTGAGGGTAAAACTTTCATCCCGCTGTGCATCACTCCACTTTAATGCGGTCATATAAGCACCGATTTTCTCACCCTCCTAACGGAAGATGTCCTTCCCGGCCACTATGTCGCGAAGAAACTCATAATGAAACGAAGTAATTAAATCCATCAACTTTTCCCTCATGGTCGAGGACCATTATCTTCAATTTCGTAAGATTCTGCTGATGGGCTTCCAACTGCTCCGAAGCCACTCTGTTCAATATAGTGACGGCAAACAGAATCCAATTCATTTGATGTTCACTACAGCGTGCTACGAATGTGACTTAGCGAAGTCACGAACTTAGATCAAATTGCACAAAACGAGAACCTTTTGCAGTGTCTTTTTGCAGCCCACCGGGATGTACGAGGAGTGTACGCTGGACTTGAAATGGACAAGAGAGAAAGAGAGAGAGAGAAGTGGTGGGACAAACATGAACACGGGACAACGTAAGTCAAAACAGAGCCAAACGCTTGAAGTGAACTTCAACTACACTTTCATCCCATTTAGTGCACTCGAAGCGAACGCCCAGAGAAGCCCGTAATCTTGTAATGTTTTCTTATGTTTCTCCACTCGAGCTGCTCCGGTACTGGCTGGCTATTGCACTTGGAAGGCGCAGTAGTGTGTGGAAACGGAAGCAGCTGAAAGACTCAAGTCGTCTCACAGCTTCTCACTTCTTTTGTCGTGGAAAAACTAGAAGAAAAAAAAACCATCCCCCAACAGCTGGTGCACTGTGTCGTGACGTTGGACGAAATCTTTCGCAAGTGCAAAGTTCATTCAGGCACTGCAAACTTTCGCACGTGCCCTCGGTGCACGCCAGAGTCGCCAGTGTGTCTCAAGTGCTTCCGTGTCTTACAGGCCCGCTAGGAGGACCAAGACGAAAACGTCCAAGTCAAAGGCGCAAAACTGTCAGGAAAATTGCGATGTACGTTGTGCACACTGATGATGCTGTCGTACATCCGACGACAGGAGGGAGCGCGAACGACACTCTCTCTCTCTCTCTCTCTCTCTCACTCACGCACGGTTTTACAATGGCAAACTTTGCTACTTTGCACCGAGCGGCATTATGCAAATGAATATGCACTTCTGTCTGATTTATTCGACTGGCTGCTTTCAGACGGATTGAAAGTAATGCGTTTTTTTTTCCTTTAAGGAACGTTTTTTTGGTTTTCATAAAGAATAATGAAAATGAACTTTTCACTGTTGACATGTGTTGAATGTTCAACCGCATCGTTTCAAAGACATAAACGAATATAAGCATGGTAAATGAATGAGTCACAAGAGAACATACAAATTATATTACAATTTCACATGTTCGAACAAAGGAGGCGCCTGGTGTCTGATGTTCAGACTCCCTCTCGTTCTCTCCCGGTGGTGCTCGGAAAATCACCCTCGACGACTTACCTTATTGATCACGAAATGAAGCGTGGGTCCCTTGGTTTTGCACGTCAGCACGTAGTTGCCCGGCTGCGAGACGCAATCGCGCACCAGGAAGTCGCCCTCCTTCTGCACGATCTCCTCCGCCCGTTGCCGCGGAATCGGCCCATGGTACCAGGCGTGCGATCGGAGGTCGCGCGAGTCTAGCGAGAGCTCCCACTCGAGGGCCTTCTTCAGTGCAACAGCTTCATTTCCGCCGTCCGGAGGTGTCGTTTCCTGTTGGGCGGGCGGGTGGGGTGGTGCCGGCGTTTTCGTGGAAATCCAAATTTTCCAATGTAATAAACACGGGCGCGCCACAATACACAATAGAATCGGCGGCGTTCGTGCGGGGTGGAAATGGGAATCAGAAAATGAAACGCAAACAAAGGGCGCATTAATAAAAATGGCTGAGCAAAGAAACCAAACCACTCCGGTGGCGGCCAGTGTTGCCAGACCGACGGTGTGAACACTTACCATTTCTAGAAGATCGCCACAGCTCTTACTTTGTTTGGTGTTTGCTGGCGACAGACATTCGTAGCTGCGGCGTGCGGCACAATGGAGGATGGAATGGAAAGAAAAGGGAATTAATTTAATTAAACAATCTCCGTGCACTATTGTGTATGCCAATGGTTTGCGATAAAGAAAAACTCCCTCCCCAGAATCTTTATGCTCGCGAACGGAATGGAAAGAAAGATGGCGTTCGCTGATTTCCGTTCTTGCGAAACTCCCATGGGAGCCATTTTGAAAGCAACAAGTGAATCGGAAATTGGAGAGGAAAGTGCGAATGCCTTATAGTCATTCCCGGAGGGAGGCCCTATTTACTGGAGGGTCTAACAACCATTTAGCGAAGATGCTGTCGATAAGACAAACAATATACCTTCTTCCGTGCGCAGTAATAGTTTTTCCAATCTCAGGAAGAAAAGATGGAAAATCAATTTGCAATAGTAATCAAAATCCAATCAGCTCACGGTACTTTCTCTGATAGCAATAGGTTGTGTAACAAAATTCGATGAATTGTAATTTAAAATCTTAGTTCTACAAATCGAGCTTGTTAAACTGTGAAGCAGCATGAGGTTCAAAGCTATCCCTCAACTATGTACCGCGTGCACAGCATCTTTAAAAATGTTCAAACACGTATGTAGAACTAGTGAACCGCTCAACAAATCCCTACATCGTTCGAAGTAATGGTATTTAATGGCTCGAAACTATAAAAGCAATATCAATGTCGCCCCAGCTGAACATGACAGCGTAATCGTTCCATTCGAATGCCATCCCCGACGAAACCCGTCGAATCGTTTCCTTTTTACTTTCGGAAAATGGCGCTCCGGCCACGGCACACTAACGTTACGTGCACTACCGTGCCAGAGTAGTGCGAGATCAATATTGACTTTCCACGCCATCGCGACGGACGGGCATATTAGCTCGTGGACGCTGACATAAAACCTTTCTGGCAGGAAGAGACAGACCAAAAGGGTGCAACATCCTATTCGCCAGTTCCCAAACCCAACCAGTTCTGCACAGTCGGATGCTGTTCGCTCTCGCTCCGTCGTTTCATCATCGCAAACGATTGCCAGGGAGATGCGTTCCACCTCTTTTAAAGTGTGTTTTTTTGCTTCCCGGCTCTACAATAAATCGACGCGAAACGATGGATTCAATTTGAGAGGTAAATAAAGTAAACTGTCGGTATCGTTTCGAACGAACATTCAATTAAATGTCCGTCGACCGGGCTAGCCCAAAACGATTCCCCTGAAGAGAACAAGAACAGTTCAGGACATCAATTGATTTCAAGGATGCTAATAGTAACGAGGTGGAGGAAACACCCAAACGTCACTTCCCTTAGCAAAAAAAAAACCCTTGTTTTGTGCTGCCTGTGAAACATTGCTTCAAATCGTGGAAAAGAATCGGGAAGGAATTTGTTTTCGTTTACCCTTCTGCTGATGGACGGACGTAGCATTTCTTGCTTTTGTATGCTAGGTTTGTAAAAACGTCCGTTTGCAAAGCTTTGTATATAGCATTCTGGAAGAGCGAGAAGGCCCCAAAGGTCGTGAAGGTCCCTGCGGAGGAACATTTCCGGCAGTGTTTGCCTTTCATCCATGTCCATGTTGTCCTTCATTCCAGGCCAAAAAGTCACCCCGCATCCTAAGGGAACAGTACCGAAGGAACGGAGACCGACAAATAAACGGACATTCCGTTGGGTGTAATTTTATTGTCGTTTGCTTTTCACTTCTTCTTTTTTGTCCTATGGACTCACTAACGCCACCCACAGTTCGGAGAAGGACAACATTCCCCGATCACTGTCGCCCTTGCCATCTGGCGTACCCTGGAGGTTGCCAGGGCCAATGTCCAGAGTGGTTATTTTTTCTTGTACTTCCAAATTGTTGCTGGGTACCAGACAAGAAGCAGAGCATAACTGGTCAATTTGAGAAGTTGGCTCCGTAGAAACGACATCCATTGCGTAAGAGCGTCAAAATAGCATAAACATATATGCACAGCAATAAATGACCTCCTGTACATACCCCTACGTGACTATGTGGCTTGCACGAATGTACATATGCAGTCAAGGGATGTAGCAGACGATGTGATTTGCTACCCCGTGGACATACCATGACAAAACCCGTGCGGTTTGGCAGGTTCAGGTCCTTTTGAACGTCCCCCTCTCTAAGTCTCATCTCCTTTCCGCCGTAGGACTTCAATCGAATGTGCACGCGAACGGTACAACACCCCCGGTGGGAATGTAATATGCTGCTTTCCATCCCTCCCGGTTGCGTTTGATCAAGGGTTTGTTTTGCTAGTGCATCGCTAATTAGGATACCGGTTGTCCTGGTAACTTTCTGCGTATGGTACTATGCATGGGGGACATTCCCAATGGGCCGCAGATATGAAGAGGATGATTTTTGATGAGTGAATAAGTTTCAATGAGCATCACTTTGGGGCTCGTCATGCTCGTTGTCAGTTTGTAATATGTAATTAGTAGCCAAGTAGAGTAGAGTCTACTAATTAATGTTTAAGACATTGTTACACTCCAAAATTATTTGTGCCATAAATGTGTACGCAAACAAGGATGCAGTGGGAAAACCTGCTTGAGAAGCAATGGTGTATCTGACATCGCAACAAATGTGTTCCACGGTCTCTTCGGTTTTTATTACATTCCACGACCACAATCGTAGTCGATGTCCACAGAACAGAACTTTAACTAACAGTTTACCGTTCACTGTTGCTTCAGGCCATGGATGGTTGGTGGGACACAACATAAAAATTGCATCCACCGGCGGATTTATGTCGCTTCTGGGCAAGGCTCAATTTCTCTTTCTCATTCATTCACTTCGCCATAAAAGTCCCCGGGAGGAGGGGAACAGGAAATGTACAGAACGAGGGGTAAAACTTCCCCGCCTCAGTCTGCGAATGTTTGCATTTGCCATTTCAAGCGCCCATTTGGTGGATGCGCCTCTGAAGAAAAAAAAACCAAACAACATAAACACTGTTTTCCCACCATTGTTTCGTTGCCACTACTGTCTGCAATGGTAATCATCGCGACGGAGAAAATGGTTCAGTTCTCACCGGAAGCATCCTCCAAGGAGACCGCTGTAAAGGCCTTTAATGTGTTTCAACTCATTGTTTGGTATCGTTGGTGCACTTTTCTATGTACTATTGTTGTTCATTGTACGTCTTCTATTTTAAAACTACTAACTTTTTGTGTAAGGTATGTTTCATGTTTTTACACCTGCCAGAAATTAACTAAAGGGATGACTAGTATGGTTATGCGGATTCAATTGTTAAAGTATATTGTTCTAAACAACGGTGCCGTTTTTTTTTACACAACAGTCCATTGGCTAGTGTTGGTATCCTTCAGCACAATTGGTTCTTGCAACTGACCTAAAAAGCATTCCGCCGGAAGGATAATCGTTTAAGGGTTATTATATAACGAAATAGCTACTGCTTGAAATCATCCGTTTAATGGTTAGCAGCCCTTTCCCTTTTTCCCTTTCGCATTCGATATACCACATTAGAAAATGTTGCAGCATGAAACGAGTCCTTGTATGTTTTCCTAAAATGTTGCTCCGGGTTTGGAACAGCATAGCATTCTATTTTTAAACTAATGTTTAAAATCATTATAGGTTGATGATTATCCCCAACAGTAATAGTTCCATATTTTGTAAAAGAATATTGAAATTTAAACAAAAAACCATTTTCTATCCTTATTCAATTACGCTGCTGTTTCCAAATGTTGCAAAACAAACTTCCTCAAACGTGCACACTGAACGTCCAGTTAGGGTAGTTCCTGCATTCTTAAACGCCTTTACCGAACGCTATCCAATTTTCCATCCAGCTTGTTCCATTTTATTGCCCCGGTGGTAATAACAATTGCAGGCACCAGAAACATACGGTTCCAAATGGTTCCGCCCTCACGGGTACGGCTTCCTGTCGGCGGCTGAAAGGGTCACCAGATAATCCTAAGCCGCAGACAACAACCGAAAGACGGAACAAACGGAGTGCTGTCGAGACTCACGTCCATGCCGTGCTGCACTTTGCACCCAATGCGATAAAACCACAATCACATTGCACATACCTAGCCGGCGCCCATAGTCGGCGACTTGCTCTGGGGCAAGTGTTTGTGGTGACTCTCCTCGAACACTGGGGCTGATGTCCGTCCCCTTTCGAACGTGACGCTCAATATGTTTGCACCAAGTGGGCCGCCTTTTTATGTGCCGCCCTTCGATGGGAAATCTTACAGCTACACAGAGTGTAGAGACCGGATTTAATGAATTGAACACCGAAAACTTTCCCCTCCGTTCGGGGTCGGGTGGTTTTTTGTTTTCTTCTCGCGACTTGCAAAGTGACCCCCCGGCAGCCGATCAATCACCTCCAGGTGACGCGTCCAATTTTCATGGCAATATCACTTTTGGCTGCTGGTTTTTATGCCTAAATTATGCACCCTTCAGTTTGCGTTTTGGCGGAATGGGGACCATGCCGCTACTGATTGAAAACAAGGAGCTGCGTTCCCCAGCGTGTCTTCCCAGGTATTCCCAGTGGCACGTGATCAATGTCTCCGCAGAAATCTTCCGGGATGGGAGTGTCCCCTCCTCCCTCGAGCGGAAAATGGAGATACCCCAAGGGGCAAGGCGAAGCGCGTGCATCCGCGTCGTCGTTGAATTATTCATACTCGACAACCCTCCTTACAGTGCTCATTACGTGCAAACGTTGGGTAAGGCCCCACCCCGACATCGGCCGCGAGTCGCTCTCCCGGAACATCCCGGACGAATCCCGAAGTCAACATCTGTCTGATGAGATGCATGCGCCCGATGCATCAGACGGAATAAATTATGTGCTACCGGCACGGGAATGGATCCGCCCGCCCAGGAGTATCCTTGCGGCCGCGTGAATCTGACAGGGGATGCAGCGCTTCCTGATAGTGCCCGCTTATTGCGTGTTTCGTCTGCGATGGGAACCAACAAAAGCAGAAAAAAGCCGAGAGAATGAGCCCAGCCGTGATTTCTTCCTTACGGGTTTTCAATTTCGAAACGGCGCACACACACACACACACGAACTCACAAATCCACACACGAATGACGAATGGCACCACACGCGGTTTGCATCAGATGAGTTGTGGATTCGTCCAGGCGTCGCGACAAGACGCGATGGAAGGGAGTGTGCGGATGGTTTATTGATTTTTTGTTTATGCGCCCATTCAGGGAAATTCAACACAGATGGTGCGCGCCCCACCCCGTTGGCAGTGGATGTGTATCGCGTGGATCGGCGTTTACGATGAAGATAAGGACATTATGAAGCATTCATAAAATGAGGTTACCACCGCATGGCGCAAGGCGAAGGGCAAGCGACCACTCGGCCGGTGGCCTTATCGGCAGATCTTCGGAGTGCCATTCTCAGTACGTTTTCCACCACTCGTTTCTATGGCGAAGGTAAATATTAAATTGAAATATTAAATTTGGACGATGCTGTTTTCATTCGAGCTGAAAAGATTATTAACGTCCACGTTCCGTATCGCAGACACGATCCAGGATATTTTCATCTGAAAACCATTGCGGTCTTGTTCATGGACTAGCTGTGAAGAGAACGGACACACCATTTGCCCATTGGAGAGTGGTTTATTGAAAATTAATGGCCATCATTATAAACAAGGAATGATGTTTTGATGCGCATATTTCGGATAGCAATACTCCAAAACGTATTCTGGCTGGCCCTTGTTAATCCTACAGGATTTTTTATAGCTTTCAACAAGATGGTGATCATCATAAATCAGGCGTGCTCTCATGGTTTAACACTATAAATTATCTTGCTAGGAAAACCAAGAAGCAGAAACCACAATGGGGTAAAATGAGGTTTAATGTTAAACATTAAACCAATCAATTGCTACGCTTTGCATAAATTCGTGGCTCTGGTGTATTAAAATATGTTAAATAGAATAGAAAGAAAACATAAAAATTACAATTTATTTCGGTAAACAATTTCTTGACTGTTGAACCTGAACAGCAATAAACAATTCATGTTTGTTTCGGTTTTATTTTCCATTCATCCATCGTGCCGTCGCAAGGTGCTTGATTTATGATGCAAGACAAGCTCACAAGCATTACCCAGCACTCTGCGTTTTCCCCAAACATTTTCCACCTTTTTACGAACAAGGAGCATTATTCTGGACTGAAGGGACAGATGACAGTACACCTGAACGTCGGTCGGAAGCAGAAAAACGACCATCTAGGACTGATTATTTTATTTATTATTTTGTGATTTTTAGATAAAGCTAAGGTGTGTTTTTGTTGTGAAAATAATTAGTTTATTTAAGGTTTTAATACTTAATACCATTATTCGCATACTGCTTTGTACTAGAGTCATTCCCTTTCTAACATATTCAACAACTGGCGGAAGCTAATATCCTTTTTCCCTCGCGTAAATCTTTACTTACTCACTCCTACTATCAGCAGACAACTTGCTTCGTCATGGCCACCATCAAACCGTTGACGCGGTGCCGAAAAGTTTCGTTCCAATTCCATCCGGCTTTCCCGCATTTTCACACCGGCGGAAAAATGTGAACTTTCATCGTGAACCGTTCTCACCTTCAGCGGGGTGGAAAAAAATGACGAAATAAATGGACATGGAACGCGCACTCACTGCCACATTCTCACCTGCAGGACGATGATAAACGATGACGAATTTGAGAAGTGAATCCGAATGGTGGCGAGAGTTCGCCGTCCCTTTCGTTTCTGTTTTCGTTTTTTCGTCACACATTTAATATGCACCACCGGTGTGTTTTTCCTGCTTTTCTTCTCAGAAGGGTGCGCTTTTCCCACCGATATGGGGGAACGATATGGCCAGCGAATGAAAACTCCAAACTCGACACTCGGGGAACGTTCAAGTGGTTACAATGAATTTTCATTCATAATTTATCGGCCCCGACCATGCCGGGTTTTCTTTTCGGTCTGCTGCCTGGCAGCCAAGTGGCAAGAGACAAGGACTGTACTAAAGCGTCCCGGCTGCTGGAGCAGAGGACTATATCGCTTAATTTCACGCCGGGAAGATCGACGTGCAGCGCTCCGTGTGACACGATTAGAAGCATTTCCCAATTACTAGTTCACGATTGCTGCTAAAACTGGGGCCGGTCGTTAGGCCGGTGTGTTGGTAGTGACCGGAAACGGGAGACCTCACCCCAACAACGGAGCGCTGGTTTTAAGGATGACAATGGATTCAGCGAAATGATGAATATGCTAAGCCTTTGGGGGGTGATTAAAACTTGATTGCCTTTCACGGTGCGAAAACTTTCGTGGAACATTTATGTTGGGGCAACTTATGCCATTGTCCGTTGGTCTCTTGGAATGCTGAACGATATAGAAATTATTACATCGAAACAATCCCTCAACGCTGAACTACGATTGAAAGGCAAGTCAACTTTTGTACGACTTTTTTATGTAAATTTCCCGCTGAATTTATTAATTATATTCAAATAAAATCGATAAACTAGAAGTTTTCAAGTCAATTCTTAGCAACAAGATCATGTTGTCGACGAATACTTATGCAAAGATGATTTAAGGGTTATTTGAGAAAAATACTGTATTTTAATAACTTTCTCATTCATTTGAATATTAGTAGAAAGATTTAGCTTTATGTGTATTTCTCTTTTCTACGTTGTTTGAGTTGTTTACTGTAATTTATTTATTTATTTATTCTATTTTAAAAATTACTTTTCAACTTTTCAACCCTCTGCAACTTCATCATCATTTAACCTACTATTGTGTGTTGGCATATGTTCTGTGAACAAAATTTGCATCTCATGTTTATGATATTAAAAAGTGTCTCCTGGTGTAAGTTTTCCCGCACTCCTTATCCAGGAAGGTATCATCAAGTGTTGAACAAATCCCCCTTTCTTTCGCTGTTAATAACACTCAAGCTGGCCCATTATTCCGCTCGGTCGGCGATACTATTTGGGTTAATATCTTATCCGCAACGTCGTACCGGGGGTGTGGTTCTGCTCACCCTGAAAACTACACGGCGTACACATAAACGGCATTCGTAATTAATTTTACAACCTCACAGAAAATCCAACCACTCCGGCTCTGGATGGAAAGCTGGTTTCTTTTTCCAGCGAGGGGTGCTCGAAAAGCGGTCGTAAAATTAAGCAGTTGAGAAGATGTGTACGACGATGCTTTTCTTTTTTTAAGCCATGCCCTCCCTGCTGGATATTGGGGAAAATATCACACTCGGGAAAGCGAGCCGCTTTCGCTCATTGGCTAGCATGTTGTCTGCCGCGAGCGGGCGCGCTGTTTCCGGCCGGAAAATTAATCGATCCCGTCCCTTTGGGGAAACATCTGCAGGAAAAGAAATCCAAACAGCGTACGACGAAAGTGAAGGGAGAAAAAAAAATCCAACAAACCCCACGGCGCCATGAAACCTATCACCGTTACCTATCTTGCATTCAGCCGGTGCAGGACTCTCTTTTTTCCTTCGAAGCATCGGCCACAGCTTGGAAGGAGTTCGGCAGCGTTCAGTACTATCGAAGCTACGGAAATCCTTTGGTTTTCAATTCACCCCTGTACGTTCACCTGAATATCTGGTGAGTCTCTGGGAATCCGGCAAATGGACGGATTTAATTTTAATATCACTTTCCTGCCTTCATTGCATCCACTGCGTTTTGCAACAGTTTTGCCAGTTCTTTTCGTTTTGCCGATCTCTTAAGACCCAAAATGAAAAACGGAGAAGACAAACGGAAGGCTATATGGTAAACCCCCCGGAGGGCTGGTGTGCCTTTGCATAATGATTGCTTTTCGTACTAGTCGAACAAAGAAAAAAAAAACACAAACGACATAAAGAGAAGAAAACTTTGTGCACAAAATATAAAAACCACTAATACCACCACTTGCGATGATGTGTGCGGTTTGATTGAGAAAGTTTTTAGGCTCAGGACAGTTTTTTTTCTTTTCAATTTTCTTACATTTTCCAAAGCCTGCCACCGGAAGAGGTTGACTAACAAACAAAAAATCCGAGATTAAGGAGTTGCTAGAGGAAACTGACAGAAAGTGCCAGCGGGTATCATTTCCTTGTCGGTCGGTTCGGCCGGCTGTAGTGTGTATACTCCAAACTCTCCCCTCGGCTGTGAGAAGCGAGCGATGGATGCTGCGAGCGTCTCAAAAAATGCCCGTCAAGGATCACGAATGAAAAGGGGGAAAAGGGCCATTTCAATGGTGCTCTGGAAATCGTGACATTACCGAATCGGTTCATTTTTTTAACTTTTGGTCCAAACGAGAAGGGGTGGAATTTCGCCCCGTTTCTATCCGTAGTTATGACGACTTACTGTGCACTTCTAGTTCCTCCGGCGGAACACATGGCGGCGATGTGAAACACTGTCAAACAGGGACTTACACTCCGTCCCCTGCTGGTGGTGCTGCAGCTTCTCTCTATCCCTGACGTATTAATTAACGTCTAAATGGGACTAAACATCAATTTCGCTCCCAAACCGAACAAAACGGCTCGGTTGCTAGCCTTGGCGGCCACCAGTAACGCAATTATAGTGCCACATTTGACCGCACCAGGTCCACCATCCACGGAGAGATATTGATCGAGGACACCGAGTCGTCCTGTGGCAGTCTAGCAGACGCCATTGCCGGAGTGAATCATGCTTCCGGGAAAATCATCCCAAACGGAGCCGCCTACACGGGAGA
>JAOEFI010000004.1:26951095-26969479 GCA_034621735.1 Anopheles plumbeus
GGAACTATCCTTTCTATGCTTTCTTGCGCTCGAACACTTCCTACATCTGGGACTGATAAAACGGAACACCACAATAGATGTCACCAGGGAAATCCGCAAAACCCAACCCACGCACGGCCGAACCACTCAAACGCACATCACATGATGGGCATATCCTTTCTGCAATGCTGGAGCGGGCAAAATGCTCCAGGTGGGGGCGGTTGTTGAAGCAGGGCTCAAGCAATGGTAGATAGCTTCACGGATTGGGCTCCGGGAAAAAGCGGGCTTCATCCACGGTGCCCGCCCCCTGTGGTCACGGAAAGTGAAGGAAAAACACAACCGAAATGGAGCGGACAACTAAAACGCACGCCCGGCAGCGGTTCGATCATCCGAACGCAGGAAGATTCAACACTGGACTGACGGTTGATCCTGCAGGAAGTCGGTCGCAGTCCAGTGAGAGCGAAAGAGAGCGTGCACACGGCTTTATTTGTATGTGAAAATGAGAACTGTGTGGAAATGCGAGAGAGAAGACCGTACCGTTTTCACACGCCCGGTCGAGAGCGAATATCCTGGTGGGACAAACGTGAGTGTCTCCTTCGGGAGCAGGACTTCGGGAGAAACGGAAACGAAACAAAAAACCACACAGGAGCAAACAATGAGCAAATGGGTGTCCTTATCCACACGGTTTGTCGTGAGCCCGAGCTGAGTCCGGTTGTTGCAGTGTGTTGCGCGCGCTCTCGTGCTATACGATAAGCGATTGATAAAGGAGTCCTTTTTTCGTACGAGCATGTGGCCCCGTCGTAGTACTATATCGGTGTAGGCAGAACTCGCTCACTCCCACCTTCCCTGTTTCCCGGCAGCCGGCAGTTGGAAGAGACTGGAGTAGAGACCTACTACTTGCTGCTGCTACTACTACTGCTACTACTACTACTACACAGACAAACATGCCAGTTTCATTCATTTCGCCGCTCAAAATCCGTGCCCCGGGTGGCGAAAAGGATGTGGCAGCGAGAGAAAACGGATTCGGTTAGCAGCCAGCACTTTTTGGCTCGAACAAGGGCGCGCAAACAAGGACATTGCATGGGACGTGAAGGATCCCTTCAGCATGTCACGGCCAAGGTGCTTCGATGCAACCATGCAAGGAAATGAAGGGGGAGGGCCGACACGAGAAAAAGGAAAACACCACAATAATAAAAATCCCCTCCGGGGTGGTTTGCTTTCCTTTGCATGTTGCACAAGGCGAGCGCGGAGCTTCAATCATGATTTATGTGCGCACCCTCCGCTTCCCGACCTCGCGATAAGGCGGTGGTAGCATGAGGGTTCCCGTCTTCCGGCACACTGTTCCTACCTATTGTGCTCTGTGTGTTTATCTGTGTATGCTCCGTTGCTCCTTTCAAGAACAGGGAACATTATACCGTCCCGTACCGAACCGGCGATGTCGAGTACGACGACTGGCATAAAAAAAAGGGAACCTTCAAACGCGTAGAGTGTCCTTGTAGTGCATGCGTTTGTGATTACAGTCGGTAATTACAGGCGGTAGAAGACGTAATTTTGTAAATAAAATGGGGGAAAACAACATTAGAATGTGGAACATTCCGTCGTAGCGACGGCAAGGCAAGATTTTCTTATTTCCAAATTTCAAATATGTTACATTTTTGATAATTACGAATTGCGCAACGGTATGCAGATTAGGTAAAAAGTGAAACGAAGGATCCTTTTCTTATTTTACCGGTTTTATAAAATACACAAACAACCAGCAGGTCCTGTTATCTACAAGTATGCATTCGATAGACTGGATAGAGAAGTGGCGCGTGCGTACACGTTTCACATACATTTCGATACCCTTCAGAAACGACGCTGCCATAAAAGTGGAAATTCAAATAATTCCTATTGTGAAACACGACATCCTTCGGATCCTAACTAAGATCCTGGAATAAAGACGTGTGGGGTTGCAAAGAATTAAAACCTGCTCAAAACAGTTAAAAACCGGGAGTGGATTGTCGTTAGTGCATTTTGTAGAATTGCATCGCTCGAGTACAGCGCCCTCTCGCGGCAAACTGTCGAAGCCTTACAGAGCATCGCTTTTTATGGCTCGCTTATTTAGCAGAACGATACCGGAGGCGAACTTTTACTTACATGCTTTCGTTTTCCGTTGCGATAGTGTCGGTCTTCGCGCTTCTAGCCCCATCCACCGCCACACTGTGTCGCATGATGGCCCGACGTGCCGACCCGACCGCACCATTCCGTTGGTCCGTCTTCGAGTTCGACTCTGCGAAAGTAAACAGAAATCAGTAAAACAATAATATAGCACCCGGGAATGGTAGCAGACGTGTTTGCGAGAAAATGACCTCCAGAGGGGCACCGTGGCGCAAACTGCCCACACGTAGGCCTGGATAAGGGCTGTCCTCCATTCTCTGCCGGTGACAGTCAACACAAGTGCGAGCTGCCCTAGGAACTCCTGTTTAATCTAGGCAAAAATGCTAACATACGTGCAACTGGTACACAGCAGAACGCGCCCAGCACACATTTCTGCTGACGGCGCAAACTTTTACGCATGGCACTCTCAGAAAACCCTTTACAAACGGGTCCAAGGCAGTGGAGAACCGAGCGAAGATGATTCCTTCGACAACACGAGGCGCACACTGGAGCAGTGGTTTAAACTACCATCGACGGACGGGTTGGTCTGTTGCAAAACAACAGAGTGTGAAACAGTTGATACAGCTGTGATAAAATTATCACCCGACAATTGGTACGATCCCTATGCAACAGTGGGTATAAAGAATTTATAAAATGGTACTTGATACTGGAAACAAATGTATATTAGACTTTTACTACAATATTACATTAAATTTATTATTTCGCACCTTCTCAATGTTGCAGACAGAAATATATCCAGAAATTAAATGTTTCATTACTTTGAGGGTAAATTAATAAGAAGAGAAAAACCAAAACCAGGTACAGCATCTGAAATCTAGTTTGCGAAACGTATTTCATTTACATTTCCCTTCAAAAACTATTCGCAATCTGTGCTGCGCTCATTATTAATTAGTTCCCCGCCGGGACCGATGTTGTTGCGCTTGACTGAGCGCACACATGCACACCACCGGTGTGCACTGCGCTCGGTGTGATTTGTCGGACCGCAGAGGACATCACTTTTTCCTTCCTCGCCGGTGCTCGTTATCGCGAGCAAAACACGCGTAATTTATGCACCGCCGCTCGTCGTCAAGGCACAGGGCGGCGGCATCCGTCATGTGTGTGCGGTGATAAATTATCGCTCGCAAAACCATCACCACCACCTAACGGCTTATCTCTTCACCTGCATCACCTACATCTTCGCCTCTGGCTGCCCTCGAAACTGCAACAGGTCAATTACAAATGGCTGGAGCGGAAGAAAAAGTAACTTAACGAAATAAAATAAACCGCATAAAACACATGCTTCTCGTTGGGAAAGGAAGTACCGGGCGAAAGGCGGGTGAGCCACAACAACAAAAATGCGCAGTGCGAAGAAGGTCTCGTTCGGGAAAAATTACGACCCCCGAACCAGCGGCGTGGACGCTTATTGGAGGCCGTGAGCGAGTTTTAAACTCGAAACCTCCGAAAAAAAAAACCGAGGAAAGACGCTGAGGGATGCTGGGAAGATTACAGTTTAATCTACTTTCGAAAATCTGTACCCAAGGATGCCTGTCGTAAGTTTTCGAGCGCATCGCTGTGCCACTGCCGGAAAATGTCGGCCATCTCGGTGCGGAGCGTAGTGTTATCATTGCAAATACTTCTTCTCGTGCCCTACACACTCGGAACACGTAGCGCCTTTAAATTATCTCGTTTTATCGCCGGGTCGCCGAGCAGGGATCAAATCTTTCTTCCTTCGCTCCAGCGGGCAAGACAGCAACGAGATCAAATGGAAGGGACCTGTTTGAAAGTCGATCCTGTTAGTTTGTGGATTCATTCGGTTGATTGGAAGATTACTGGGAAGACCGGGAGGATGTGTTGCTGGCTGGCGTAAAAATTGAACGGTCCGGAAAGCGTTCCCAAAAAACCGACCTACCTTGTACGAGCTTCTCCCGCAGGGCCACGAGACTGCTGACGATTCGGGCCCGGTGGGCATTGTTGCGGATGCCGAGCTTCTTGACGTCCGCCTCGGTAAGAAACAGGAGCTCCTCCACGCCGCCGAACGATTTGAATTTGTCTGCGGGAAGAGGCATTGAGGGAAGTACATGAATATCAGAGTCGCGCTCCTGGTGCCGGTGCTACACTTCTCACCTCCGTACTCGGCCAGGTCCAGCCGCTGCAGCCACTCGGCCGTTTCCATGTGCGGCAGCGAGGTGATGACCAGGGCCGCATGCTTCTTCCGCCGGCTGGCCGTGCCGAACTTGTAGCTCCAGGAAATGCCTTCGAAAGCGGAGAGCACACTTTGAGAACGGAACAGCGACATCGTGGGCCTACTTTTGGGCACTGCCATCTATTTGTACGTTTGTGTTTTTTTTTCTTCGTTTCTTCCGTTTCTAGTCGTTTTTGGCGCGAAATTATAAAACCCCCGACAGACCACGTTTCACCCACAACACACGTTTTTCGGGGTGTGCGCCGACTACGTGTTGAATCTAGCGCACTGCACAATGGAGCGATTGTGCGATGAAACCGGAACAACGGAAGGTGGCGATAGACCCGCGGTTTCTTTTTGTGATTTTTTATCAACTCACATGCACATAAACTGCACAAACTTTCGTCTACTTGGTGGAAGTATTCTCAACAAAACTTTACAATTTCCGCTGGCCCGAAACTTTGCAATAGTGCCATTCCAACGTAAATCATTCTATAACTAATTTCCCAATCTCACAGCTATTCACTTTCCCAATCCATACACGTTCTAGCAACGTCATTCAAAAATATCAAGTTTGATGTTGAAAAAGTACATGTTAAACATTTCTTTTTCATGACACAGTATTTTTCCTTACGGAATCTCCCGTTTGTTTATTATCTGTTTGTTAAGAAGCTATAGTTCAGCTCCTCAAATGTGGGCCCACGTTCCACAATAGTAATCACTTCGTGGCAACAAAGACGTCGGTAAAAACCACGTAGAACAAACTGGAGCACCTGCTCGGAAACTGGTGCAATGGAAACGGTACACTTTCACACGTTCCACCATGCGAGTTGAACCCCTGTTTGACATTTGGAACGTAATCAACCGTAATGAACACCGATGGCCCCGCGAAACGGCGCGCGGAGAAACAAAATAGAAACGAAGGGGAGCACACTTTTGGGCGCACTTTGGGGAAGTACCGCGAAACAACTTCCCACCATATGCGCAGCCGACGCACACGAAAGCCGTCCGATGACTGAGCAGCGGTCGACGGCGGAACACAACACGCGGACGCACGTCTTCGCGGCTCACGTCGCAGCTCAATTAATCGCGACCGCGCCGCCGCCCAGCGCTCAGCTGTCTCGCGTATACACGGCGATATATTGTAGCATTTTAACACACACACTCGCACACTCAAATGCTCGTGCGCAACCGGTTGTTGGGTCCAACCAAAGGGAGGAAAAAAGTGCTCCATCCAACGTTTGCAAAACGCGGTGCAGTGCAGTGCGCCCGGGGTTCTTCTGGTCTCGCGTTTTTTTTTTTCGAGACTGCATCAAGATGCCGTCCGTTTTGCTTTGCATCTTTCGGGCTGATCAAGAGCCCAAGAAGCGCTTCGTCTTCCCGGCAAGTCGTCATGATACGACGACGGTCATGCTTCCTGCGTGCTGAATTGACGTTATCAATCAATCGATATTTATGTTGAGGGAAGTGAGACATGAAGAGGCCGGTGAAAGGTGTTGCGGCTTTTTTTTTCTCTCTCTCCTCTCTTCGTTTCCTAATGTGATGCAATTTCGACACAAATTTGCATATTTCGGAGTGATACTTTGTTGCGGATGCGTTTTATGGGGAGCCAGTGAATCTGATTTAGTTCATGGCATGACATTTGTACTAGAGTAGTGTAGGATAAGGCGAATGGGATCTTAGGCTTAACACCTTAAAGTCTTTGGAAAACCGAGAAGCAAGCAAATAACAGAATGCATCGACAATTGGAAAAGGTTTATTAAAACAACCAACTGAAAAACAAACTATCAATATGTTTCGTTCTGTAAGGTTTCACAGTCTTCTTCCTTCCTTGTTAATGTAATGTTTTATGTGACGCACCTACTTATTTAAGGACATCATTGGTGGGCTCCCAGAGTTGTGAACAAACAGATTTGTCTCCGATCGTAATGATACGTTCCTTAAGCAAAATCCTTCTCACCTTCTTTGGGTGGCACAACCGCCGTTGTCAATTTTGCGGTTTCCTTGCCGAACTGACCACCCGTCGTAAAGTCAACTCCGGTGCTCCACGGTAAGAGATTGAGCGGCGAGATAACAACTCCCCTTTCGATACCGCAGCATCCGCTGGCCGTGTGCGTGTCCGTCTTTTAATTGACTGCACGGACCACGAGTTGGGTCGGAAGGTAACAAAAAACGAAACATGAAAGCAAATTATGATACGACTGAAGGTAATGAACCACAGAGAAGACACACACACACACACACACATGACTGAGGCTCATAATGGTCGGCAAAAAAAACCGACCCCCGCTGATGGTTCCATTCATCGGTGTATCGGCGATTCCTGCGAAAGGAAGGAACCGTGCGACATGTGAATAATAAGCGTACCATAGTAAAGATCGATATTTATTAGCGTCCCCATTGAGAGCCTTGCGGTCCACAAGGAACGCGAGTGGGCGAAACGATGAATGAATCGAACGAATCGGAACCTGTGTGAGTACGCTTGTGCTGGCCAGGCATTAAAGAAGCCACCCCACCGTGGCATGACGGGGTTGCATTCGAGGTTGCATCCTCTGCGTTGCATTTTGGGGTCGCGATCCATTTTGAAGCAGCGAACGAATTCGTCCACGGGAAGGATATTGTTAAAATGAAAGAATTCACAGAAAAAACACAAATATCCTCCAGCCTGTCCGATGAGACACGACGGTGGAAACATTTTCCCATTTATGGAACGACTCCGCAAATGCATTCTCAGCATGAGAGAGAGCAGCATCGTGTGCATATTTCATCTCACTGCGTATGAGGGTTCATAAATACCCATTTACATTTAATTGTGCCGGCAGTCGGAGGGCTCCGTCCCTGACTCGGTTCGATCTGTTCCCCAACATATAAACAACAGAAGTTTATGCTCCCCACTAACCGGTTGCGTGAAAGTTTACGATTTGATAACGCTCGCACCCACAGCAGCATCTGTTCGGGCGAATGTCTTCTCTTTCTTATCGCCTAACTGGGACACTGGGTATTGTTTCGCGCGTATTGAGGTGTCTTTGCACGATAAGGCGGGCAACGAGGCATCGCTTGCAAATCGATAAACCTTGATTCGCTGCAATACTAATGTAAGTTCGCGGACGGCGATAGTGGACGGAACGATAACGGGGCTACCGAGGTCGATAAACGCATTTTACATGAACCACCATAAGGTAGCCATTGATTTCGAAACAACCACCGCAACCTTATCGGAAAACATCCAGAAGTGGCAGGGGTGGGTTAGTTTGTTTAGTTTGGAAAAGTGAACAGTTTTTTTTCCGATAGGCATCACACAACCTTCACACAATAATTTGTTTACTTGAGTTTGATCACTATCCGATTCCTTTTATCCTTGTAGCCTAATCCTATTTTGCCACCAGCATTATTGCTATTTCAATTGTGTGTGCATATACAGTGATACATGTTTGCTGTGATTCCTACACACTATTCGTAACATTATATTACGTTTCTACTTTAAACAATTTTTAAAGCTGATAAGCGACACTGCAAACTGTTCATACCAGGCTCTATTAGTTATGAGAAAGGAGCATCGAGAAAAAGTGCTGCGTACAATATATTCTCATTAGCATTTCCTCCACGTTACCTTAAGCCCCATTCAAGTCGTAACAACTGTTTCAGCCATGTAGAGACGCGCGCACTTATTTGCAGCATGCCAATAACTACAAATCGAATAGCACGCATGCTTTCGTTTTCTGCAGCAAAAAGGCATACGCGTGTAGTCGCATTCTACAATCACAACTCACTGCACGCCATACTCCCTTTTTCCCCACGCAGCACATCGATTAATTTAAATTAATCAATTCTGCTCTTCTGGCGTTTATTTTACTCCACCGTTTCTGTCTCTATCTCTCTCTCTCACTCTGGATCTCGACTGATTTACTCGACCACGTGGGACGTACGTTGGTCGAACGCAGCGCATAACTCCGCTTGAACCGTGTGCGGTTCTACCGTTGGGCAGGATTTTATGTTATCGTTTTTTATCCTTCTACCTGTAAGGAGTGGCGGTCTCCGGGCGGTCGGGCTTATATGTGTGTATACTATCGATGGCGTCACATTCCGGGGGACATATGATACATTAATTCCGTGCTGGTTGCAGGTGCAAGTGCTGCCCCGCTTCTGTACAGCTCGATTCGCGTGCATTTTATATTTATGCCACAAACGAACACACACACAAACGCACCGACACAGGAACGAGTGCATGTTTTAATTAGAGTGCGGTAGAAACACCGGTTCTGGAGGAGCTGGAATGTTGCCCCGATCATAGGAGGCCGTGTTGGTATGTTTCATTGGCGAGGTATTTTATTATTGAAATTCAATGCAATCGTATTTGAACATATCCAAAAGCTGCTAAAACTATCGACATGCAAAGTCCGAGGGAAGCAATAACATGTGAGCTCAGTTGATTTCCATGTGAAGTTATTTGAATATGATTCAGTTCAAATGTTTAGAGCATGTTTCGGGGCTAACCTGTAAATTCGTCTTTGCTCTTACGTTGTAACAGAACCGACTAGAAAGGAATTTATATTGACGATGGGATATTTCGAGGAGTTTCTGTTTCACCATACAACAAGTCTGGCTATAGGACTTCGTTGTTTGTTTTCTCCAATTTTTTGCCCGAAGTTGTTTTTTTTTAATGAGTCTCAGTTTGGTTTCATTTCAGCCATCCACATGAAAAGATACCACCCCACGTAAGAATTAACCTCCTTTCTGAAACACCATCGCGGATGAGAAAGAAACATTTTCGAGTTGTTTAATTTAAATATGTTTTTCTTTCCTATTCATTTGCGCCAACTTCCACTTCTCCACGTTTGCAGAACGCGCGAACCGACTTTCTTTCGCAAAAGCAGCGCAAACGGTCGGAAAAACGAAACTGATTACGAGCGTGGCGTAAAGCAATCAGCGGGATAATTAAGATAAATCGGCCCGATATGCTGCAAACCCTGTACCCCGCCGTTGTCGGTCGGGCTGCCCGTTTTCCGACCAGTAAGTCCCGACCTCCTGCTCGCTGATCGGTGTGAAATCTTAGACAAGACCGGCCCCAAAGAACAACGCTACCGTCCGCTTGCAGTGTCTGCAGTGGCGGTGCAGTCCGGGGTGCATTTTGCATACTGGAAAGTATCTTCCAACCACCCCGGTGGGGGGATCAAAGTATGTTAGGGCTGGGTTTTTGCCGACGCTTCTCGCACACGAAGTTTGTTTTTCTTCCTATCAGGAACGGGTTCGGCAAGTTTTGTTGAGATAATTTCACCGAGCAGACGGGAAACTAATTAACGCTTTCGTTGATATCGTTACCTCGTAAGAGTTGGTTCGTACAGTTTTTGCAACCCTCCCCGCTTTTACATCTGCCCTAAGAGTGACTTACTCTGGGAGCGCCGTTTATCCAGCTTACTCGTGGTTTTACCCATCCTGTACTACGGTGTCTTCCTGTTTTTCGTTGTCCCTGGTTGGCGCTAGTCCTTCGCAGGACGATGACGTTTCCTAATGTGCTCCTAATCAAATCAAAGCGTGTCCTCGGGTCATGATGATCCCATCATCATCATCATCATCAGCACCGCGTCGCCGGTCGCCTCTCTTCCATAACGTTGCCTGTGGGAAAATGAAGAAAAATTACCTCCAAAAGTCAGTTTCTACTTAACTCGACTAATGCCCAGCTTCCCAGGGGGTGGTGGTAATGTACTTCAATTTGTTATGATCTCATCGCACATCGGTCGTAATAAGAAGCTTACGCCCCGTTCCTTCTGCCCTTCTGGAAGCTGCAGAAGACGGCCTTAGGGCGACGACTTTGCGCGCGAAGATTCGCACAAGAAGCGAAGCTTCTTCTGATGACACTATCGCAGCCAAAAAATGATCCCCCTGTTCCGGACTTACCGGTTTGCTGGCCCTCTCGCTCTAGCATCAGCGATGGGACTTCTCACTCGACCACCCTGTTGCACCCCGTTCGGCGGATGGATTAGTGTTTGTCTTCTAATGTGCTCACCCCACGACCCGCGGTTCGCGGTGGATGGTGAATATTTAATGAATCTCGCGAATGATGTCACGAACGGTTTGTGTTTGTGAAGGAAGCTGTGGAGGAAGCTGTGGTGGTCGTCGCCTCCTGCCTCGCCGATAAACTTTGCTCGCCAAATGCACGGATTTGCCAAATTCTCAAACCGCGAACCGCGAAACCGAGAATGACGGGACGCAACACTTTGGCACTTTGTTTTTCGCTCACACAGTCTTCACTTCGATACGCATGTTTTTTTGCTGGCCCCCGGGGGATTGACCACCGAATTTGGAATGCGGAATTATGTTTCGTTCACTACTATGTTGTTCCGTGATCGTGGATCTGTGGATCGTGATTAGAATGTACAGTTCTAGTTTGTGTGTGTGTGTGTGGTTTTACCTTAGCACCTACCATTTATGGATACGTTGATTAACGGTCTCTTGTTTTGGAAGTGAGAGATATCGATCGAGCTAATCCAAGCGTTGCAAACCCGTTACCATGAATGCACCAAATGGCATGTTTTTTTGTTGCTAGAAAATATAATAATACTAAGATTTGAGGTTATGACAAAAAATAAAAAATAGAGTGTTCATAATCAAACCAAGTAACTGTTCATCGTAGTGACCGAAATACTTTAGTAAGACATCATTTTCTTGCAATCATTCAGATTTTTTGTGTATGTATGTCAGGTCAAAAACCTCACAAAATATTGAGCATTTGAGATTCATTGAACTCTTTTATAAATTCACATTGTCTTAATATACCTCTTATCGAGTATATACACCGTTCAACTTTAAGTTCACTCCTCATAAATGCTACTTCAATGACTACTATTAACCTGCATCGAAGCTTGGCGCCCTTCAACTCCACCACCAATCACTATTGTTTCCTTCTCGTTCGCGAGTGCATCAAACTACCCTTGGCAGCGCCGACCGTCGACTCCGTTTATCGCACGATTGCAATCGTCTGGGATTGGAACCGTTTGTTTGCGTCCGCCATCAGCTGCACCCGACGCATTCGATGCAAATTAAATGACCTCGGTGCATCTAAACACACTAGTGGGGCGGAGTGCTGGGTGAAGATGGATGCGGAGCGAGATGGATGCAATTTGCCACGGCACGATCGGCGGTGCAATTGGAGTCGATCGGTTTTAATCGATCCGTTCCGTTCGGTTCGGCGGCTGGTGTGAGATCATTTACAGTGTGTCGAGTCACGTACAAACGTAGCTGGTATCCGTGGCGGGTCACTTTTGTGGCGAGGATAATTTATTTGTTGTGTACAGATTCCTTTTTTAAATCATTCTACACACAACCCACTGAAACTTCACGATCACAGTATATCGAACATTTGAAAAAAAGCACAATTCTAACACTGAAACACAATCGCGTTGCTTGGTCAGCATGATCGGTAGGTCTATCATGTCATTCGCAGCAGAAAGAACGATTAACCGAATCGAACGATAATTAAAAACCCATTTGGCCACCTTGGAAGTTCTATTTCCAGCGCGCTTCACTGACTATTTTCTTCGCGGAACTAACCCTCCGACACCGACAAATGAACCAACCGCTCCGTCGTTACTACCTACCTTCTAAAATGCGCGGTAGTCGGTTATCAGCGGTTATCTGATTCTGATGTTGCCGATAGAGCCGGTAGGGTGGTATCTCTTCTGTGCTCAGGGTCCACCTATGGATTGAGAAATCTCTTCAAAGAGGGCAGACCGAAGAATTTTTGAACACACTCGCCGCGTTGCGCGTATGATAAACGCAGTTCAAAACAACTTGAGTTGCCGTTAGACACCCTTCAACGAAGACAGCAACATGTGGATCACGACGGTACAAAAGCAAGCCACAGAAGGTTACACCCCTCGGAAGCACTTGTAGCTTCGCATGTTTTTTGCACTTTCAACACTTTTTTGAACACGTAAAACACATGTAAAACGAGTTCGAATACTTTCGAAGTTTGTCTACAGCGCTTGATGTGTTTCTCTGTCGCAACTTACGCGACACGAGGCGATGGCAGCTGCGCGTGCGGCTCGAGGACGCGCCCGGTCAATACTGCTCCGTTTCGACGTCGTGGAAGTTGGTCAAGAGTGCCGCGCCGCGCGCGATCGTGCCGTGACGTCACCGGTATCGGAGAGGGTAAGTCGAACAAGCGACCATGTGAAGCTGTTTTATTCAACCCTAGAGAACCGCATACACTTTGAGTTCTAGTGGACTTCGTAAGAGATGGAAATTTATTCAAAATACATAACTTAAGAGCGCGTTGAAACAATACAGAATGGATTGAAGGAGAACTGCAATGAAACTTGTACGTGAGACAAGCAACGTACTATATAGCACCAAACAAGTCACTTTTCGATTCTCACACATGTCAATAAAGGGTATTTTTTACAGCTCCTCATCACTTCACACCTTCCATTCGGTACCTCATATTCCTTATCTTTCGGGACCGTTGTTCGCTAAGGCAGTCGCTACCCGGTGTCACTTTCTTCCCCGGACGTGCATACCGATGTGCCGGCGGCCTGCAGTGCGGAAAGGGAGTGCGCAAACATTTGACTATCGCGCACCGCCGTTATACGCTAAGGTTTGGGGCGTCGGCGTGGGAGAGTCCGCGAGGTGTGTGCTTGTTGCGTTCTTGGCATGTTTGTGGCTTTCGGTGGCGATGCGTATTCCCTCGTTGTAGTGGATAAGATACAGCTGTAAGCGGATTTTTGGGAAGTTTTGAATCGAATTTCAACCTGGTTCCAGTGGAGTGTCAGTCAATGATTCGAGACATCTTTTCCATCATGCACCGCTCAATGCGATCAATTATGTTTTTAAGAGAGATTTGAATGTTGTATTTTAAAGTAAATACGCCAATGATTTAAATGATAGAACAGTGTACATTTGTGTGTTTTAAATATTTATTCCCTTAAGGTTCATCTACTCTGTACAATTGTCGCCTCAACAACAAAACATTATATTTCTAATTCCTCACATGGCTGTCTCGCGTCTCGGTTTAGTCACATTCTATTGGTAAACTGTTTTTACTCTCAATTAATGCTAACAGACCTTTCTATTTCATTTTTTTAGAGAGCGTATCACTTCCCTATGGCCTACGTTGTTTAGTCTTCCAGTACAGTATCTGTCTTTCTTCGGTGTTTTTGTTTTTCCAGTACGTATTCACGGTTTATGACACATTGTGGTTCGCTTCTTTTACCTATGATTATCTATTACGGTTATACATTGAGCCTCAACCTTTAAGCTTAGATTCCTCAACAAATCGCATTCCCTAATTTGTTGTACAATGTTCTCTACCACTTTGTTACGCATACTTTAGTTTATTTGCGTTCACATCCGGAAAGAACGTTCCAGCCGTTTTGACCAGTGAGATGGAATCTTTCGTGTGATGGGGCGCTGCTGTGGTGTTGGCCAGCGAAGGGCGTTGACACGTTGTGGCGGACGCTTCCGGATCTGAACCGGGGAAGCTGGAGCGATAGTCTATCACCGGTGGACCGACGGGTCGGGCCAGCGATGGTGGAAATGCTAGCAAAGGTTTATCCAGTGCCGCCCGATCGCCGTGACACTCGTGGTTCTTAATGTCGGCGAACGTCTCGAACAGGTTCCGGCAGACGACACACTTCAAGTGGTTGCGGGTCTGCAAGCGAAAGTGGAGTGAGTCAGTATAAATTCCCTCACGTATGTGTGTGCCGCTTTCTGACGTCCGCTAGGTTACTCACCTTCTCCTGCCGATCAACATCCTGCGTCGCGGTGGCCACTGGTTCGTGTTTCACCTCGCGCATATGGCGTTCCAGGAGCTGAGAAAAGTTGCCAAATATTGCTGCCGAATCGAGACCACCAAGGGAAGGGCCCACTGCAGGGAAGCCTCCTGGCAGATAGTGTGGACCAGTGTTTCTCGCATTCGATCCTTCTGGAAGACTCCTCCCAAACGGCTCAGTGGTCCCATTGCGTTCCGCATCGAGCGTCATTGCCGGAGCAGTGTCTCTGGGTGGCACACTTCCCGCGTGGACGTCCGGGGACGGTTTGGAGTCACTTTTCTCCAGCTTGAAGCTGGTAAATATGGCCTGCGGTGAATCCTGGACCTGGTGTTTCATTGTTTAGAAAGGGGACGCACACCCGGGGTGGAAGCAAAGCTTGTTGCATTATTTCTGTCACTTGCATATCGATCGATTGCAGCGTGATCGCTGCAGATCGTCGCTACCTTTTCTAGATCGCAGTCGAGTTGAGTGTATGAACTTGTAATGAATGTGAATTTTGACGCTAATGATGCAGGTTAACAGAGAGGGCGAAAGACAGTGTGAAAGAGAGTAGTTTAGGAGTTAGTGAAGAGACAAGATAGGCTGTCTGTCCTGTACGGTCATTACGCGGAGATGAAGAAGATACGAGAGAGGAAATGAAAGTTAATGAGTTACAAAGATTGAAAGAGTTTTCCCCCACAAGTAGGCCACATGCAACACGACACTTACGTTGTTGTACACCTCCATTACGTGGTTCTTCCTCGGACGGCCCCGCTTGCGGTTGAACAGTGTTTTGCTGGAGCTGAACTGGAGGAAGTTGGCCGTTTCCAGCATTGCCCGCGGATCTCGGTCCGACGTGGGGGCCATATCTGGTGGACATCTTTTCGTCCCGGTCGGTGTACTCGCCAGCCCTGTAGTTGCCGGAGGATCGTCCTTTTTCAACAGGCGGTAATCGACGGAAGGGTTCGATAGCATCTTTGACCGGGGTGGCGTACTGCTCAGTGGTTCCTTTTTGGAGTACAACGGCAACTCGCCAGTCGGCTCCCAGCGATCGTTGGCTTGGTCGGGATTGTACTTCCGCTTTGGTGCAGGAGGCTTCTCTGGAGCTGATCCCACAGCGTCTGGTGACTGCCCCGTGACAAGGTCTAGGAGTGGCCCAGGCGCGCCCAGTGCACCACCGTAGAGCTGACCGAGGTAAGCCTCCTCAATGCTTCCCATCATCGTCAGATTCCGCAGCATGTCCACGTTGTCCGGCGCGAAGACCTGCTCGTAGCTCATGTGCTGCAACAGCTGCAACCGCATGTGGTACATCATCTGGATCGGTAACGTCCGGAAGGTGATTTCCGCCATAACCGAGAGCAGATCGAGGAAAGGGTTTTTCGTACCCGTTCCCAAACTCGAACCCTCCGCCGCGGCCGGACCGGGCGATAGCCTTGGCTCTTCCTCACCGCTACCCGATCGTTCCGGTGCACTATCTCCACCAACCGTTCCCAGTGGCCCTTCGTCAGGTTTTTGTTGGTTGATCTTCGTCAGAAGACTCCGAGCCATCTGGAACCGCCGGTAGTCCACCTCCGTGTCCATGCGTTCGTGCTTCCGCTTATGACTCAACAGCTGACCGCTCGAGTGCAGGACGTAGTGACAGTTTTCGTGCATGCAGTGGATGTGGTTGCACACCCGCGAAAACCTGCAATCCTTGTAGGTGCAGTCTTCCGTCTTAAGGAACTTCTTGTAGCCGTCCCGCAGGAGCATCTCGTCCTTCAGGTGGTACGTTTTGTGTTTCTCTGTAATAAATCGAATAAAGTTACTTAAGGTGTCGGAAGCTCCTCCATTAGTGGGAGTTTTTCGTGCTTACCCATGTCAGCTTTGTTTTTGAAGGTGTACTTGCAATTTTCCCGCCTACAGTGAAAATGCGTTGTCCTCTGCGCTCTAAATATACAGTGGTCGGTGTGGCATTCTTCCGTCGCTCGAAACCGTTGAAATCTGTTTAAAAAAACATGTATCGAATAACTCATTAGTTCATTAGGATTCTCAGTTCGTTCCAGTTCAGCTTTTCGCCCTTCTAACAACCGTCCACCTACCCATTCTTCACGATCGCCTCGTGCTTCCGGTGGTAGTTGGCGTGCATCTGGACATCACTGGTGCTGATGTACACCTTATCACAGTTCTCGTGCACGCAATGGTAGTGCGTGTGCTTGTGGTTATGCTGGCACGCCCCATACTGAATGCTGCAGTCGTCCGAAGATGAGAAACGAAAGAAACCGTACTTGAGCGATTCCTTGCGCTTCTTGTGCCACTTCAGGTGCCGGATGATTTCGTACTTCTTGTACAGGACCTTCCCCCGACAGAACGTATCGTGGCAGTGGAAGTGTTCGTGCAAGCTCTCGTACTGGCACTTGTCGTACTTGCATTCGTACCCGGACGCGTACCGCTGTATCAAACCGTAGTTATCTAGAAAAAAATACAGGGAAACAGGATTGTTTTAAACCTTCGTTCTATGGCTGGATAGTTTGGCGCCTAAATGTATGCAAATGACAAGCCCCAGATTCTTTTCCTTCCCGAAAGGTAGAACGTATCAACTTGAGACGGTTTCTTTGTTTCCGGAGGTAATTTCGAAATGTTGAAAATATGGAGGATTAGCTTTAAAAGCATGTGATACAGCTTATACATTTATGATTTTTTTACTCGTTACCAAACTGGACTGTTAGTTTATAACTAACATTGCCTCCAGAGTGATTGGATGATTATACCAAAGAATCATCTACGATATAATCCCAACAGATGCCATTGCGTCACAGCTATTGTCTATTTTTCAAACGTACTTGTTCCAACGCACTTCCCGCCAAGGTCCACAATGTCCCCACACATACTCCGAGCGCACCGGTAATCATATCAAAATCTTGACTTTGCTTCCGCTTCCAACCAGAGCAAAATCAAGTGCCAATAACGTGTTTTCGTTTCAGTCGAGCCCTACAAGGCAAACTGCGCTCGTGGACCTTCCACTGTTACCCGCCGTTCACATGTGTCCAAGGATTAGCCACCGAAGCGTTAGCCGCGTCATTTGAGCCGATTACGCTTGTTAATATTCCAATCTGAAGTATTCGGTATGCCCTGTTATGATTATTAGTATTCGTTTTGGTTCGACTTTTGAGGCGTTTTTTTTTGTGTTTCTTCTTTTGGTGCTGTGCTCTTTCTTCTTTCGCATTTATCTCCAATTTGGACCGCTCCACCGCGTATGTATGTACTTCGGTTTTTGTTTTGTTTTATTGATGGACGGCGATATTTCGCATTTGCTCTCGCTCTAATTTTCTTGATTTGTGTTTTACTTTATTGTTTTATTTTATTTTTGGCTTTGTTTTTCAACCAAATCCAAAACGACTATCGATTGGTAACAGAGGTATCAAATCGCGAACATCGGAAGGGGACAGGTTTAGCTTTAGCTAAGTCATTGCGAGAAGCCTGAAGGACGAAGGCACACAAGGGCAACGGGCGTTGAACGAGAGAGGAAGCGAGGGGAAAATGCCGAAAAATTAACCATGATCTTGACTATCCTGCCCGGGGTGAGTGAGAGCTTAAAACCGACGAGCGGAAAAGAAACAAATGCAAGCCAAATCGAAAAACGGCAGAAACCAGTATTTTGATGAATATGTGAAGGAAATCAATGCTAATGGTATGTCAGAAATTTCCGAAAACCGGGAAGAGTGAAGTCGCAAAATCTTAGCCCGCCCTTCGTCGGCCCGGTCACGCTCCCGGGAGTCCCGGGAGTGGTGTTCTCTCTGTTCCGTTTGATTTATTTTAATTCAGCCGATATTTCTTGCTGCTCCCCTTCATTGGCTATCGGCCCCTGTCCGAGGTCGGGCTCCTCTATGAACGCAAATCAACCCCATTTTGGGGTGGTTGAGGAGGTAACCAGGCAGGCCAAAAAAAAAGACAAAGCCAAATGCCTGGACATACAGTTTCATTCTGGCAAACAACATTTCGCGATCAACTCACTGTGGCTGGTGTGTTTTTTTTTTCCATCATTTGACGAAGTCGTTTTTTTCCCTCCTTTCGCCTCATGATGTCTGTATTTTATAATATATTTTTAACGCATTCCACTCCCATGCAACTCACGCTCCAGGATTACTTCTCCACCCGTCCGGCCCCGTTTGCTGTCCTAGCTCACCGATGCTTGATTGGGCGACTTTGTAAGGCTCCAATTTTTCGCCCCAAAAGAGACCAAAACGCGGCTAGCTGCGCGCGATCTCAACTACACGCTGTCAATCTACTTTGATTGGAGAGAAAGGCTACACCAATGGAGGAACTGAAGGGGGGGGGGGGGGGGGGGGGGGGGGGGGTGGGGGA
>JAOEFI010000004.1:27039873-27056568 GCA_034621735.1 Anopheles plumbeus
GAAGGAAGGAGGAGGGATGTGGGTGGGTCGCGCCGGGGGAGACAAATAAAACACAGTAGAAAAGTGGAAAAATAAAGAACCATGTACCATGTCGGTTCGCTTTTATTACTATGCCTTTTTTGCTCTCTTTGTTCCGCTCTCCCCGCGCACCCCGCAACCCCCTCCCATGGTGATGATGATGATGGTGATCGTTTTTCGCGTTTTGCAAGCTTGCCGTTCCTCTTTCCCTCTCGCGCGTGTGCGACGACGGTACGCAGCCAAAGTGAGTCTGCCCCGAGGCATGCCACACCGCACAGTGGGAGGGAGACAGTGGACAATGTATTTCGGCTGAAAAACCAAATCCTCAAATGGACAAGATTTAGGAAAATTAGACCATAACAGTATAGAAAGTGTTCAATTTAGTAGCATCATTTAAACTTGGTCAGTTACATTTTAGTGAAAAGTTGTTCAATTCTTTTTTAGCGAGCAGATCTTGGACCCTCTGTGCCACCACTGTGCAATGTGCGCCAGGACCCCCCGTGTACTTTTTCATTTCACGCTCCATCCCGCTGTGATGAATTGAGCCGGGTGTGGGGGGTGGGTGGGTGTTCGGGGCGGAAAAGCTGACGGCAGAGAAGGAGAGACACTCTGCCCCATGCTCCTTATTCCTCCGCCACTAATTTATCCCACATTCATCTCCCGCTGCGCGCATGGAGAAGCGTGTGCGTGCGTGTACGTACGTGTGCCGCAGGATGCGGAGGAAATCCTCCCCCGTGGAGCGAGTCCACGAGGGGAGGAAAATTAAACAAAAAGAATTTCGCCGTGACGGACGGTAGGGGCGGCGGCGGCAGTTTGTGGGTGGTGGAAATTAAAAATCTTTACATTCGACATCACCGCCACTACACCCTCCAACTTTCGTTCAACCACAACCCTTACCGACGATTCTTGCCTTCCTCTTTCCCTTCAGCAAAGTAGCTTTCGGTAATGTTTTTGGCGGCATTTGCAACATTCCCAAATTCGCGCGCATTGAATTCGCGTCTTTCGCTCGGTGTGTGCATCCGTCCACTACCACCACCGCAACGATTTCTATGGAATCGCCCAGTGTGTGGAGTGCTGCGACCATATTTTGTGGCTGCGTTCGTGCGAAACGTTGATAATATAATAATCGAATTGAAATTGAAACATGTTCTCCCCGACGTTCTCCTTTTTCTTTCTTCCTTCGCGCTCTGAAGTATGATCTTTCCCATTTTGCGTTTTCGCTCCCATTTTCGTGATCTCTTCTCGACGGCGGGGGGTCTACCGGCACCACCGTACATGCTGTGGCGCTTTTTTTCGTCTTTTTCTTCGACCACGCAAAAGTTATTGGTCTTCTTATGCGCTTTCCTGTAGCGACGGGAGTCGACGATGCGATCATCGTCCAACGAATACATATTTTGGTTCGCGCCTTTTCTCGTAAGAGAGAACAGAGTCTTCGACAAAAGGGATACAATTTTACTTGCGTTTATCTATACCCTAGCAAAGACTTTTTGGACTTCGCTTCTCCCGTAAAGATCCTACTTCATGGAAGGATTTCATAACATTACATTACTTATAATAATGGTACTATGCTGCAGTGCAAGTAGTCGGAAAAATTAAGA
The DNA here is from genome assembly GCA_034621735.1 of Anopheles plumbeus. NCBI lineage: Eukaryota > Metazoa > Arthropoda > Insecta > Diptera > Culicidae > Anopheles > Anopheles plumbeus. The sequence goes on from JAOEFI010000004.1 coordinate 27,041,490, forward strand.
AGTCATCCTTCTGGCAGTAGTAGTACTCTAAAAGTAGTTCAACATATCTATCAAACAGTTTTTATTGAATCCATTTTTTCCAACATTGTTTGGTAAACATTTCTTTCCATTTTTGTCCCTTCTTCTTTCTTCAGGTTCACCCATGTAATATTAACACAATCACAATATCAAGAACTGAAGGAACGCACGCTTACAATGCTGCACTCCTCACTAATCGCCCTGTATCCTATTTCGCGAGTTTCATCCAACAAGTGATTGACGAAATGCGCCGCCAAAAACACGAACACGAAGTGTGCATGCCCACTTGTTTTCGCGGCCGCTTTCAATATGATGCGACGTCTCGTCCGCATGCAGCGAGTAATGCACTTACGCCCACTTTCCGCCGTTTCTCTATGCGCACACGTGTTTTGTGGGGAGGTGTGCTGCCCAACCTTTTTCCCAATCCTGCATCCCCCAAGCCTCAAATGGGGTTGAGTCAAAATTGTGCTGAATAAAGCGCGGCAAGCGAGGAAGAGAGGAGGGGAGTGGAGAAGGGCAGAGAAAGTAGTAAAGTGCTGACAATGTTTGCATGCTGGTGTGCGGAGATGCACTATGATTGAGTTTCCCCCTCTAGGAAAAGAAAAAAATAAAGCAAGAATGAGGGGAGGAGAAGAAGCTGTCTGTGGAAAATGGCGAGTGGGCGCGGAGGAGAAAAGTGGGTTGGGAGGGAAGGGGTGTGTCGCGCCGTCTTTACAGCTTAGGGTGCCACGCGGGAAGGGTGGCATGCGGCCCGCGCGTACCACCCACCCTTGCCAGACACACCAGGTTCTAATTTATTCCGCCCGAGAAGAAAGGAAATGGTGAAAAGGGCTCCCGAGGGAAGAAAATTCAACTCACGGTCGAGTCCACCCCTCGTAACTTCCGCACCCAGCATAACTATGTTTATGTTGGAAATATGCGCAGGCGCGCCGGGGCACACCTCGTTGCCAAGCGCACAAGAGAGAGGGACAGATAGAGAGAGAGAGAGAGAGTGCGATGGAAGATAATGCGAGAGGAAGAGAGGTCGGTAGGGAGGGTGAATCACGAGATGGCGGCGCGCGGCGGAACGACAACGGACGGGTGGTCGGTCGGCCGTTTCCTCCATCCCGTGCGAGCCCGTCGTGTCTGGCCGCGGCGGTGGGTGTGTGTTGGTGGTGTCCACCACCCGTCCGTTAGGTGATGGTGTGCGTTTGGGGCCGGTCTAGAGATGGTCGAGAATGGGTTTGGTTCCGCGGTTTGGCGCGCGAATTGTGTTTCTCTCCTCATCTCTCTCTCTCTCTCTCTTTCTCTCTCTCTCTCGTTCGCTCCATCTCTGTCTCTCGCTTTCGCTCTCTTCGATGTTTCGAGGGAAACCAATTTCGCGCGCCCCGAGCAGCCCGCGCTTTATTTTATTATAAACCGCCGGCTTGACGCAGTGGGGAGGGGGTGAGCGTGCGGAAAGGGGGTGGTGCGGTGCGGTAGTCTACACTCGCCGGTCCCTGAAATTGTTGACCCCGCGTGCTCTCTCCCACCAGCACCAGCCCAACCTCCATGTGGGTGGACGGATGGGCGTCGTCATGCCTGTCTTCTCCCATCTACCACCTACTTGGATTATTTCCTTGGTGGAACCGGCATTTTGATGCCGCCTTATTGTGTCTCTTCTATCTTCCGTCTATGTTGTTGTTGGTCGTGTTGATATCTCCATCTCCGCCATGCCCCACGTATCCCCAGCTACTGCCTCCCCTGCTGCCCTTTGAGTTGGACTGGTTCTGTCTGTTTGGTCTTTATTGTGGGTTGGAGCATTGGAGACTTTGTCGTCGTCGGAGTAGATTCGATCGACCGACACACACTCACACACACACACACATACACATTTGAAGCCGGATGATGACGGTGCCGTAACCGCGCTCCCAAGATTTTTGGTACGCTTGGCTATTTCCCGCCCAACACCTACCACCAGCCGCCACCCCACAGGTCAACCCGTCGCGCGCCCTCGACTCGTGGCGGTGTAAAATGGCGCGAAAAGTTTGTTCGTGTCGTTTTCGGCGCGCTTTTTTTCCGTTTCTCAAAAGTATGTTTCGGTCATTGGCGCGCGTGGCGGGAGATATTGTTGGGACACTTTGCGCTTCGATAGCATTGAAATGGTGTTGACATATTGCACAAACGACACGACATGCTGTTGTATTACATATCTTCTTTTTTATCTACATTTCAATTCAGTAAAAAATGAAAAAAAAAAATAACGTTCGTTTTCCATTCCATTCGATGTTTCGTTGCAGATTTTTATTTTAAAATCCATCACCTCGTGAATATCCAACTGTCCGCCGGCGGCTTGTCGTGCAACTGGTGAAAAAGTGACAATTTCCCAATGAGAACACTCGAAGTGTTACCAGCACACTCGGGAAAAGCCGTTTTTATCAGTAGCAGCAGCACATCAGCAGCATCAGACAGCGTCGCCAGCAGTAGCAGAAGCAGAGTCAGCAGGCAGGCGGCAGCACATCGTTTCGTTGATCCGATTGATGTGACTTTAGTGTAGTTATTTTTTATCAGGTAAGTTCGGCGTTTTGTGATAAAGGAAAGATATCGTACTAATAATGTTTCCTTCTCTGCCTTTCAGATGATCCACCATCACCAACGGTCGGTAAAATTCGGACGTGGGTGTTAATTCCTCCCACTGGAAGGAAACATATAACACTCTATTTTTTACCGTGCGGAGAAAGGATCTCCATCCACCCCCATTCTACGGAGGAACGTCGTTACAAATATTGGAGCCAGTGGCAACTGCCATCTGCCCTGAGGCTCCTCGCGGCGCCCCTCCACGACCGTTAAACCATCTTCCCGTTTAGAGGAACCGGCAGCGCCGGGCCTCTCCTTTTCCGGGTAGCTACCCGTGTCCTTTTTCCGTTTGGCGCGGCAGTTCCGACACCAGCAGGTGTTGGAACTTAAACGGCGCCATCATTCCTTCCACAATAGGTAAGCGGGAGAAGTAATGACCGACTTATGTTAGAGAGTAGGGGAAGAAAAGGAAAAGAGTAGGGCAGTCAAATTATTTAATGGACAATTTAAAGTGCAAAAACGCAGATGCAAATTTGTCACAAAAGGAGTACAGCGAAAGACAACAAGATACTAACGAAGAAGACATCAAATTAAGAATATTCCGGCAAGTGTACCACAGGAAACTGTACAAGATAGAAAAGAACTTACAGGAGCTATTTAAAGTATTCAGACGAATCGACTTCCAGACGATAAAATGGTACGCGGTTTTTCCCTCTAACCTGTTTTCCCCTTTTCTGGCTTCACAGGGTCGTCACACCTCACCAACCTGTCTGGCCCTGCTGCTACCCATAGCAGCAGGGGCAGCACAGGTCATCTCCCACCTCCACCGGGATCACACCTTCAGGTAAGTTATCCTTTCCCCGTGTTATTGGCCTCTATTGCTCGTTTTCGCCTCGCCAGACGACCTCTGGCATTTTTTTGCTAACTCCCGTTTACTCTTTTCAACCGCCCATTCCTCCAGCAACTCCATGGGTCTGGAGTACTTGCGGATCATACGAAATTACAGTATTTGGGCAACATGCAGGTAAGCAAGCACGCGTGTATTGTGATGCGACAAGTGGTTCTACATCGACCCCGTTTCCCCTACTCGTTTCCCTAGGTGCATCCTGCGCACAGCGGCAGCGGAGGCCACCATCCGCCGCCCCCGCCGTCGCAGGGCCCACCGCAGTCAGCCCACCCGCCGCCCCCGCAGCCGATCCCGATCGTGAAGCCGGAGTTCAAGGTGCCGCCGATACCGGCCCACCTGATGGACGTCCGCGGCCCGGACGGTTCGATCGTCAAGATCAACATGCCGGAGCACCACGACCCGAGCAAGCCGCCGAACAACGTGGAGATGCTGAAGGTGAACATCGAGGATCTCAGCCAGTTTCTGTCGTACCATGAAGTCTTCGGAAAGCTCCCTTCCGACATGCTAACGGGCCCGTCCGCTAGCCTAGTGCCATCGTCGTCCACCAACACCGCAACGACCAGTGCGCATAGCAATGGTAAATGTGAGTCACCATGCCAATTCGATGTTATAATAGTATTGTAGAGTTTTCTATCTTTTTTGCTCACAATTTATTCTAAAATCTAACCATCCAGTCTTGTAGATTTTGGGTTTGTAGGTGTAGTACCTATTTTCTTATCCTTCAAATCTTCGTTATTTGCCTTCGTTATTGCCTGTTATATGTTAGATTTGGTATTTATACAAAAGCAGACAACTTTGAGCCTAAACTAAACTATGAACACTGTTTTCCATGGAATATCTATGTATGTCCCATGTTTAACAGCTCATTGTTATTATTTACGAGATATACGTTTCTTTATGATTCCATGTACAGAAACCAGGAAATTGAAAAAAAGTATAAGTTATAGAATTAAGTACCATTTATTTTTGTTTGTCCTTTTTTAAGTTGGTTGGCTTTTTTCTATGATTTTTTAAGTATCCTGTTAGAGACGATGTACTTTGTAGATTGTTAGTTCAACGAATGAAATAGTCCCTCTAACAGTGTATTTTGTCTTCTTTCTCTGTTTCTCTTCCCATCTTCTGTACCTTGTTTGACATGAAAATCAAACTCCTTCCAACTTTTGCGTATGAAACATGCCCCTTGCTTTAGCAGTAAATCACATCCGTCACCCTACGGGCGAATCTCCGTTCAAGTGTAGCTACTGTGCGAAGAGCTTCACCCGGAAGGAACACCTAACTAATCATGTTCGCCAACACACAGGTGAATCGCCTTACCGATGTCCGTACTGTGGCAAAACGTTCACCCGGAAGGAACATCTAACCAACCACGTCAGGTGAGTGTTTTTGTTTGCCAAAAAATTATACCACAAAAAAAAAAGAATACATAAATGTTTTGCTTTCCAATGCGAGTTCTTCTCCTCCCACCAACCATCCACCAAACCCAAAACTTCTCTCTTTATCTCTCTCTCGCACTCTCTCTCTCTCTCTCCCTGTCTGTCAATCACTTTCTTATTCCATTCGCCGAAGAAAACAAACCAATCCCTTAAAGAATTAAACAACCGTGGCGCCCCCTCTTGATTTTCTTCTTTTACTTTTCACGGATTACTCTTACTGCTAAAAGTTCTGATTGATTTTCGTTTGGCAAAGTTAGTGTAATCTTTTCGGTCTCTCCCCTCCGGTTTTTCGTAACAAAATTTCCACCAAAGAAAGAAGCGTGTTCAATCAGTATGGAAAGTATATTTATTACGGAATTTTACCAAGTGCTAATTTTAAAACGGTGCTTTCAACTCTTTCTCTCTCTCTCTCTCTCTCTCTGCCACATGATCACGATCAGGTGGGTTCGGACTCAAGTATATTATTACCCAAAGACGATGATAGGAATTACAATTTGTATCTAATTTGCGGAACTCTACGACGTTGTGGTGTGGACACTTTTCGGTTCTGTTCGAGTCTAATCAAGCTTTCTACGTGGAAAATGATTCACTGTCGTCGCTTTGTCTGTCCTTGCCGTCTCCTAAGTTTTCCTAGCCGTGTCGGTCAGTCTCGACTTTCCCTCAAGACAAAACGGCTTGATATGCTATCCCCCAAACTCGTGCAGCTTTCGTTCCTCTTCCGTAGATTTTTACGCCTTGTTTTCACCGCCCGCTGTCGCATTTTCGAAGGAAGGGTGGAAAACGAGCGGTGGTCTATCTGCCCGAGGCCCCAAATGATGGGTTTGCTGTGTCCCTCTTCAGCAGTACATATCGGCGGGGTAGGCCTTCCGGCGAAGAATGACCTTCAGCGGAGGAAACGGTCTGAACAGCAGCTTCTGTGTACGGTGTTGCCAGTTGCGTAGGTCCCGGGAAGTGGCCTCGAGTGGGGAAAATGGGCTGCTAGGACGATGTGTAGTAGCGCCTCGCCGGCGTCGCCGTGTACGTCGGTTCCATTTGACGGGAGGATAGGCGTGGAGACGTCTCACGATTCGCTTGAAACAGGTGTCGTTATGGGCGTACATTAGGCTCAAAGCCTGTTCGAAGCTGCAAGGAGGCGAGAAGCTTTTCTTTCGCGCATTGGAGGAAGATGGTTCGACTGCCAACATGTGCTTCCATGACATTGGATGCCAACTGTTACAAGTGACATGATGGTGTTCTTTAGATAGCGTTTTGTGTGAATGTGATGTTTGGATAAAATAAATCACTTTGTTGATTATGCACACTCACCGAACTAAAAATGTGAAACTACTAATTTGAAACTGGAACTTTAAACAAATTTGCACTCCTGCTAATCCTACTGTTCGTATTTTTTCTTCTTCCACGCGAAGTAAACTGCGATGTGATGTGTTCCGATACAGTATTATTGGAGATACAGAAAAACAACTAAAATCCCTAAACCTGAAAAAAAACGCACAAACCCAAAAATCCAAGGATATCTTTGATTGATTCACGCTTGTTTGTTTCTCTCTTTGTATCTTCCTCGAACAGATTGCACACAGGCGAAACACCCTACCAGTGCACATACTGCGGGAAGAAGTTCACGAGAAAAGAACACCTTACCAATCATGTCAGGTGAGAGAACGCTTCCTTCTTCTTGCTAAAAAAAAAAACTGATTGCCTTATACACACACATATACGCTATGTTGTGGTCCCGATGGTTCCCGTTTTTCTTTTTCGTGTTTGAATCGTAGTGTACAGACACGGCCTTCCCGGCGGGAAGGATCCGATTGCTTTCCCCCGGGAAGGATCCACTGCGACCGACGTGTGGAAGTGGAAAATGAAAGGTGTAACGATGGCCAAAAGGATAATGGTATCCACGGTGGCCGGTTGACACCTTTTAACCCCTCCGGCCTGTACCTGTCGCACAAGATACTGGGACGAGAGTGTCACCACATGGGTTGGAAGTGAGAAAAGTGGCTGGATGATAATGGGCCCGCCGTATCGGGGTCCGATTGTCTCCACTCTCCTCCCGAATGGATGGCGGTCCCGTGCACAGATAGAGAGAGGACCGGAGGTTACGGGACTTCTTTTTTTTTTTCGATCGAAAACGAAATTAATATCCAAATTTTCCACTAGTCCCGTTTTGGGGTTCAGCTAAAACAACCACCCTACTACACCTGATCGCTCCCGAGATGATGTGTCAAGGGAAGAAATTCTAACAGTCGAATTTTGTTGTTTTTCTCTTTTTCCATTTTCCTCGTTTTATTGCCCAACCCTCTGCACGGCGATGTCTCTACGCGTGGCTGCTGTTGCTGATGCTGTGCAATACACGTTGCAAAAATACAAACACGAATTCCATCCCCCGGTGAACATGACGTTTTTGACATCTGTCGACTGTCAAACACGTGTGTCCCATCCCCCCAAACTAAACTCGTTTGCTACAAACATCTACAAACGGAAAAACAAAAACCGAAATCGTGCACATCCTTCGAATAATGACTGCGCGCGCGGCTGTATGCAATCAACCTCTTGTGGGTCACGTTTTCTTCGTGAAAATCTCCCCGTCGTGTAATGCCATCCCCCTTCCGACGCTGTGTGTGGGGCAATCGGACAAGCAGATTGCACACGGGCGAAACTCCGTTTCAGTGCACTTACTGTGAGAAGAAATTCACTCGCAAAGAGCATTTGACCAATCACACGAGGTGAGCGTAATACTTATGCATCTAGCTTCCTTTTTTACTACCCCTTCTAATCAATGCGCGCGACGGACACGCATCATCCGCGAGCGAGCAACACGCGTCGAGGAGTTATTAACCGTTTTCGATAGGAGTTCGCGCTGTGTACGATGACATGTTTGGCCGAACGTTCCCTTTCCTACACAATGTGTATAAATCCGAGTCTCGCTCGCATAGCCATGACGTCCGTCTTCTTCATGCTTATGGCCCGCGCCGTTTATGTTTGCAGCAGTATGAAGCCGAGTGAACCGCATCTGGCAAACATCACGCGACCAGTTGCGCTCTTCTTACTTCGACAGCTAAGGACGCCGTTTTGAAGTTCTTGGTTTTTTTTGTCGCCCGCGTAAATATCCTAATAAAAACTTTCCATTTTCAGAGTAACTGGCAACATCGTGCGACAGAATCGGTATACGGGGAAAATGGGCCAACACTCGCCAAGACGTTTATCTGTTATGAATGTTCTAAAAGTTGCTTTTCAGGAACATGGGAGATGGATGGGATTCGTGTAATATTAAGGATTCTTTTTCCGGGAGAGAGGAAAATTCATGACTTTTTCATGCCTGTTTATCATTCATCATCGTACAAGAAGATCATGCGTTCCGCTGCTTGTTGAGTTTCTCCAGAACACATATCCTTGGGCATAGGAGTTTTTCTGCCATCCTGGTATTCGTTTAACTGTGTCCACTCTATGGCCTAGGTGGCCTTTTTTGGCCCGTCCACCTGTATAAGAATGCGTTTAACTTCACACCCGCGTCGTCGTCAGTACATTCAGTATCCTTCTATCGATCGTTCCTTGGTTGTTGTGGGTGGTGCGTTAATTTACGGGGTCCATCATCGCGTCCTGGTGGCGCAAAAGTAATATCGTCCTCCATGGAAACGGTGCGCGTGTACTAATCAAAAAACAATCCCGCTCTCCTCTCCTTCTTCTTCGACAGGTTGCACACCGGCGAAACACCTTTTCAGTGTTCTTATTGTCAGAAGAAGTTCACTCGCAAAGAGCATTTAACGAACCACGTCAGGTGAGCGATCGCTCAAGCAAGCCAAAAGGCCATACGTCCCAGAACCCGTTCTGTAGTCCATCCTTCGCATCCTTCAACCACAAACCACAACCACAAACATTTTCCCACCCACTGAAGCTCTTCCCCCTCAGCTGTCTCGCCCGAAGGTTGCGAAGGTTCAAGCTGTCCAACTGTTGGCTAACCGGGGAAAATATGTCTGATTCCAAGGGTGTAGTAAATGAAAGGCCGTTTTAGAGCAGTGACAAGCGGAAATCACAGTGCTTGAATTATGATTGATTAACCACACGCCGGCTGCCAAATGACGCTGTGCTTCATTTAGAATTATCACTAGACAGTTGTCATAACTTTGCTGGTACGTCAAACGATAACAGTGTTTACGTTGGCTGCTGTAAGTTTGCGCCACACCGTGTCACACTGTGTCACACTGAATCTGAAGTGTACACGCGTGCACTGGAAGATGAGTCCGCGTCCGCACTTGCACCCGGTTTCTTCCGCGCCGTTACGTTTCCCAAGTGGTTCGTTTTTCCGATTGACTTCCCGAATTTGCTTTGTCGCTTCTTGCCCTTGTCGAAGGCTTTCATATACTCTCCGAAAACGGTTGCGCCTGTTCAAACCTTTGACCACCACCCCGTCCCCAGTCCACAGAGTTTCCCCTATCCCCCAGTGTTTGATCTATCACCACCACCACCACACCGTCCATCCATCCATTCATCCATCTATCCATAATCCCCTCCGCGTGTGCTACCCCCCCCAGCCCGTTCCCGTTTTTGTTTTTGTTCCATGACACTCTACTAGATTGGAGAACTTGATGGCGTGCGGTGTTACTAATGAAAACAATCCTGATCTCCCTTCTTCGACAGGTTGCACACCGGCGAGACACCTTTTCAGTGTTCTTACTGTCAGAAGAAGTTTACACGCAAAGAACATTTAACGTACCACGTCAGGTGAGCGAACGCTCAAGTATAATAGCATCAGTAGATGCCGTTATGAGTTGAAATTTGTTTTTTTTTTCTGTTGTTTTCATCCCCCCGTTTTTACATTTATGTTTTACTCCCAACCACCAAGAAAATGACAAAAGCGCGACGTCCTTGAAAATATGAACGCCCTAAAAAGAGATCAGTGTGCTGCTCGGGGTGTGTGTGTGTTTCCTGCGCGAGTAGTACTGTGCTTGTGGTTCGTTTTTGCATACAATGACGCGATGGGGCATTGTGTTAGAGTAGGTTAAATCCGTTCGCGGAAAAGGAGCTTGTACCGAGACGACCGAGGGAGAAGAAATTCGATTCGTTTAAAGAGAACGCCAGAAGTAGAAAGCAAAACTAGGGAGACATCTTCCGTAGACGTTTCCCCCCATAAGCCGCCATCCTTGAGATGATCGTTTCCCGATCGAGGGCTAAAATATCCTTCCTCCCACGAATGGTCGCCTGTTTTAGGGTGCTTTCATATTTTCAAGCAGACGGGCTGAGCTTTCACTTTGTTCAAACAAACCTACCGGGGCGCCTGCCTTTTAGTTCGCCCTTCGACGGATCAGCAGAGTTTTGTGGGTGATCGTGCGAATCGATTACTATGGGCGATCTCCTCTTCCCCTTTTCTCCGTCGCAAGGATAACGAAACACATGGTGTGCAAGTGACTAATTTTAAAATCCCGATCTCTCTCTCTCTCTCTCTCTCTTCACTATCCACCTTCTTCCGCTTCTTCGACAGGTTGCATACCGGCGAAACACCTTTTCAGTGTTCTTACTGTCAGAAGAAGTTTACTCGTAAAGAACATTTAACGAACCACGTCAGGTGAGCGATCGCTTTCATTTATCACCCCCGTCACTCTCTCTCTCTCTCTCTCTTCGAGTCTCTTTCTATCTCTCTCTCTCACTCTTTCTACATGTCTGGTGTTTTCCTCTGAATGGAAAAGGCAAGATCTTGTACGAAAAGCGCGGAACTGTATTTTGTTCTGAAACAGAAGAAAATACTGCAACGATTCGAAGGAAGAGACGGTAGTAGAAGAATTAAAAGTAAAAAACAAGGAACAGATCCCCCAAGAAAAAAAAAGCTCTTCTATCTATCTCTGTTTGTTTGCTGCTGCTGCTGCAAGGAGTACAGTAGGAAAGAGAATTTGTTTGTTTGTCTTTTTGCATTGGTTTTCAAAGTTTTAGAGGGCGAGAAAAAATGGTTACCAAATGTTTGTGAGTTTCCCTATTTCCATATTCTCTGTAGAAGAGGATCTGTATCAGGGATACTCTGCCGCGCCATCAACTTTGAAACGCATGTTTTCCGGGGCTTCCCCGTTGTTGGTCGTGTTCTCTGGTGTCGGTTGCAGTTTATCTTTCGCATCTTGTGTCAAATAGACGCAGCAAAAAGAAAAACAGATCCGAAATTCCCACCAGTTTTTACCGAACCGTTCCCCGAAAACATGTTCAGATGTATCGTACGCCGCCGGATCGTGTTCCATACGATAGATGCGAAACGGGAGCTTTGTTGAACCACAGAATGGAGACATACTGAAGATCAAATAATGAATTAGTAGAAACAAGCATTTGCAAACAGTAACAAAAGGAATCTTTCACACTTGCTCATTGCAGCACAGGTGTTGTTACGTCAACACTGTCGCATGCTGTTTGGGGCCAAATTGTATCCCGCCTTTTTCGGTTTCGATTTCAATGGGGTGCAAAGGGGGTGCATTCGTCAGTCGTCAGGTGATGTCCGTCCTCTTTCCGCCACTTTCCGGCTGCCAAATCTCCGTTGTGCTGGGTTAGGAAGGATTCACCGTACGAAGAACAGTTGGCCGAAGAAGATCGTCGATCTTCGCCTTCGCAGGGTTCGATAGATATGTTACAACACCAAGGACAGAGCGAGGGGTTACAACATGTGCTAAGCGACCGCCTTCTTACGTCGTGTCCTTCGTACCTTCGTCTGTACTGTATAGATGGTTTATTATGTCTCCCATACAATGAATCTATATTTGGTAGCATCGAACGTACACATATCGGAGGTGGAACCGGACTATTAAATCTAAACATCCCCCATCGATCGACTTCCACCGGGAAAGGCTGGGTACAATTTTCCTTCAGGAAGGTTGGTACAAACGAGAGAGATGATATAAATTGGTTTTTTTTTTGCGGGTGCGATCATGTGCATACTTTCGCCACCCTTACGGACCCGTGCATTGTGCTGAGTGTGTGCTGTTAAGGGTGGCTTCGGAAGGGTGGCGAACAGAAGAAGTCCGTTGTGTTCCCAATGCATTTCTCTACCACCTTTTTTATTCTTCGAATGGTTTTCCTGCTCCGCCCTCCTACAGCGCCCAGGGAAACGAAACAGTATTGTTTGTGCGGCCTAACGAAACTTGCGCAGCGTGCTATCGATGCTCGTCTTGTTCAAGTGTTTGTGGTTAGAATATTGCCCAAGAAGTTGTAGGTTATTTGGCAAAAAAACAATGCTGTCTGGCTTCCCGTGGGTCATAGTAGGTAAGATGGATGCGCGCACTTGGTGTGGCAAATTTTCTTCAGTTGAACGAAACGCGATGTTCGATGCAGTGTTAGAGATGGAAGGGGCTCCACCTTTTCAGCTGCCTGTGCTGCCACCGCACGTAGACTAATTGTGGAGGAAAAACAACGCGTCTAACGGTCGTCTTTTTTTTTTTTTCGTCCCCTTACTGGCAACCAATCTCCCTCCCTGACCAACCCTGGCGCGCCCACTTTCTTCACCTTCCCACTACTCAACAGGTTGCACACCGGCGAAACTCCTTATCAGTGTACCTACTGCGACAAGAAGTTCACTCGTAAAGAGCATTTAACCAATCATGTCAGGTGAGAGAGCGTTCGCCCCGTGGCCCGTTGGCCCTTTACTCGGTGTATCCTTCCTTCAAGGAAGGATGTTCTTCTTTCTCCTGCGCCCCACGCTGCGTTTGTTTGTTGCGTCTTCTGATGAATCCCTTTTCGGGGCGAAAGGGAGGAGGAATGTACGCCGTGTTCTCCACGGAAAGGGAACGAAAACCTTTTATCTCAGTATCCATGACACTCTCTAGATGGGGACAGATTTTTGTTGCAGCCCCTCTCGGAATGCTTCCTTCCCTCCCTTGCAACGAGAACTGCAGGATGGATTAGTAACATATTAAGCATCCCTTTCGATTCCTGGGTATCTAGTCAGGTGTATAGCACGTATTTGGGAGAGAATACTGTATATACTCATCGTTGGCTCACAATGGTTTTACACGGCTTAAATAAGAATTCTTTCTTCCCCTACCTTCCTGCGGGGTCCAAGAAAATATGGAGTTCTAGAATGGTAACAAACATGTATTGTATAATATATATTTGCACCCCTTATTATATATCCTACCTCTGTGTATACTACATCGTATTGGCAGAACAAACATGTTGATTAATCTCTCACCACGATCGTAATATACCTTTTGCACCGTTTATTCCGTTTACGGAGGATGTAATGTTTCTTCTAGTTCAGAGTAATTCCAAGTAACCAAAAGCCTATATGGATGGGGGTTCGTGATGTTCTACAGTGTTGTGTCCCACCTCCGTCTGGCTCCAAAATTGGTGTTTCGATGAAACAAATTGTGGCAATTCAAATCGAACGCTACTTTACTGTAGATCGGATGCGGACTCCCATTCGGCATTTGAGCAGCTTCTTGAAGCGTACGGACGTTCTAGTCAACCGTTTGTTGAAGCATTCACACTAGGCCACAGTAAAATTCCGGGATAAATTCCAAAATTCAAGATTAGCTAACATGGAATATGTTGGTGAGAAGGAAGCGTGTACCATCACCACCACCACGACCACCAACCGTTTTAGAGGATCGCGAAACCAAAAAGAGGGAAGCTTTTTTAGTTTTGTTTTGGCAACCAAAGCGTTTACTCTCCCTTCGGCCCCTAATACTTTTCGGGACCCTCTCGCTTCATCTTTGATCTTCTTTCCCACTCAGCACCAGAAGCCCCCACCATGCCCCGAGAACAAGCAAGCAAAAAAAAGAAAAAGAAAAGAAAACTAAAAAAAAAAAGGAAACAAACAAACAAAAGTATCCGTTCGTCCCGTTGTTTCAGTTGTTGGTTGGTGTGTGTTTTTTTTAAATTAATGTTGTGTCCCATTGTTTTTTCTCCTTCTCTTTCTCTCTCTCTCTCTCTTTTTCTCTCTTTTATCTCTATCTTTTTTCTTACATTCTCAACGTATAATCCGAACACAGAATACACACTGGAGAGACTCCCTATCGGTGCACATATTGTGAGAAGAAATTTACGCGAAAAGAACGTTTAACGTATCACATAAGGTGAGCGCGCCGCTTCGGCCAAGGCACACACCGCTTCGTACTTCCAGTATCACTATACCATTACCAAACCTACCATAAGTGCTGCGAAACATTTAACCGCTACTACTACTACTACTACTACTACTACTACTATTGCTACTACTACTATTCGAATTTTCGTTGTTGTAATCGTTACTACCACTACTGTTCACGTCTCCGTTTTCCGGAGCATTTACAACTAGCAGAATTATCTCAAAATTTTAATGCTTTCCCTTCGGGGTCTTGTCTTGTAAAGATGTACCCTGTAACGAATATCGAGTATCGAACGACTGCATTCTTCCAAGATTTAGATTGTAGAACGATAAACAAAAAAACAACACGCTACTTTCGATTTTCTGCTGGTTGTTGCAGTAAGTGTGTGGTTCAGTGAGAAGAGAAGAGTGGTTCTTTCTGGCACATTATCAATCGGTTTCGGCAACTCTCGTGAACGAGAGACGACAGTGGGTGGGGTGTTGTTAAGCACCCGCGTCCGCCCGCCTCTTCTCTCTTGGAGGTACGATGGACGATGGAAAAATCATTAACCTGGCCGACGATTTCGTATTCGTGTAATTTGTTATATATTTTTTTTTTTGGAAGTACAGGAACTCACCTTTGGATGTAAAACGTTCTGCAAAAAAAGAAAACCAATACTCTACGAAGCTTTTATGTGTCGCGTTGCGTTTCTCACAGCACCAAGCGCCCAAACATATTATTTGGACAAACTTTGGCAACAAACTTTCGATCACTATCGAACGGAAAACCTTAAGTACATCGATTGCGACCCCTCGCGCTCGCTACCTACCACAACGTCCATCCATCCCTCCCCCACCATGGACGCTCAAAATTATTAAAGAAAAATGGACCAACTTTTGGAATGGATGTCCTGAATTTTTCGGCCTGAATGTGAGGTGCAGCATTAATACCCGTTCAGCATTTTCGGACCCCCCTTGCTGGACGGGGAAATGCGGCCGCAATAAGTCCACCGGACCGGAGGGGCCGGACAGGAAGGAATTAGGAGGAGGGGGGTGTATCATGATCGATGTACAAATTCAAAATTTCAAATTTCCAAACCAAAAACAATGGGCAAGAAAAAAAAATACAAAGAGGAGAACAAACATAAAAATAATCAT
>JAOEFI010000004.1:27059100-27084533 GCA_034621735.1 Anopheles plumbeus
CCCCCGCAGCGCTGCCATCGTCGCCGTCGCCACCGCCGCCGCAGTCTCGCTTTCTCTCTATCTATATCTTTCTCTTCTACAGATTGCACACAGGAGAGACCCCTTATCAATGCACATATTGCGAAAAGAAATTCAG
Source organism: Anopheles plumbeus (assembly GCA_034621735.1). Lineage (NCBI taxonomy): Eukaryota > Metazoa > Arthropoda > Insecta > Diptera > Culicidae > Anopheles > Anopheles plumbeus. The sequence continues at coordinate 27,059,237 of JAOEFI010000004.1, forward strand.
TAGAAGAGAGCGTTTAACGATTCACACAAGGTGAGCGTTTGATTTCCTGTTTTATTTGACCTGCAAAGAACCAACAAACAAACACAAAAACAAGAAGAGAACAAATAACGACCTATCGAAGAAGGAAAAAATCGACTATCTAAGGCAAAACCTATACACACCACCTCTCAAGCCGTTCGTTCTGTTCTACGCGTCGTTCTTGCTGTACATTTAGCTATCCGCGATTTCCACGTAATTCCATTTGCGTTGATATTCGGTTCCACCTGTTGGATCAACAACGACGCACCCGTGAAGGATCCTCCCCCGAGTGTAATCGTGTAGATCGAGAGACCCTAACCCTGCCCCTGCATAGTGTTGTGCTTCCGCCATCGCTCGGGAACGATACAGAAAATGGTCCGTCTATGTCAGGCAGCAGAGGACTTTGTGGGAACAGCTGTTCTTAGGCTTTTCCGTTTTCATTGGAGATCGTGTTATCATGCGGTGTCGTTGTTGCTGCAGTGTTAGATCCTTTTGTTTCTTTTTTTTTCGATGCAATCTTTTCTAAGATTGACTCTCGTTCAAGCGATCCGCGAGTGATGGGTTGTTGTTTTCCTTTTCTTTCAGGGGTGGGGGAGGAGTGATCGTAGAAAGATGATCCCACGTTCCTGCGTCGGGTCAAGCTTTGTGTTGTTATAGTTGTTGCCCCATTGGTTTGATGAACATGTTTTACGTTGTGTGGGATTCGCTTTTTGAATCGTGGGTGAAGGAGGACCATGTTTGGAACTCTATTTGTGGAACCAAGTGGGGTTCGTTCGTTTGTCCGATGTGTGTTGATAGTTTTCCGTTGTTGTGGTGAACTTGGCTGCACATTCAGCGCTCGTTATACGTTGGTTAGACCGTCGTTCGATTCAAGGCTAGTTGCATTCAAAAATATCCAAAGGTTTGAATAAAGAATAGTATATCCTTGCAAGTCTTCGGGCGCATCATTATTTTAAACATTTTATCGGAATTGTGCCAGGGAGCATCGTAAGATGTTCTCCGCGTCTGGACAGTGCAGGGACAGTGAAATTTATTTCCAGCAGCAAGACAAACAGCAGAAAGTAGCTGCAAAAAAGGCATAAAATGAGAACGAAAAGACTCTTCCACTAACGAACCAACCACTAAACGAAAATGATAGTAACGATAGAAGAAGAAAAAAAAACAAAAGAACAACAACAACAACCAAACATCATATTCTACTAGCCAACATTGTTTTAATGCCAATCGTTTTTTCTCTCTCTTCTCTCTCTCTCTCTTCTCTCTTCTGTTAAATCACTCTTTTTCTTCACTCTTTCCAAACCAAACAGAATCCATACCGGAGAGACTCCGTACGCATGCACGTATTGTGATAAAAAATTTAGCCGAAAAGAACGTTTAACGTATCACATAAGGTGAGCGCTGTTCCATCAGTCTTATTTTTGTTCTTTTGTTTACCACTAATATACAGAGCCATCACCTCTTTTCCCATTATTAATTGAAAAAAAAACCTAAAATTACAAAATACAAAACACAAACAAATGCCACATATATATTCGACAAAGTACGTACTCCCATTCCATTTGATTTTAACCGAAATCATACGAGGGTAGAGTGCGGAAAGAAAAACATAATTACACACCACCCCCATCCAATCATCAACATCAACCTACTATCACCATTACCACCACATACAGTGCAAAACTCCCTTCCCGCCACCCTTTACCGAGACGTATCCTGAAATCTGATTTCCCCGCTGCCCGAAGGAGTGTCCTTCCTTTCCCGCCATGTTGCTATGTTTTAAAATGGGTTTTGTCATTAGAGCAATTACATTGCTGCAATTAATTTAAATTGAAACATGATCAGCAAATCCATCCGCTGATTTTTCTATATATTGCGACGTTGAATATTACTTAGTTTGCCATTGTTTAACGTAAATGCCGTAAATAGGTAAACCAAACGAACGATCCCAGAGTTAGCAAAATGTGATTAAATATTATAACCATGTAATTATCATTGCTGAACAGAAGTTGATAAATATTGCCACGTAAACATTTTAGAAATGGTAAACCCAAAAAGGTACGAACTCTACTGCGTACTTTTCGCTGCAGTAATGTAGATCCCCTTTGGGCGACATCCGCGCCACACAAACAAACCAACCCCGTGGTCCTTTCGTTCCATTCCTTTCCACCCTCTATTATTTTTTCTTCATCCATATATTGTAACACAATTTGAAATAGCAGGAAAATATTTCATCCCCGATGATCTTATTAAACTATGATATATATTATATTGCCATTTGTCTAGCCATCTGACACACCGTGTTGTTGTTGAATATGATTTAGCATTATTTATCGTTTTTGGTTTGTTGTGTTTGCCCTTCTATTGTTGTTTGTGTGTTGGGTACGAGAGTTTTCTTCGATCGATCTAGGAAAGTAAGAAAAACAGAGACAGAAACGCTCACAACCGATCATCAGCGAGGGATACACTTATGGCACAATATTTGTTGGTTCGTCCCCTTCATTACCCATTACACCGGACGAAGAACAGTTCAAAGGCTTTAAAGAAGGCCCATCGAAGCCTTTTCTTTGCACACTGCGTGAACATTTTAGTTTTCAATACACGACGCTTCCCTCCGATTGCATATTCGAGGGGGGTAAAAAACGGAATCTTTCGCTAGCGAAAGTCCGTTGCATCGTTCTCATGTTTGAGTTTACCTGTTCGGGAAAGGAAAAGCCATTTGCCGAGTTTGGATGGTGCAACATAAAACTCGTTGGCACAAAATAACATAAGTGTTTGCTACTGGGATGGAAAGCAATATATGCGGCAGAAATTTTCCTGTGACGTTTTCAGAATCAATTTTTTTCATGGAGCCTGCTGTGAACAACGACGACTATCTCTTCTGCTTGCTACTGCAACTGTGAACAACGAATGCTTGACAGAGAAATTACCAGAATGTGTGACAACGATACGAAACCGTGGGGAAGGGAGGGCATTTCAAGGAATGCCATCTTTATGTAATCAATTATTTTATTATTGTGCTTCAATTGTGGTTGCCCAAGGGTGAACCGATGATGTTCTGAGATTCTTCTAACACAGTGATGGATTTAACGCAGGAAAGCGCTGGAATGGATGTGCTTTTCATCCAAATTTTATGTTAAAAATGAAATCATTCACCCGTTCCCTTTCGCATCCTGAAATAACAAACGTTCATTCTCATTTTACTACACGATAATTCTAACTCATCATACTCGACCCTAAGATATCGTTGTGTATAGTGTGCTACGGAGGTAGCTCCTCTTTGTATCATGACTATTACACTGTGGTGCGATGTTCTATGCGCTGCTCTATGTTTTTCCTTTTCTACCGACCGATACAATAAGTTCTTTTTTTGTTTCTTTCCCCGTCTCGCCGTTGGCCCATTTACGTACGAACGAATTAACACAGATTACACACCGGAGAAACTCCCTATCAGTGCACGTACTGCGAGAAAAAGTTCACTCGCAAAGAGCACCTTACAAATCACGTCAGGTGAGAACATGCGTCCCATACTTTGCTAACGAATCATTGCAACAAGCAGACCATAGTCTAAATTATGTTTCTCGAGTAAACTCTATTTGCATAAAAGAAGTTTGTGCTATGTATGGTATAGCAATGTCAAAGTCACAGTCAATCTTAAAAGGTATACAATTACACATTGTTTTTGACCATTCAATGCAAACAAATCAAGGTTTCCGTATCATCAGTAGAAAAACTGCGATAAAGGATGCTTCATTTGGATTCATCTGAATATTTCCTAGCACAACAACTGTAAGGTTCAACCTTTCGTTTACGATTTATGATTTATTAGGATACATTTCAAAGGCAGCGTCTTTTTAACGACATTTTTGTTTACTCTCTCTCTCTCTCTCGCGCGCGCTACTCGCGCCCCGTTTTCTACGTCTGGGTCTGTGGTTGCTAACGACCGAAAAACGAAACAAACAAAAAACAAACCCATCTCGCAAAACAGATTGCACACCGGAGAAACTCCCTATCCGTGCACGTACTGTGAGAAAAAGTTCACAAGAAAAGAGCACCTTACAAATCACGTCAGGTGAGAAAATGAAGTTTAAGAAAACCCTTTTTCGTTTGGTCGAAGAAAATATGGGCGCCACTACACCCATCATGGTGGGCGGATGGTGGTTCGGTTTTTTCTCCTCTTTAGTCGCGACATTTATGCTTTAACCCCCCCGAAAATGCGGATGAAGGTTTATCAAAGTAATATGCACAATAACATTCGTCCGTGCGACGTCAGCACGAGTTATAAATTCCAAAATCAAAGTATACTGACGTTACAGTTGAGTTAGACTTTCCATGTAGCGATTAACGATTGAATATGCTTGCTAGAAGAGTGTTGAATACGAACACGCGACTAACAAAAAAAAATGGATAGTTTGTTTCTCAAACTGCTGTTTTCCACCGCCCAATTGCTGGTGGTTTCCATGTGATTGGCATCCCCCTGACAAGAAAAAGTAGCAAGTGGCACGAGATGATGCTGCTTCGATTTGACCAATTTTTTGATGCTGTGGTGCGCCCATGTTTTCGACCCGTTTCAATCTAGAAAATCGTCCCGTTTACTGATACATAATTTCACTCTTTTTCTCTCTTTCTCTTTTTCATTTCTTCTCATACATGGTCAATCTTTTGTACGTGTTACGATTTGCTTCCGATCATCTGCCGTTGCTAACTACGTTCCCTAATCCATTTTTGAAAATCCCCGCAAACAAACCTCTCCTGTGCATTTGTCCTCCTCCTGTTTCCTTCCCTTTTGCCCTTCCCGAAACCGTTTGTTTCTTTTTCCGTTTATTTTCGTTTGTTTCTGGACAGATTGCACACCGGAGAGACCCCTTATCAGTGCACTTACTGTGACAAGAAATTCACGCGTAAAGAGCATTTGACTAATCACACAAGGTGAGCGTTCGTTTTCTCTCTACCTACCTCTCTCTCTCTCTCTCTCTCTCTCCCTCGTGCGGACCGTTTACGCGGACGGAGAGTTAGTCATCCTTTCGTTTTGGTGTAAATGTCATACTTGCCAGCGCCCGCTCCCACCCCATCCCAACACTTCCAGCCCATAGTAAAATTTTGAAATCCTTCGTTAGCAAATAACACGTAAATTGGCACCTGTCTCCCCATGTACATAGTTGTGATATCCACGTTTGGAATTAGGAACCAATGATTGGCGGAGCATAACATCTAACCACCGTTTTCTAAAAAGGATTGTTACAGACACCAATTGATTTGATTCAAGAACGTGGGATGGAGAGCAGCTTCTCTTTGGGTTGTTGGAGCTGCTTTCGTGATATAAAACCTTGAAACCAAAAGTTTTAGATGAAAATATTAAGCTATCACGAAAAGAAGAAGGACCACTGTTACTGTTCCTGAGATCGATTCGCGTTTCGAACTCGCCTCCCATATTTGAATCAAATCCGTCGGTTTTGTTTCTATATAGAACATTGTCCAACTAAACTAACACACCTTTTCAATGAAAATGTATCAAGAAAAGTGTAGACATGAGATGCTCGGATCTCACAATCCTCCTCGCCCCATTCTCCTTTGGGTGTTTTAACATACTAACGCGCTCTCCCTCTCACGTAAGCGGCGTAGGAAAAAATATCAAAAAAGAAAAAAAATTTCCAGTTTAACAAAATACAAGCAACGATGAGCTAAAAAAAAAATTGCAAAACAACAACAAAAACTAAAATTTTCCGGATGTTACACGATGATGATTATTAATCGCACCGCGGGGGTTGTTTTTCCGGCTGGCGGCACCCTCCCGCCTCCTGCTGGGTTGTGGCGTCGCGCCGGTCCTCTTCCTTTCTGCTCCTCTTTCTTTGTTTTTTCTCTCTCTCCCTCTCTCTACCGTTTTTCTACCGACAGATTGCACACCGGAGAAACTCCTTATCATTGCACCTATTGCGAGAAGAAATTTATGCGCAAAGAACATTTAAAGAACCATATCAGGTGAGCGGGGCTTGCTTCGAAACGGAGCAAGCACAAGACATGAAAAGCATTTGTGGAGTGAAGGCGGGACGCGCGTGGGGTTGTTGTGCGTGCAGTGGGTGGTAGTGTGCGCACCTAATGCGCGCTTCCTCCTGCTGCTTAGAATCGGCGCACCCAATGGGCACCCCACCACCACCACCGCCCACCTGTCTCCGCCGCCGGGGGGAGGGCGAACCCGGGTTTTCCACCCGGCGGGGGTTTTTGGGTGAGAAGAGGTTGGTTGGATGGATTGGGGGTGGCGGGGAAAACGCTACAAATGCGGATGTTGTTGTTGTTGTTGTTGTCGTTGTTGTTGTTTATCATTCTCACGAACACAAGAAACAAAACACACCCCACAAACGACATATGATGATATACTAGCTCCTCCCGTTTCACCCGTTTGTCGCTCTCCACTTTATCATGTATTTCGGGAACACGCGTTTGACCTCACCGCGCTGCCCCCATGTTCATGCCATATCACCACCAGTCATGTTTCACTCCCGCTTTTCCCCCATTTGTGGCTTTAGAGAGTTGCCCTCTGCTAGCGGCTAGAAAACGCGCGTGTAACAACTTTTCCTGCGCTTCTTTTCCGTTTACCATACTTGTGTGTGCATCCATTCCTACCTCACTGTATTACTCTGTACCTGTGCCACTGTGTGAACTCCCACAGCCCACACATCCCCCCCTTTGCGTGCATATTGCTGCTTCTTTGTCAGTTTCATTGCATCTTCTTCGATTGGCAAAAGAAAATTGGAAAATCATTTAGAAAGCGGTAGAGGAGGAAAGAACCACCTCGCCCGCGTAAATCATCAATTCGGCCTGTAACAAAATCATCCGCGCCTTGCTTGGAACATTTTCCCGGGGCTTTTCCTTTTCCCATTGGTTTAGATTGTGTTGGCTTGTATTATGTCATACATTCGAATCGACATACATACTAACAACAGAAGCATGACCCCATGTTAATGTCGAATTCAATATAGCACCCAGCTCCAATCCATCGTTGTTTGTTGTTTTTGAACTCCCTCTTCTCTCTGTTTTTGTATGACCGTCACCTTCGGTAGCTCGTACTCTCATCAAAGCATGGATTCATGGCACCATACTGTCACCTTCTGAGTCATAACCCATTTCTCCACCGCCCACTTACACCACACACTCACACACGTACGTTGTTCACACTCATAGGCTAATTGGGAAAATGGGACCCTTTTTGAATTGGACCACGAGCGAAAGATCGCCAGCACCAGGCTACGCGATCATGCGCTCCGCAAAATTATGTTAGGGAAAAATTGGACCTGAAAATCATAAGACTGTGGAAGACACAAAATTCCGAGTGTGACCAAGTTCGTCAAACTGCGCTCGTCCGCGGAGGAGGAGGATCTTCCGGAACGATCCTTCTCTTTGTTCCGGTTATCCTTTCTGCTCTCAACTGCATCATTCAAGTAACACACAGACACATTCTGTTAACCATGATGTTGATGTTCACTGTTTTTAGCATTTTTCCGCCGTTGATGTAGTTGTGAGAATTGCATTAAACAAAAAAAAAACCCATTAACATTCGATTAGAAAAAGCATGCTACTACCTCAGAAACACAACACTTCCATCCTCCCTTCATCCACACATCATTTCTTACTGCTAGTGTTATATTTGTGTAACTTTACATCGACAGTCAAGTTTGTGCGGTAACACGTAACAAGTCATATCTTAGTTTATTTAATCATCTGCAAAGCCTAATATAACCATACTGCCTACTACTGCTACTGCTACAGTTGTTTGTTAAATGTTGCTCATTCATTGTCCAGTGTAAACAGACAACGACAACTGCCGGGAACAACACTCGTTAGTTTTGTAACTGTTGTTTTTTTTTTTTTGCTGAAAAGGAACTGTTTTCAGTTTAGAGTTGTTCTAGCGTCGTTCCGTTAGTTAATTTTTGTTTTGTTTTTTTTTTTCTAATATGAATCTCTTCCATGCATTTTCCTATCTTTCTCTCTCTCTATCTTCTATCTATCTACCGAATTTTGTCATCGTCATTCTCGCCAGATTGCATACCGGAGAAACTCCGTACCAATGTACGTACTGCCAGAAGAAATTCACGAGAAAAGAGCATTTAACGAATCACACCAGGTGAGGAAAATACGTCCAACAAACAGAAAAAGCAACACACTTTATACAGCTCTCTTCCTTCCTCCGATTAGTAAACAAGAGTTTTAAAAACGCGAATGTAGAGCTTCTGCAAACGTAAACCTCATAACGAATCGCCCTCGCGGAAAACCCAGCTCTGGGTGATTGATTGTTGTTGAACAATTCGTACGGCGGCGAGTGAACGATGAAAAGCGTTACACCGCGCGAATTTGATGCCACGATTCTTTTCGCGTCCTGTTTTCAAATGCTTCGAGTTGGAAGAGAACATATAACCCTCCCCACCCTCTCGTTTGCTTTCGTTTCGTGCTAGAGTTTACTAATGAATTTTTCCATTTATCTGTGCTTTTCTTCTATTACTTATGAACTCCACGTACCAAAATATGCGTACTCTGCAAACAACCAAACGCTACACACGAAATACAATCCCCCCATACACACACACACACACACACACAACCAAAACCACACGCACACTAATGTCGATTGATCGTGTACATACACAAAACCGGTAGATTGCATACGGGCGAAACTCCTTACCAGTGTTCTTATTGTCAGAAGAAGTTCACGCGCAAAGAACACCTCACGAATCACGTCAGGTGAGAATCGTCCTTTCACCCACCACCACCACCTCCTCCCTCACACCATTCTGTGTTTCCCTTCATTTTCTTCTATTCTCCGTTCGACGATCGCTGGGGACAAAAGGATAACATGGGTGGGGCGGAGGCCAAGGGCCTGCGGGGGTAGTCTGCTAATGGGGGAAAATACTCCTGTCACCGTTCCAAACTGGTTTCGGGGTGTGGGGGCGCAAAGGCAACCTAGTCCTTGGGGTCGATGCTCGATGAATCTCTTTCGAATAACGGGAAAGGCATCCTTTTCCTAAAGGACTTCACCGTGTCCTTTCTTTGCCGGGGTGCGTAATCAGTTGGAGTTCTTTACGAAAAGGGGGTGTTTCACATTGATTCAGCGAGGAGAGGCGACATTGATTCCATGCACTTGCTGGATGCGTTTTTGGGAATATTTTCTCTCTCATATTGGCAGTGTTCCGTTCCACCCCCCACCCCGGGGTTTCCTTGTGCCCATGCGAACGAAAATCAGAGAAAGGGGATCCTTCGAGATCTCGATAATCTTATACCTCATTTTCATTCTTATTCTCTTCTTCCCCATGACCGTTTTGTTTCTCAAACTCTCATTGAATCCGTTTGATCGGTGTGAATCCTTGCTCATTGTCGTCGGCGATCATCATCCGTTCTGGTGTTGTGTTGGTGACGATTTCGCTGTTTCGTCCCTACACCGCTACATCTTGCTTTGTCGATCGACCTTCTCATGCACCATTCGAACACAACCACCCGATCGTGGTCCTACCAATCGGCGGATCGACATCACCACTGCAACATGTTTGTCTCTTTATCGTGGCGGTTGCCGTGCGAACCTGTCGAAATGAAACCGCGATCCGGGGAATCACCAAACTTCCGGAACCCGACCTGTAGACTACACACCGGAGAGACTCCCTACACGTGTACCTATTGTCAGAAGAAGTTCACGCGTAAAGAGCATTTGACGAATCACGTCAGGTGAGGGACTGTGTTTTCTTTTCTCCCCCATGTATTCAACATTCCCTAACTTTTTATCCAGTGTTTTAGAACAGTTGTGTCCTGTATTCTCTGTCTCTCTCTCTCTCTCTCTCCATTGTTCTAATTCATCCCTTTATGGTTTAAGGGAACCAGGAAGAGCCCGAGCGCAGCAGCGCTTGCGCCTACCGAAACCCCGAGTTATATTGTTGGTCCAATCATCTGATGTAGTTTTTTGCGTCTCGCATATCCTGCCCGCGTTTGGGACTCGTACTTTTCTCGTTCGTTGTCAGTTCGGGTCACCTGCGGGCAGGATAACGCGTCTGTGTCTCTACACTGCACTGCATTTGGTGCTCCCTTATTCGTCTCTGTGTTGATGATCCGTTGTCTTGTTGAGTTTTATTTTGTTTCTACTTGCTTCGATATCGTTTTATACGCGCGGGGTAGATCGATCGATTTAGATTACTTCATTTTTGTCACTCGCCCTTTCTTTCTCTCTCGATTGATTCTATTCTAAGTATATGACCAAATGAGCTGACTAATAACTGGTCGGATTTGTTCCCCGTTAGCGGGACTGGACTGATGCTGACAATATGAATTATACATTGCTTCGCTATGCTCTGCTGCGCTCATGGAATTATGGAGCGATGGCATCTTGATTTTAGTATCATTTCAATTGAATTCTTGTTCTACTGGAGCTTGATACTTAACATATAGTGTTCGTTAAATTTCTTGGCCATTATCGTAGAACAAAGTTGTGCATGATGCAGAGTTTCTACGTTTGCCGAATTTCTGTTGCAGTGGAATTTCTTCAAGGAGATATTTAAGGTGTGAACGTTGAAACGATGCAACTACATTCATAGCCCCGAGAAAAAAAAAACGCGATGCAATCTACCGGAAATGAAACGATGAACGATGATCGATCGAGTCTAGTGTTGCACAAAACATACACGATCATACGGACACGGTTTTTAAAACTTGTGGATCGGAAAATGCGTTCGGTAGAAAGATTGCTTTTAGCTAGTTGTGTACCAAATGTCGTACTGTAACTAAACTACTGGTAGATTGAAATAAGGAGTACTACGTACGGCTGTTCGAAACATCTTCTGCAGCTTCTCCTGTAGTCGGTAGGCACACAACATGCATGGAGGAAGCAACGTATTAGGGACAAGAATGCGATCAACATTAGTCAGCTCGTTTGCGGAACAAGAGAGGACGATGATAATCTTCGGTTGTTACTTTCCGTTATACTTTTGGTTTCATTTATAATTTTCACAAACAATACAAACAAACAAGTGTCAGATGGTTGGATAAACAATATGATTTCCCGTGTCGCCCGTAACTAGTTTCCCCCGTTCCCCTCATCCGTTTTCCCCCGTCCCGTATTGCTAGTGTTTTATAAGTATTTTAGACCACACTCCTATCGATAAGCAATAAGACCCCGGTGGCTGGTGAAAGCTGCTGTTCGTGTGCATGTCCAAAGGACGCACACAACAGGATTCGAACTCGCGGCTACGAATCGCCATGTGTATTTATAATTTGTATATTCTACCGTTCTACTTTGTAGAGTGTATTTCGTATTTCGTATTCTTGCACAACCAACCGTTAGTAACTTGCAGAAATGGTTTGGAGTTGTCGTTCCCTGTTATGTAGCTTTGTGTAATTGTGAAGTCTCGATTTGTCCCCAAACTAACAACCGGCCGTTTGCTTCGTTGTTCCGACATCGAAAAGCCTCCCATCCGCCCGCCGGGGTCTTATTTATTTTGAAAGGAAAATCATCTCTTCCTACCTCCCCCATTTTTGTTTGTGACTGTTCTGCAGTAGCAAATGCAAAATGAAATGATGTAAAATATTTGTAACGCTAAATGATCGTATGTATTTTTTTCCTTCTTCCCCTCTGCGTGTCCCTTGAAACATGAAAATATGCAATTGAACTGAAATCAATTACCGAAAAATCCTCGTATCTTCTCTTCTGCCCGTGTACTGCGTGCCTCTACTACCATGATTACTATTTTTACTACTACTACTACTACTACTACCATCACCACCACACCTGCCACCACCACCCGTCTTCTTCTTCTTCTACTATCACTACCAACAATCCAATACCACCACCACTACTACTACCAGATTGCACACTGGCGAGACTCCCTTCCAGTGCACGTATTGCCAGAAGAAGTTTACGAGAAAAGAGCATTTGACGAATCATACCAGGTGAGGATGAGTTTACTTTTTTTCTTCAATCAATCCCGTTTACCGCCCCGTTCCCCGTCCGACCCGAACTCATCGCCCTTCATCCATGTCACGCTCTCCTCATGTTTGGAAGAAATCCTTCTCGTTTTTTTTTATCATCTCATGGGTTTACTCATCCACCCAAACCAAACCCCCCGAGGAAGAAGCGCCTTCTAGACTTTTTGGGCAACATGTTGCTGGCAACGGGAAAATTACCAACTGACAGATCCTACTATTCGCTTTTGATGCACGGAAGTGTAAACCCCTCAAACCTCAAATGGTGGTTCAAGATTATTCATTAAATTCTGAAAATTAACAAGTTTAAGCACTAATATTCCGGTTGTTGACATCCTTCGGTCGGGACTTGACTTCCCACGCCTTGGCTGGGTACGTTGGACATTTTATGCCAAATGTTAGCTCTTTCTTTCTTCCCTGTTGCCGGTAACAAACTGTTGCTCGGGTCCGGAAGGCCCCTAGGATTCCTTCAACTTCTCAACACCAACAAAACAAAGTCATGCTGCAGCGCGTACAGGCAACAACACCGACAACTGTTGGATGCACCGACAAATGTGCTACAAAATTAGTTTGAAAAGAAAAAAACCTACTTCTCCCATGAATCTGCGCGCCCTCCCCCGTATCCCTAACCGGCAATATCGTATCGGCTTACGTTTGGAGATAATAGCGTTCATTACTGTAGAAAATACTGTACAATAATTGCACCTGCATTTCCCTCTACCGTCGTCGAATGACATGAACAAAACGTATCCTCCCTGTAATTTGTAAGAATACTTAGCTCGTAAAAACCGATTTGAAACCCGATGCACACACCCACTGTGGCGGACCCTTTAGCTACCCTTTATCTATTTTTGGGACCATACTAAACACATCGAATCTGTAAAAAAAAAAAAGCAATTGGATATTTGTAAAGTAGCGCTTCGATACCCTTTTCCATCAACAAGAAGAGGAAGGAAAATAGTGTCCGTAGCCCCATAGCGCGGACAGAACAGTCACATCCTGCTCCCCGCCAAAACTACCCGTTCATGTATATTACACGATCGATTCACAAACACGTGCATACAGATACAGATTTCACAGACAGACACTACTTAACACGCTCGCATGTTATCATGTTCGGAGAAAAAAACAACCAACCCCCCCCTCCCTTATCTATCAGGCAGCTACTCTGCCCTTGTTGAGCTATGTTTTTCATCATGTCTCATTTATTCGATCGATAAGTTTCTAGAAAAAGGTCCTTTTGCCTTCATTCTTCCCTTTAAAAACAAAAAACAAAAGATACGGTATAGAGAGACACACGCTACACGAATGCGGACGATAGTGCGTGTCAGATGATTGCTTATTAAAGCAGGAAGATAAAACAACAACATCCCGTGCATCCTGCGCGTTTCCCCGCCACCTCAAGCCGGTCCAATTTTTTTGTTTAGTTGCGCTGTTGTTGCGTTGTTAACGTCGCCGCAAAGAATGTTAAAAGAGAAAACAAAAGTATATTATCTAACACTAGAATATCCTAACTTTGTAGCTACACATCTGTTGATAAATATATATTCTAACACACCTTCCCCCCCCCCCTCATATATCATCATACAACACCACCGATTGATGTACTAAAAAAAAAGCATCCTTCTTTCCCCCGCCCTCCCCACACCCCTCGCCCCGGTCCGACGTTTCCCGTTGTCTTCTTCTCTCTGTTTTTCCAACTAACCAATTTCTTCTTGACAGATTACACACCGGGGAGACTCCGTATCACTGCACCTATTGCGAGAAGAAGTTCATGCGAAAAGAGCATTTAACGAATCACATCAGGTGAGAGCGAACTGTCGAAGGTGCCAGACTCGCAGTGTGTCTGTGCTCTGTGTGTGCGTGTTGATTATCACTGCGGTTTTTAGTTATAGTGGTGATTAGTACCTAGTCCTTCAGCTATGATCCTCCTTCCGTTTCTGCCTAACACTTTCTTGTAACACTCCACCGGACTAACTGCTAACCGGAAACTGCTGCTTTCGCTCCTGCTAATCCTTACCTACTACTGGATCGCTTTCGATTCGTTTACTGTGTATCATTTCTATCCATCCTTTATCCTTTCTCCTTGCATCCCCATCATTCCATGTTCATGTTTAAGTTTGTATGTTTTATCAAATGGTTTTATAGAAGTATTCTTTTGATTAAAGTACTTAGGCAACTAAACTATGCGCGCGCTCTTGGGATCTAAATTTTAGTTTTGATTCGTTTTTGGTTTTCAATTGAAAATGTCTATAAATCTTTCGACACTGATTTAAGCTTCCGTTTTGATTCAATAGCTTTGATATAAATGTAAAGTAATAGATCTAGTCATCGGTGGATAGGGACAACATCTCCTGTTTTCCTGTACGGTTCCTTGTTTTGCAACATCGCATCAGCAAAATGTAAAACTTCGATTGAAGCTCAACCCTCCTATATCGGTGTACAGTCAGCGAGTGCAGGTCCCTCTGCTTCTCCACTTTATGTTCCATCCCCTCCGCCCTCCGATCGTCCTTTTAGATGCACACTAAATCAATCATCCCGACATCCCATTGTTTCCCTTTGCCACACTCCGCTACAGTTGAACGCGGAAAGAGAGAGACCCTTCCCGAAACACGACCATCATCTCCATACAAGGACGAACGCATACACTCGCTACACACACCCACACACGTACGCATCTATACGAGCAACGCGGTACAAAGTTGTCCGTGTTTTTGAGTTTCAAACAATTAATCACGTAGGGAACTAATAACGATCAATCATGTTTTAAAATTCGAAGCAAACTGAGAAGGAAAACGAAATAGAAATTGTGGGCGAAAACTTATCAAGATGATTTCATTTCGATTATTTTAAATGTTTGTTTTGGTTTTCGATAATTCATCCTTACTACCCTAGGGGAGTTCAAATTTCTTTAGTTTCGTCGGCGTTATGCTGTTTTTGTTTTTCCTTCCTTTTCTAACCGGCCATTTGCTTTAAAAACTTTTTATTATCATTAGTATCACTCAGAGGTATGTTATCCGTTTTAAAATACTCTACGGTTTGTAATGGTCGTTTTGATTTTCAGTTTACTTTACATGTTTGGACAATTTTGAATTTGGACTAACGTTTCAAACGGTTTTGATTTGCTCGATAAAATGAATGATTTGTGAATATGATTTTTTTAAATTATCAGTAACATTAAACTTTACACCAATCAACAATGCAATTGTGCATACTGCAAGAAGAGCTGCAGGCACCGGACGACGGTTTGGCCGTGTATTTCGTATTACTTCGTATAGTTGTGTGCGTGTGTATTAGTAAAATGCAGCTCATTTCGAGGAAATGCATTATATGGTACACTACTCCATCTGCATCTACCATGTTGGCTCCCTCGCTCTGGACTTTCTAATTACATATATTGAGCCTACTTTCATTGAATATAAAACTCTTCTCTCTCTCTCTCTCTCTCTCTCTCTCTTTTTCTCTCTTTCTCTGTTGTTCCATGAACTTTTTGCCTACTTACTGATTGTTTTTTCTTTTTTGTTTTCTCTTCTGTCTCGTCTTTTGTCTCTGTCTCTCTCTCTCTCTCTCTATTATTTGTATGTATCTATTCCTCAAACAGATTGCACACCGGAGAAACTCCCTATCAGTGCACGTATTGCGGGAAGAAATTCACCCGAAAAGAGCATTTAACAAATCATGTCAGGTGAGGGAACAAAAACAAAAATCAAAATCAAAACCCCTAAGACCACTAACTATGCAAAAAAAAAAAAACTATTCAACATAAACCAAACAAAACTTTCGTTAAGTTGTGCCAAGAATTGAACATTCTCTTCATTTCTTCTGTTGCGTATTACCACCACTATCGTAGATCGCCTTTTTTTAATGGAAAAGATGATTTAGTTCACCATGTTACTGTTGCCTGTCTTGGTTTCCATACAGTCTTTTATCCAACAAATTTAAGACTTCTTTGGTGCAAAACATTGCGTTTGCGTAACAAGAAGAGGTTACTGTTGTAGCTAATTGTGCGATATTTTTGTGAATCTTTCGGAAATATGATAATGAAGGTTTTTGGCGATTTTTAAACCCAATATACATTATGGAGCGACCATTCAAAACCACCCTGTCAGTTTTGTATCGTTTTTTTCACATTCATGTCTTGTTCCGAATCTTCAGGATGTTTACATATCCTGCGGTCCATTCGATGTACATTAGAGTTTGTGCATTTTTCATTGACAAGAACAACAATATTGTGACCATTGCCCATTGCGTAGTTGGCAAACTTTACCAAACTTAGGTTCCAGAATTAATAGAAAAAGAAAAGTAACAAACCCCCCCCCCATTACAACAAACAGCGCAGATCGTTCGATCATTCTAGCAGAGGATGTTTGTGTATGTGTTTTTTCCTTGTTTTTTCGTTACATTTGTTGTTCTATCAACAGATTGCATACCGGAGAGTCTCCCTATCGGTGTTCGTACTGTAACAAGTCCTTCACCAGAAAAGAGCACCTCAAGAACCACGTCAGGTGAGGGCCGGTTTTATTTTCTCTCTCTCTCTCTCTGTCTCTCTTCTCTCCACATCACACTCCACCACCATCTTGTTTGTTCTGTTGCTAGTTTTCGCAAACGCAAATCATATTCGCAAACATCTGATACAAATCGAAACTATACTTTAAAAAAAGAACTCATTTCCATCGTTAAGACATACATTATCATGTCAACTAACGCTTTTCCTAGTTGTGTTGTATCATTCCTATGTTTTGTGTGTTGACGCGAGCCTCCACTGTAACATATAGGGAATTGTTTGCAATCGAATTTCATCCTTGATTCATAATCATCCCTTCGACGGAAGCGCATTCGTGTCACACTAATAAAGGGTTCATAGATGCATTCGCAGGATTGAGGAGAGATACAGGTTACAGACAGACATTGGATGATATTATGTCCATGTTTTTCTTTCTTTACTTGTTTTTTCTTTCTTTCCATTTCATGCCTGTCTGTTTTCCTACTCTTTCATGTGCCCTGTCAACTGCAATATGCTTAGCCACGTTAGCCTCATTTTCATTAGTGCTTGAGTTGTCATATTCAACAATTTTGTTCACTAGCTCACAGCGGAAATCGTTTCTGACCTCGAATTGTCGAACATTCGGTTGTAATGTTAAAACATATATCTACAAAAAAAAACCCAATGTTTTAATTCATGCCTTCTTACAATAACAAAAAACACATACTCGGCTGCGTCTGTTAGACTATGCTAAATGTTGCCATCGATCGAACTAGTTAGCTCGTGTGTAAACGCGCTTGCGTATTTAATCGATGTGGTGCGGGGGTGGTGTGAAATACATAAACGGAGAAGAGATCGGAGAAAATAGAAACAAAAAATAAATAAATAAACAGACAAACTGCCACTGCAAACAAGCCAAGCCGCCTAGTGATGCTAAAAATGCAAGTTGCATCGTCGCCGCCTGCGCCTTCGCCTGCCCACCACCCTTCCCCCAGTGGTTCCCAATAACGGTCGGGACAAATTGGATTTCATTCGCAAATTAAATTACTACAACATCAATAATGTAGTATCGAAGCAATAATGAATTAATCGATAATGAGAGTAGAAGCATAGAGAGAACGATAGGGAATGGGGCCGTGTTACCGTTCGCGTCCTGACAATGTATGATGCAGTGTTTCGATCGATGGGATCGCTTTCACAATGTAACCGAAGTCCATGGAGAGATGTAGTGTAAAATTTTGTAGAAACATTAGTCGACCCTTTGCCTGTATTCTTTTGCCGCCCCCCCCGATAACTTATGGTAAAAATCACGCCTCGTGTTCATTTTATGATTTTTAGGCTATTTCATTTGGTTTCCATAAACTGTCTCATTTGTTCGTAGTCATCTAACTGAACCCTTGTCTCCATTTCAGAAATGATTGTAATTGTACTGCTACTAACACTTTAATTAGCTCCTACTTCCTTCTCACGCCCATATACCACCAACCTCTCCCCCATCATATGTTGCTGTATGTGGAAACATATCATCCTTTTTCATCGATGTGTTCCGTAATGGAAGACAAACACAAAAACTCACTCAACTTCACCGCACACACATCCAACTACACACACACACACAGTTCAGATACATACACATGCTACACACAATTGTGTTTATACCAACATGACAAACAAAATCATCCGATTATGCATAATAGAACATGTTTGCTAGGTGCAGACTATATACAGTTCAACGGTGGAAACAATTAAGAGTTTTACTTCAGTAACTGTTTCTGCTACATTTGGTTGTATATTGTGGAAATGCGCTCGGAAATACTTACCAGGCAAACAAGTTTTACATACATAATCTAATCATCGAAATGACACCACAAATCACTATTATAATTTATGAAAATGAGTTAACCATTGCGAACGATGAATGAAGTACGACTCAGAACTGATCAATGCGTTTTTCTTCTCTCTTCTTTCTCTTTCGCTGCCCTTCCCGGACACAGATTGCACACCGGCGATTCACCGCACAAGTGTGAGTACTGCAACAAAACGTTCACGCGGAAGGAACACCTGAACAACCACATGCGCCAGCACAGTGGCGATAATCCGCACTGCTGCAACGTGTGCAACAAGACGTTCACTCGCAAGGAGCACCTGATCAACCATATGAGGTAAGTGTAGGCCGGAGGATGTGTCGAGCTGCCTGCGAAAAGTTACAGCGTACTGACCTAACTGTTTTCCGTCCGCGCCCGCTCCTCCAGCCGATCGCATACCGGCGAACGACCGTTCCAGTGCGACGAGTGCGGCAAGTCGTTCCCGCTCAAGGGCAACCTGCTGTTCCATCAGCGCAGCCACACCAAGGGTCAGCCGATGGAGCGGCCGTTCCGGTGCGACATGTGCCCGAAGGACTTCATCTGCAAGGGCCATCTGGTGTCGCACCAGCGGTCCCACACGGGCGAGAAGAACCATCACTGCCCGCAGTGCAGCAAGTCGTACGTCGAGCGGGGCAACATGCTGCGGCACATGAAGAAGACGCACCCGGACGCGGTCATCCCGGTGCTGCCGAAGCTGCCCCACATCAAGGTCGAACCGAAGTCTACCGGTAAGTGAGCGAAATGTAGGGTCGATCTTTCCACTAACTCCACACCTTCTTAGTTCCTAGCTTTCTCTATAGCTTTGTTAACACACCTTCTCTCATCTGTGATGATTGTTATGTTTCCTAGTTTAGGTACCTCTTGAGGCACTTTCACTATGTAGTCGAATTAACTCCTCTGTTTGGCGAACACCACCTTCAAAGTGTTTGTCGTTAGTCTGTTTTGCGCATTTCGGGAACTCCATGTTTTCTTGTTGCTTTTCTTGTTTAGTTTGTAGTTTTTATATCACTTCTTTCTTAGGCAAGCTTACATTTTCTCTCAGTTATTGATGACTGAAGTAGGTTTTTCATGTGCCATATTAGGTTAGGCTATATTTTTCCCGCGCACAAGAACAATGTTCTAAAACGTTGTAGAATTTTATACTAGAAGGCTGTTGGCAGTTTCGGGTGTGCGAAAGTGAAGTAGTAAATTATTCAATTCTGTTAAGTTTGGCGATAAATTGAAACCTCCTGTGTCCCGATTCTTCTCAGAATTTGTTGTTGTATAATCACGAAGTTTAATCTTGATTACGGTTATAGAAAATAATTCTTGTCGAGTGATAGATAACAGTAACCTTCCAAACTACTGTTGTATATTTATATTTCTTCCTTTGTGTATGGTTCTTTTCGGTTGTAGCGATTAAGCTTTCCTCTTTTTGTTAATGTGTGTCACACTTTCTTTCACTAACTGATGATATTCCTTCAGTCACTCGGGCAGTGATATGATTTTCCGTAGGAAAATGCGCACTGCACTGGCTTGACTGGCTTTACACATGTTACTTGCGTTTTCTATTTTGTTCTCTCTCTCACTTCTTATCTCTTCACCTCTCACTCCTGTCGCTCTCACTATAGCTAGACATAGAACCACTTAGTACAATTAGTTCCAAAGACGGTTGCTATTTAATAGATCTTTTTGTTTCTTTTTTTGGTAGACTTTCCGTCATGTGAGTGCATTAGATTTGATAAACCTATCTTAGTTTCCCTTATCTTACCCATTTATTGAGTGTCTTTTTAACCGCACGTGCAAACGTGTGCAAAATTTATTTAATTAAATTTCTAAAACATAGCCATTGTTTCGGTTGAATGTGAATTGAGCTAACGCGCCCGCCCCTCCCCCGCTGGGGAAAAAGGAAAAACCTGTTGCATTTTTCACCCTTGAGCGACGCCGTCCTTGCAAACGAAAAGGGAATCTTTTCCTCTCCCCCCACCCGGCGGTGCCGTTGTCGAACCCGGCGACGACAATTGCGCCCCACCTTCAAACGCGTCCAACGCGCAATGTGCAACTGCCGGAGTCGGAGGGGCGGACAAATTCGATGGAAGAGTATTTCGCAAACGAGATCGAAAGCCAAAAAATTGGTTGCAAACCCAAAACATACGAAAATCCCAGACCTGCGACACGCAGCAATAGCTGCTGTTGGAAAAGGTGTTGAGCGAAGATCACATACAAACAGTAAATAATACACACGTTTCATACACATTCTGTTCTATTTTATTGTTTGTTGTGATTAAAAAATCTAAAATGAAATACGGCCCCATATTCTTTCCATCCAAAGTAGGACAAATCGAGAGTTACAACCCCCCACAAACCAACCAACAAACCCCACAGCCCCACCAATTTTATGATTCGATACATCCACACATGTTTCCAAAGACGACACAAAGAAGAAACGCATAGATTCATGTGAATCTATTTCCAACAAACAAATACACATACGATATGAAAGAGAAGAGGATCAGTCGGCATGATAAACGATGATAACACAGAGAGGGAGATGATGATCGTATTCTTTGATTGAAAAAGAAATCGTACGAGAAAAGCAAAATGACGTTGAAGATTGTTGTTTTTTTTTTCTCAATACTAGAAAGTGCAAGTTTTAGCAGCAAATCCGTTTTATTTCCGGTTTGTTGCACTTTGTGTGAAGCAAACACTCTCACACTCATACACACAGTTAAAAAAAAAACGCATCCATTCATTTTGTGCATCCTTTTTTTCCCATCTTATCAAGTTTTGTCCTCCGTGTACATGTACAGAGTATTTATATTAACATGAAAAAGAGCAAGATGCTGTTGCAGATTGCCGAAGGGAGATGCAGAAGAGAAGGAGCAAGATAATGAAGATGGTGATGATATGACGAGGCGATCGAGGAGAGGAAGACGAGGAAGATGACAGAGGATTTGCAAAATTTTCCTAACCACAAATTGCCGAATTGGAAAAAAGCGTGTCCCAATTGTTTATCTGTTTTTTGTTTTGGTTTCGGAAACATGAAAACAACACTCATTGTCTCTTGTATCGACCTCTATTTCGCTTCTCTCTCTCTCTCTCTCGCTCACTCGCTATCATACACGTTCACTCTCTTTGTCTGTGTGTGTCTCTCTCTCTCTCTCTATCTCTCTCTGTCTCTCTCTCTATCTCTCTCTCTCTCTCTCTCTCTCTCGTTATGTCAACTCTCTCTCTATCTCTCTCCCAACTCAGTATCTCAGCCCACGTCCGTGGTGACGTCGCCGGCTCAGGCCGCACCAACAATTGCGTCGATTATCTCCAATACTCATCCATCGCAGCATCATCACATTCAACCGAAAATGGAACAGAAATCTCAGATACATCATCTTCCGATTCCTCATCAGCATCCAGCTCACCAGCTGCACCACCACACCTTGGCGGGCCCCCACCCCCCGATGCATCTTCCGCCGCCAAACCCACAGCAATTGGCGGCGCTCGCCCTCCATCATCAGGTCCAGCAGCAGCAGCAACAACAGCAGCAGCAACAGCCGCCGCAATCTTCGCCTTCAACGGGACGAACCCAGCCATCCCCTCGTACATCACATCCGCCGCCGCCGCATCCACAGCAGCAGCCACAGCAGCAGCAGCAGCCGGAAAACCTCCAGCAACCGGGACCGGGCCCAGCTGGACCCCTTCCACCTCAGCACCATACGGTCCCGGTTACTATTATAACCCATGCTGGAAGCATTAATCCGAACATGCCACCGAACGTGGTGGACGGTAGCGGCGGCGGTGGTGGAGGGGGGCCCGGTTTGCAGCAGGGTCAGAGGGTGGGTGCGATCCAGATGCACCATCTGACCGCGGCCCAGGCGCCGGAGGAGCACTCGGTGGTTTATTGAAATAACGGCAACGGTGGCGGTAGAGCAGGAGGGGTGGGAATAGTAGGAGGAGGAGGAGGAAGTAGTAGGAACAACAACACCAACCCCAGCAGCGGCGGCGCACACAAGCAGCAGCATCAGCAGCAGCAGGCCAGTCACAACAGCGCACCGCGCGCTGTTGGCATTGGCGGCAGTAATATTGAACTGATCGTCCCCACGGTCCCTTCGCGGTCTGCTGGGGCGACAGGCAGTAGTATTGGTAATCAGACGCCACTGTTGGGAGGAATTGCCACCACCGGCGCCGAACAGCAGCATCAGTATCTCCACCCCGTGTCACTAATGCCTCTGCTGCAACAGCAGCATCAGCAGCAGCAAGGTGTAACGCTTCTCCAGGCAGCACCACCACCACAGCCACCACCGTCACATCAGCTGTTCAAGTCGGAGCATAACAAAACACTAACCCAGCTGTAAAGAAGTCTGCCAAGCGGAGGCGGAAGTAGAGAGGAATATGTAAAGAGCGCGAGCAGCTTGAATTTTTTCTTTAAAACACTATTATTTGATGTTACGATTAATCGACAGAGAAGGAGGTCCCTTTGCAGTACGAAAAGGGCGGCTCAACGACCGCCCTTCGGTTTTACTACGAATGAAGGTTCTAGCGAGGTGCAATGAGAGTAAATATAAATTTAATGCATTAGCCTACGCATATGTGTGCGTATTAAAATATCGAAACGGCGGGATATTGCCGGCGAGGAGTAAAAGGCTCGAACAGGATAACATTAATGACAGCAGCATAGGCGGGAGGACGAATATGCATGCGGCAACCAGTGAAACACAGGCGCACCACAATCCACATCCGCGCCGTGAAAAGTGGACACTTTTTCTGATGGCGCTGATGTGCATTCTACATATATCCCAATGTGTATGTTGACAGCGTATCAGCAAGTCAGTTTTGAGAAAATGCAGGCTCGCCCTCGTTGGAAAGAGAGAAAACGAGGTACAGATATGCAATTAGTAGTTTTTAACAGTCTCCATACGATTCTAAGGCAGACCTAGTTGGATGGAGAAGACATGCAAAGGAAACGAGGTAAACAACAAACAACCTAACCTGTAAAATATACAAACGTTTTAAACCCGGTAACAGATTAAACAATATAGGGGAGAAGGAAGAAACGAGGGGAGAGAGATAAAAAGAAACATAAACTCTAAAAATAGATTCTTTTGCGCTAGATCGTCGCAGTGTGTGGTAGATATATATATCGCGTGAGGGACGTAGGATGTCGGACATGCGTAACTACGAGGGATATATATAAGAACAAAATCTAGTACCATAAGACTGGGAGGCAAAAACAAGTTGCGTCGAAGAAAGAGCCCAGTTGGAACTGTAAAATGTGGAAATTAATGGGACTAGTGAGACACATAAAGCGACAGGGCGAGGACGGTCAAGAAGTGATAGGGTTAAGTTGAACAATGAATGTCACATTCAAAAGGAGAATGTGAATGGAGCACTAAACTTATATATATATATATATATATATATATACATATATACATAATTCTATATACATACCTATATCTTTATATACATGCAAGAAGAGGAAACTCACAGAAGAAACAGAAGAAGAGAGCGAGAACTGGTGACGAGCGAATAGGAGGAGTAGGGAAGATGCGTTGGACTAAAAAAGCCACTCGCACATACACAAATCGATATCAAATATCGAGAACAAACGCGATACGTGCACTGACAGATATTTAGAGAGGGAGGAGGAATAAAGGAAAGTAATGTTTACGAACAAATTAAATGCATATGTTCCCTGATTCTGCGAAATGCTCGGAAACCCACCTTCTGGTTCAGGTACCGTGAGTTTCGGGGGAACTATTTGTCTAAGACGGAACACAAAAACTATTCCGTGGGGGGCACCAAATGAAGGAACGCTGGTTTTTTCAAACGGCACACGTGCCTGATAATTCGGAACCATATTCGAATTTTAAAGAAAACAATATAACAAACATCAAAGTAAGATGAAGATCCCCTTGCCGATGTGTAGTAAAACAAAACAAAAGAAAAAACTGACATCCTACAGAGAAGCATAGTCAACACCCGAATGGTTCCACAAAGAATACATTAGCGTTTAGAAGGAGAGTGCTGAAAGAGCTCTGTCACAAACGGAAGCGGACGACGCCGGTACACGTAACCTTGAGCAAATCAATACACAACTGTTGACATAGATGAATGTGAAAAAAGACAGATAAACAACACCTGAAAAAAAAACTGACGAGGGCGTGATAACAAAAACATCAGTTGTTGTGAACCTTCACCGGAACACACACAACAAAAAACACCACACCTCTCCACAAATACTTTATGCCCGGCGCAAGGCGTTGGTTTTTACTATACCCTTCCCCGAGCAGACCACAAATTGTGCTTACTGTACAATATATAGACTAAGTAAACTGCAAACGTGTAGGGAAAACGTGGAGAATGATCTTTTACAAGTTGATACATGAGCATTACACGGAGACAGCGCAAAGAGCAACGAATGGCAAAAGGGGAACTACGGAATCACAAGCATGAAATCAGCAGCCAGTAGAATAATGGACTTAAATCAACCAAACAACTTACCCACATGAATTTCTTGCGAAGAAATTGTCTGAAGGGAAAATGGATAACCGGTGTGACAATAGAACTGAAATGGAAGGGAAACGGAACGTTTGTGTTTTAATGTGCTTTGTGTGTAGGAGTTTATTTTTCTTTAAGGATACGGCACCGTATCAGACTAGATTGCTCTGTTCGACGGTGGAGGTGCACCTTAGCGACCGAGAGCGGTGCGCGCGGACATCGTAGTACGGGACGGGGAGGAAGTGTGTGTGGTGTGTGCACAGGACGATAGAGAAGGGTGAAAGCTACAACCACGGGAGAGGCGGGGAAACTCAAATCTCCGTATGACAACATAGTACAACTTTATTTAACGCGTATAAGATAGAAGATACAAGTAACATTTAGAAAATGAAACAAAGTAAACAAACAACAAAAAATATAGTAGAATGATAAAGGTACTCCGCGAACAGCGCCTTTGTACGGCCGCCTCATGACCTTTGCTTCATACTGATGCCCTTAACCGACCATC
>JAOEFI010000004.1:27084633-27125427 GCA_034621735.1 Anopheles plumbeus
CCCCCCCCCCCCCCCCCCCCCCCCCCCCCCCCCCCCCCCCCCCCCCCCCCCCCCCCCCCCCCCCCAACAAACCCTTATAAAGCAGTCCAAATAGGGTGAACACACTTTTAAGAGAAGCGATAAGAAAAAGACAAGACAAGCTCGTTCTTATACAAACACACGTACACCACACCGACACCTATCATGAATCTCTACTACTGGCGCCTACCTATTTCCTCTGGTTGAGGACGACCTGCAGCATAGCATCATGCACACACGCATATTCGCCATCATTCAATAGGGGTAAACCGTGTATGGCAGGGTTCTCATGCCCGTAACTTGCATCGGTTAATGCATGCACTGCTGTGGCTAGTGATGCTCCACTGTTGAACGGAGTCTAGAATGCCTCCTAGAATTTTCTTCGGTATGGCAGTCGGCAAAAGCTTGGTTGATTGCTTCTTAGGCCGTAACTTTCATTTTGAAGACGACACATCAACCTCATACGCGTATAGAAGTAGGAGAAGAAGGGCAACGGAGAAACTAGTATGTAATCACTGCAGATTATAGTATCACACACCTCAAACCACAATTTCAACAACCCAATCACGCGGCAGTCGAGTACAGTACCAGAATACAGCAGCAGCATAATTATTGTTCACCACTGACATACACTACAATGGATTTGTTTTGCACTTGTTTTAAAGATATTCAATTTCTTGTCGTGTTTTCCCGATTGTGTGTGCATTTTAAGAGAGTATTTCATTTAACCATCAAATATCAATAACACAGCAGCAGCAGGACTGTAATAATAGAACACGCAACACGATAGAAAGGGGAAATGTTCCAATGGGAAACTGGGAGGCAATGCAGGGGCGTCATGAACGAATCTGTGAATTAACCAATGGCTTTTGTGATCCATCGTTTTGTCTCATGCGATCGATTTGCGCCTTTTCGACACTGGTGGAACGTTTCCCTGCCTATCGTCGCTACACTCAATAGTATGCAAACATATAACATTCAATACAATATACTACATACCCTTACATAACAATAGAGTAATAGCAATAGCTAAGAAAACAAACACACTAAGCTCACAGGCAAACACACAGATTAAAACAGGGAGGCGTGTTTTTAGTTAAGTTATGCCACGAACAATTGTTTCTTTTGTTTTTTTTTTGTTATTTGTCTTTTTCGATCCGTTCCGGATGTCCATACAGTT
The DNA here is from genome assembly GCA_034621735.1 of Anopheles plumbeus. NCBI lineage: Eukaryota > Metazoa > Arthropoda > Insecta > Diptera > Culicidae > Anopheles > Anopheles plumbeus. Next base: position 27,085,832 of record JAOEFI010000004.1, read on the forward strand.
AGTAGCCCTACAAACGAGAACACTTCTCAATAGAAATGTGTAGTTCATCTATCCGTACAAATGTTAGGTTGGGTCACACAATTGTGCGATTCGTTTGAGTAGATTCAGTGTGTGAAGCTAACATTCAGAATTATTTTTAAAGTAAACTACGATACACGATCCCTACTATTATTATCAGCAACTTCATCAACAATAACTTGTCTAACAAACTACAATAGCTAACAAATAGAAATAGTATCATCGCATAGTAATGCACTTTCACAAACCGGATGTGAACCGATCGGAATCTTCGGAAATTAAAAAACACAAACTTTGCCCTGTCCTTCCCGCTCGATGTGATCTCGTTTATGATCTTTTCTAGCACATGGAGGAATCCGATCGAACGCGAGAGACGAGTAAAACTGTATTTATGTTTTTATTTTTGTATTGGAACCAGTTCTTGAGTTGTTTCAACTCCACCCAATGAAACGCTCCACCGTACAGATTATAAAGCAGAAATAATAGAAAACCGTACCTACAAAAGTTGACGAAACAGACAGAGACCACAAAAGCCCAAGACAACTCTCAGAATTCAGTAGCACCGCCACAGTTGTGAAGGAGAAAATATTCAAGAAAAGATCAATCTCAGGTTCATCTTCTGATTTCATCTAATTTCGTAAGAGTCCAGTTTGTCGTTGGAGAAGATACCATGGAAGGCAAATGCTTCATCCTTCCCCGGGTTCTTCCACTTGCGGATATTGCAATGCTGGAGTGTAATAAAAGACAAAAGTTTCCCTACCATCTACAACAATCTCCTTTGTAAAAGAAAAACGTTCCTTCCGTTGTGATAAATGGAGGGGTTCGAATGGCAGCAGATAAAGAAAATAATCAATGTCGATGATAATGATCTGGGGATGATCCTGCATGGATCGAGATATCGTACTCTGGGAGATGGTGCCCAGTGACAGTATCGGTCGTGTTATAGCAATGGATGAGCCCTGGCAGGGAAAAGGGTTGATTTGATTAGTTTTATTATTTTTATTGCTATTTTGTGCAAATCGCTGATGGCATGTGTGCCCGTCCGGCACCAGTTTATTTTTTGTTTCATGTCGAGTGCGTAATACACTAGGAAATAGGCACGCGTTTATATTTTTGTAGCATTAATAACACTGTGTTTTCTTTTAACTTTGTCTATAATTATTCTATATATATATATATATATATATATATATGTAGCTATATATGTATATGTAAGAAAAGAAAAAAAGATATACCACGGTAGAAACAAATCTAGAAAGTTCTCTTCGAACACATCATTCATCAAACAATCAATCAACACAAGACATCATTTTAGAACACAAGCGCGTTAAAAGCGACAAATTTGTCATGAAAACATTACAATACCCGGAAGGATTAAATAATAAGGTCGCAACATCCTAGATGAGCCGACCCGCTAGTGAGATGTACAACATTGAATGGAAACGCAAATGAAGAAAAACGAACAAATTGAACATTGCATACACGATTCTGACAACGTTTGAAAAGCATAAAACGAATGCGTCTAAAAGTGTAGTACAATTACATAAGAAACGAGGGAAGACTTAAAATTATAGCCAGTCGGTAAGTAGTCAGAGAGGTCGTTAATGAGTTTTGTTTCCGTTCCGGATGAAACACGTTTTGACCGCACAATACTAACGTACAGAAGATAAAAGTAAAGAAAAACAAACAGGAAGGAAGAAATATGAAAATAGATGTTTATTTAAATGCGCTAACGGCTGAAAGGAGGGAGGAAGTCAGAAAGTAAAAAAAAAAAACAAGCAAGCGTAGAGAAGGCGACCGATCGTTGGAATGACATAAAACAGTCAGAAACTCTAGGCCCGTAGGGAGGCAAATCGCTAGAAAGGATCGTAACACGTTAGCAAGTAATACACTGACTGAGGAGCTGTGTTTCGGAAAATATCGTCTAACTTCCTATTTGTAAACGCCATAAGCAGCAGCAGCGCAGCAGCTATCAAAGGGACGGAAGGAGAAGGAGAGAAAAAAATGGAAACGAATACGAAGAAACTAACACAATAGAGATGAGTTAACCATAAAATTTTGAGTTGGATTTTTATTTCCTTTTGTTTTCTTTTGTGGATTTTGGTTGGGTGGTATTATTTGTATTTTAGTTGTTTCAGTTTTCAGATTCTCAAGAGGCGGCCGTTATTTGAAAGTTGATAAATCCGCACTGCTCTATTTGCCAACCATCGTTTTATGGAGTACGCTTTGGTGTAATTAGTTCTGAGAAAGTGATTAATTGTTTTCTTCTGTTTTCCTTCTGCGTTCCAGGGTCCTCCATTGATCGATCGATCTTGTAGTTAGATTGGTTTTCTCGTTAAATACGAATAATGTATGAAGGCAGTGAAAAAAGCGCTTCTAGTCACGAACTGATCAGCATTATTTTCTTTATCTGTTACCCATCGACAAAAAAGGAAGACACTTTTCCTTCTCAAAGGTGCAATACATTTGAGTCTATTTTCAGTGAAGGTATGAGTGATACCGAATATCGGTGAAGCAATGAAACACAGACGCCCAGAGAAACGAAACAACATCAATGTAACAAGACTTTCCCGACATGAACTCATTCCTGATCTTCCGAAACGAACACAACGTGCAGTGACTTCTACAGCAAAAGGATACACAATGTTCGCCGACACTTTCGCCAGGAGATAGAACCTTAGTTGTAACCGTTTCACTTGCGCTCCCATAGGTATGGGAAAAGGAATGTTTTACGTTTTTTTTATTATTTTTTACTTTAGATAAGCAGCTACGCGAGGCCATACATGTTTTTTTTTTCTAGATATACATAATATGCATTTTCCAATGTGATCATCATGCGTTCTGTTATGTACTGGTTATTGGTTGAAGTTATGCAGTCATTGAAGGTGTGAAATTAACGAAGAGAGCAGCCATTCGCATCAGCATTCATTCGTCGCCACTCAATAGCCATTTTCATTCATCATAAATTGGCGAGCGAACCCCGCACATAGCAGAGCAGCATTTGCAAGGACATGTACAAAACACAGATTCGTACTTAGCGTCGAAATTGGCTTTCGGAGATCCGCTTAGGCGAGCGATGTGGACAGGAGACAGATTGTCGACTACACTAAACGACAAGAAGGCAGCACAGCGTTCAGAATAAACTATATTAGAATACATTAGGGAAGATAAATGAACGTAATTGATTTTACTTTATCTTATTTTCTATTTTTAGAAAAAAAGGTATGAAAAAGTAAACAAAAAAAAAAACAAAACGAGATAGAACTATTTTGTTGTAAAGATGTTATAGCAAATGTACATAAGTAAGATGAAAAATGCAAAAAAAACCATGCCAGTAAGAGAGGGTGTTGCTGTCTGCCGGAACATGCAAACTAAATTGAACCGAAACCAGTGGTTCACCTAACACAAAAGTCCCGGAAAACATGATGAACAGCAATATAATGAAAGAAGAACACGGAAAAACCAAACCTACCAAACCTTCAACAGCAGAGAAAATATTACACACATTCATATAAATAGAAAGTCTTAGATACAAACCGAAAACTAAAAAAAAAATGTGGCAAAACGCATGTAGTGACTAGATATTTAGGCGTCAAAACGTTTGGAAAAAAAATACTCAGTAGCAGATTCGAGGTACCGACGAACAACAGTAAAACGTATTCAGCTCACCCGACATGCATCCCAAATTTCATTTATACACGTTGGAGATAGGATTAATTAGCCCCCAAAAAGATATACGCAAGCTAATGCAAATCTACGGCACCTAAACATTAGGAATGGTGAAACTGTGGTTCAATAGAAGAGCAAAGGAAGAGTAGCGATAAATTCAAAAGATAGAATCAAAACCAGATAACCAACACTGCTGGCACATCGAGCTAAAACTCAAAGATGAGTGCATAGATTTTCCCGTGCTTTCTTCTATGCGTTTGTTTCCTTTCATCCGATTGGGTTTGTCCGCACCAATACCAAGCCAAGTGATATACAGGAGGAAAAGCATGAGGCGACGTTGGAAAGTGAGGAGTTGAATGCAAAAAAAAATTGAAGAAAACACGTGATGTCGTTAGTGATTGTACATGTGAACGCGCTAAACCGGTTAATGACTGCTAAACATAAAAAAATGGCATGGAATCAAGAGGAAAGACGGCAAAAACTGTAACCTACGTACGGAGTGTGAGTCTATGTGTGTGAAAAGGGTAGCAGTAGGAAGGAAGAAAAAATCAAACAAGTATTACCGCCACTTCACTTGCTTGTACATAGAGATAGAATGTCCTTAGATTGTGACTGAGAGTTGGTATAGAGCGGACCGGACACGGCTAAGCATTTTTACGCAGCAGAGTGTGTCCATTGATATACAATTATGTGTTCAAGTAATTGTGCGCGCACGGCAAGGAAGGAAAGGAATTATACAAATAAATACGAAACCAAATTTAAACAGAAAAACAGGATACGGGGAAGTGTGTAAAGTTTGTAAAACAGAGCGAAGTGTTTTATTTACAATTTTGGTTTAATAAAATTAACGATGGCAAAACACTAAACGAATAACAATAATCTGCGCACGAGAAGGAACGCAAAGCGAAGGCAAATCAGCTTTTTGTGTGTGTATCCTTGGCAACATCGAGGGACCGTCGAGTAATTTGAAACACTTTAAAAGGCGATCGTGAGTTGGAAAAGAAACTTAAGAAGGATAAGTCTTGCAAAAGAAAAAAATGCAAATCTTAATACAAATCATATGCAGCCTAGCTGCATTTTATACGAATTTTCTATTTAAAAATTGAACACAGCAAAAGGCAAATTTTTGTTTGTATCTTACGGGTCTGGACGCCGGTGGAAAAGGCGGAAAACGCGAGGAAACGCAAATCGTGTGATTGATCGCGATCGTTGTACATGAATGAATTTCATCAGGTGATGCCGTGTGTGTATAGTTTTAGTAGGCGATGTGACATAGCAGTACGGAAGCATTTAGTGATGGCGTGTTTTTGGGAAATATGTTTTTTTTTCTCTGTTATTTGTGTGTGATATCCTCCTAACGTATCTCACCTTTATCTTCACTTTTACATTCTGCTTTTCAGTTGTTCATCAACTGATAATTCAATCGTCATGTATTCTCGGGAAATCCTATCCTTTAAGTACGATTGATTTACGATTCTACTTCAAATTTTTAATTCCTCCCCTTTGGAAGACATTTTTGGTTATAATAAAAGGTATAAGCAAATATACACGCAAGAAGGAACAATGATAAGACTCGAAATTATAAGGTTTAAAAAAGTAAGCAGGCAAAGTAATGGAATAATATTACGAAATGTCGAAGCGCATATTAGAATTATCTGGTCAGGTAGGGAATAATGTTTAGGAACGAATGAAAATTAGAGGCAGACGCAGTTCGGAAAAGGAATTATACCTTTCTTTTATGAACGGTATTGCGATAAAAACCAGCAAGAAAAATAAATTACCATGTGATGCGATAAGAAATGAAAGGTTGGGTAGAAGCATGTTCTCGTCGCTGAATAATGTACACGCTAATGTGAATGTGATTAGCAGAGATAAACTATAAACTAGTAATCACCAGCAGCACGAAACGTTCATACAAAATGTTCAAGCTGACGCGCAAACGGTCTTAGGAACAAATGTGAAATTAACCATCGCAAAATTCATAATACTACTTTTTTTCGTATGTTCTATTTATCCTCGCCATCACATTTCAAGACCTTCATTGTGTTTAAACCAATTTTTTTTTTTATGCTGAACACCTCATAGGGAAATGGAGTAAACATGTCTGTTTCTATCAGATCAACGAAAATTCAAGCAGCTCTGCTACAAGCACGTTGCCGAACACTAACTACACCTGTTGCTTGTATACGTACGACGAAGCGTTATCGGTACCAACAAAGCAAACCACGAAGGGACAATTGGATAGCATAGGCCGCAGTTTAAAAAAAGTAGAAAACCTTAACCATCAATGAAACAAATGGACACAGTAGATTCGCAACACCAAACAATAGATACCAAATATTAAGGAAGGAGTTAATAGTACGAAGAGTAATGTGAAAAACAATACCTGGGCAACCATTTGACAAAGCTGCGAAGAAAGCATGGAGGCACAAAACAAGTAAATAACAACAATTCTAGCAGTAGCACACATGCGACACGAAGCAGGAAATAATGGTTTTCAACATAAATAATCTATTCTTTCGACAAGATGCCGGACGCTGGAGAGCAAGTTTAAAAAAAAAGACTACCATAAATCGCCACATTTTTACTGCAAAACAAAGGGAAAAAATTTATGAAAATGATTACTTCCTGCTTCAGATGAGCATATACACCACTACCAATAGGCAGATAGCATACACGTTTGAGAGAAAGAGGCGGGGAGCTGATGGTGCCACTGTATATGCGACATGGAAAGTCAGACGATAATCCGCATCAATATCAAAGATGTTGTACACTGAAATAAAGCATAAACAAAATCACCCACTGATTAAATACAAAAACAACAGTACATAACCGCGAGATAAAACAAATAGAACAAAACAGCAAACAAAACACAATAAAAAACTACATATATATAGGGGTACGTGGAAGTTTAATAGCATTGCATGGGCACATGCACAACGAGGCCGCTGATACGTGTAAGACATTTTCCGTACACCTAAGGTTAAGCATAAATGAAGAGGATATATATTTTTATTTCTTTTTTTATACGAAAGAAAACAGAACGGTAAAGGATGCAGCTCAGAATGTAACATTGATGTAACAAAGGATAAATCGCAATAAACACATGAAAACCGTTACAGCAACCATTATCGTCAATAACAGAGAGGAAGAAGGCGAACACTTCCTTGTAATGCTACATACAAATTCCGAAAAAGAGGAATGAAGCATAAAGCAGAGCATGTAATTATAAAAAAACTCAGAATAACAAATTTTCTTTTAAGTTTTAATTTCGTCGTACGAGTAAAAAAACTAATAGAAAAAGAGGTACAAAGTAAACCCATAGATGTAAACAGCTTTCAGGTATATATGTGTTTATGAACAGGTATTAAGGCAAGATAAGTTGATAAATTGTGTAAAATACATCCAATTAGTTTTGTATAGGTTTTATTTTGTTTATTCGTTTCACAACGCCACCTTAATACATGAATAAAATGTACTCACGAACATATATGAACAGCTAAAGATGCGCAAAAAGCCACAAAAACATATGAAGTTAGGAGAAACAGAGTAGAAAAGAATAAAAAATCAGGTACAAATATTATTGTACACACGTCTAGTGGTAGAAAAAAAAACAATGAATACTGAAGAAACAAAAAACAGTAACATTGTGCAAATGTTACAAAAACAGTGGCAATGTATGTAGGAAAGAAAATGCCACTGTTGAAACGAGGAAAAAACAACAAAAAAATTAAAAAACAATCAAACTATAAGGATTTTTTTGTTTATAATTAGCAGTACCCGTTTTTAACCATGTGCTGTTCGTTTTCAATGCGTTTATCTAAGTTATTATACATATAATTTAAAAGCAAACCACTGCAGTCAGTATAATGTACCCTTAATGTTTCCAACTATGAATTATATGATCAAAATTAATAAATGTTTTGAATACAAAGTCAGAGAGGATTTTTTTTACCACATGAACATAAAGAAATTCTTTTTGAATCGCGGTAAGAAAATATATTAGATAACTTGATCAAGCAATGGCTGTATTTCAGATGACACTGATCACTGTATAATTCACGTTTTATTACCTAAATTCAAATTGCTTCTGAGCTGCCATTTCGAATATTACTGCAGTTTATTGCAGCAGAGTAGGAATCTAGTACTACGTCTCGTTCCAGCTGACAGCCTATAGAGAAGTGTCAACGATGTAAACATATTGTCCCGAGCCGGTTAATTTGTTATATCATATTTCGGTTTCTCAAACAAGAGTCCTGCGGGCAGGATTGTTTTTGCAGAGTAGTTTCGTGTGTCGTTGGCCTCCATTGTGTGTTTCCGATGGCTTCCAAAACAACTGGCAAAGAGCCTGGGAAGCCATCCGAGTCACGCTCTTCACCAATACCAAACGCTGTGATCGATAGAAGCGACCGTGAAGGCGACGAGAAGCAGTGGGGCTACGATCTGTATCCGGAACGGCGGGGTGAAAAGTTCAAGCCCAGCTGGGGCCGTGTACTGCTCGGAATGGAAGGCACCGAAAGCCTGGACAAGATCAAATGCGAACGCAATGTGTATGCCTGCGTGAAGAAGAGTCCGATGGTGAAGCTAATGATGGGCGCATTGAAGAGTTCCGGTTGGTAAGTTCAGGCACCGGGCACATTGAGCTGCGATAGAATTTTTAATAACAGAACTTCTATTTTAGTGAAATCGACATACGGCGGCATATAGCGTGCGAGGTTTGTGACACGTCTGTCAGCGGAGGATACGATCCGGTGCTAAATCAGGTTGTGGTCTGCCAAAACATTGCTCGTAGCGAGGGAGTCGTGCAAGGTGTGCTGACGCACGAAATGATCCACATGTTCGATTACTGTAACAATAATCTGGACTTTAAGAACATCGACCATCTGGCGTGCACGGAAATTCGAGCGGCCAACCTGACCCATTGCTCATATCTGAGTGCATGCACACAGGGCGATGCATCTCCTTTTAAAATAAAGCAGGCACATGCGGTAAGTTCCCAGTTGTTGCCATGTTGTTGCCATCATATGTTTATTTAATGTTTAAAAAACTACCTCCTTCTATTCAAGGATTGTGTGAAAACCAAAGCCTTAAATTCAGTTCTGGCTGTTCGCAAGGTTACACCGGAAGAGGCCATCGCGGCGGTAGAGCGGGTGTTTCCAAAGTGTTACAATGATCTTGAGCCCATCGGCCGGAGGATACGAAGAAATTCGAAGGACATGTACAAGGCATACATGGATGGACCTATGTACGGATACGACGTTGACTAAATGGTGAACAAACGGAAAACTTTTAGCAATTTTAAGCAATAAAGTGGTTACGGTTAGCAGTAGAAATGTTTGCACTTTATTCGTACTCGGTATCTGTGTTCTAATTCGTATTAGATTTTCGAAATGCCTGATTCGAAAAATCTTTATTGGAAGTAGTTATTTAATAAAACATATCACATTCCAAATACACTTTTAATCACCGAACGAATGCAAACTCATTGGAATTTATGTATCATGCATTTGATTTTTGATAAACTTTCGAAGCAAACGCTGCTATGGATGTGTAGAAAATTAGAACCGAACATTTGTTTTACGGATTATATTACCGTTTCACAGGAATTTCACACGTTAAAGATTATTCGAAGTGATGGTGGAAGTAGGTCGATCATCGTAATTGTAATACTCTTCATCAACCGGATCGGAGCCTGTGAACAATATAGACACGTTTTCGGAAGTGTGTGAAACATTTGTTGAAACAACACGCAATAAAACAATTCTTACTGCCAAAAATCATTCCTGCAATCATTTCGCACAGCACTGGCAAATACTCGCACATCGTTTAAATCTTTTCAGTGCTTTTTCTGGAGAAATGATAATGCTGTAGCCGTACGAGTAGGGTTCGAATACAACTGTTTGCACTACAACGACGAAAGGTGAATGTTTCGTGTTACCAATGATTCGCGCTGTTTTATGTATTAAAGTGTAATCATAGTCTGCTGTGCATCATGTGGAACAAATTGCATGAACCATCATAGATAAGAAAATATTGACCGAAAAAAAAATTTGTACAACGAAATATAATTACGGATAATTAGGCTCTGACGCGAATGACCTGCGTTTCATTACCATCTACGCTGTGCCCTGCTTATGGATCTGCACCCAGTTTGGATCAAGGAAGCATGCAACCATGTCCGAATACGCCGTTACTAAAACAACTTTCAATTTCCGCCTTGAGGACAAGTTCAAGAGCGTGACCTCGTATTGTCTATCACGCATGTTTTGAAAATACATTTTGGAAAGCTACCTCAATGCAAGGACCCCCAACCGTTGGTTTAACCGGATGTGAATATCCGGTTCAGTATGTCAGACCTGTGGATATTTGTTTCCTTCGGGACATTTCGGCACTCTAACGCACTTGTCGCTATTTATAAATAATAAACAAATCCGGTTGTTATGCGATATGCAACAGGCAGTCAGCTGTAAATGTAACAGGTGCTCTTTTGAAGGGGGTCATACAATAGCATTCTAATCCTAGCAACCGAACACCTGAGTAGTATCCGTGGTTTCTAAATATTTACCATAATCGATCGGGATGTGCAAATTTTTTGAAAAATCGGTAGGCGTTGCCTCAGTATCCTTCGAACAGCCAAGAAGTTTAGAGGCATTCAAAGGAACTGCAGTGTGTTTGGTATACTTTTTCTTCTACTATTTTTGAGGAGTTTTATTGTGAACGCAGTGCGATAAAGTTATAGCATACGAGTGTATGGATTATATTACGCCGTAGCATTTTTTTTGTATCATTCGGAGGTAGGTCCCTTTGATTCAATAAAAACATTTTTTTGTCTCTTAATTACCGAACCGGATGATAGGAAGTTTCCAATCCCAAAATGTCTTGGCATATGGGTATTAGGGGCATTATGGGTATTATGGGCTACACGAGCGAAAACAATTACTATTACTTGTGCATTCTGCAACGTGATGTATTTATTGTATTGTATTTATTCTGACAACAGCTCAAGCTCGAAACAAGAAGATCTGTAGATTCCCTATAAATAAAGTTAAATAAAATTCAAACATAGGTAGGAATGTAAAATATTTGAAAATACATGAAAACTGTATGTTCCGTGCATCAAAATTTTCACCAACGCCCGGAAATGTTTTATCCAGTACCATAGAAACTTGTTTATGCCGTTCGCGTGTTTGTTTCCAACGGTTTTCCATGACATTGATATCTGGGCCGCATTTCCTGCTATTGAATCAACCAGCTGTTTCACCTGTTCAATGACCCGCAGCATACATGCTTCTTCGGTGGGTTAATGTTCGTCTGGGGGTCAATTACTTGGTGATATCGATTAATCTGTAGTACGCCTGCTTAAAATGTTGCTTTGTTTTATTATGGTACAGCTCCAGGTTTTCCATGAAACGTGGTGCAGACCGACGGGCTTCGGCGCCCTCACGGGGTCGACCACTAGATGGAGGGCGCTTCGGTAGTCAGGAATCGCCAGGACCGTCGGGTTCGCGCATTAGCCGGAGAGCCCACCCGGAGCACAACACCAAGCAAATCTGGCGCGAGCTGAACATGCCCACGGACTGCGACTTCCTCGGACCGAACGTGTTCAGCTTGCCGGATAAGCTGCTGAAACATAGTACCAAGATGCGTCCGTTGGCGAAACCGCGCCCAGATAAGAATGCAGATAAAAAGAGTAAGCGCCCACGGTCTCTGCGATCTATGCGACACTTCCAATGGAATATATTCTGTCGCTTAAACATTGACATCCTTTTTTTCTGTTCATTTGCTTAGAAATTCGTTCGTATACAGCTCTACGGAAGGATCGGGAGGATTTCCGTCGCCGGCTGGTGCGGCTGATCGTGCGCAAAGAGCACGAGAAGGACGACCCGGAAAACACGTTCCCCAACGTCGAGGAAAGAGAACTGCTGCGATACTACCACTACATCCGGCACGGAATCGATACGGTGCACGTTTCGCCCATCGACAAGCGTGTCCTGCAGCGTATCCTTCGCCTGCTGCCGAAGAACTTGAGCCGGTGGAAGCAAGCGCTGAGGGACATTATTGGGGAAATCAAGGAAGACTACTCGTTCGCGGTGCGGAAAGCGGTCGTGGACTTTGTCCTCGGGGATGCGATGGCCAAGTACGCGCGGAAGGAGGAGATCACGCCGGGGCGGATCGAGATCAGGGACTTGCGGTTGAAGTGGAAGCATCGGTACGACGAGAATCAAGCGAAAATAAGGCGCAACTTGTTCTCGATCAATGCTTGCTCGGAGCAGATACTGGAGCTGTGGGACTTGACGTTCAAGAAGATGCTGCTAGTGAACGTAGACGACCTGGAGGCGAAGGGTGAGGCGTACGACTTGAGCGAGTTTACGGTAAGAGTCAAGTGCCGGTGGAAAACACCCCAGTGGGAACTCTCGGTCTACTAATATGTTGTATCGCCCACAGTCCACGGTGAACCAGCAAATCGAAGAAACGAGACTCACTCTTGCCGATAAATGGTACGGCTCGATCAAGACCATCTTCCAGAAGGGCATCAAGAAGAAGCTCATCCCGGACGATTCGAAGCCGAAGATGTTGAAAAAATTCTTCAACTCACTAGCAACACTGATGACGAGACAGTTGCAAAATCTGTGCATAAGCAGCATTGAATCGTACACGCATTACATTTGCGATGTTGGGGTAAGGGCTGCTTTTTTCCTCTAGCTCTAGCTTGCTCTGCAGTCCAGCGGGAGGATTTACAACTTTTTCCATCCTTTCAACCCCTGCAGCGTTCCAACCAAGGCTTTCGGCTGACCATTCTGTTGGAAAATCAAGACACACTTTCTTTTATACCCAGTTTTCCGAGGTTTCAGATAGAAATTTTGAAAATCATCGATAATATCGTGAAGTCGGTGAAAAGTTTTCCCCGAATCGAGCGACAAATCTATCCGGACTTTCCCTGCCCGCATGATGTGTTGAAGGTAAGAACACGGCTTTTGAGACAAAGTCTCCTAAGGGTTTTCATTTATAGCTCGGCTTTATTTCCCATTGCAAAATTAGCTAAATACTGTCTGAAGCTTGAATTCTAGTTTTGCCTTTATTCCGTTCCTTTTCTTTGCCTATCACTTTGCTCCCGGGCCGATGACCGCGCGCGGTGGTCGATCTTATTTTCTCTATCTCACGAACAGCTGACCCTGCGATCGATTTGCGCTCTCTCACCTGATCGTTTATCGATCGCGAGGTGGCGTTCGAACTCTTTCGTCTCTGTTAATCGATGACACTTTACACGACGTCATCTCTATCATTTACACGACATACGTAAACATTTAATCGCTACACATTTCGTGCCAACAACGGCAAAACAAAATATCGTATGGTTGAAATGCAACTTTTTGATCGATTTTCCCGCTATGTTCCGTAGCCAGAAATCCCCCCCGAGGTGATTGACGTTTGCAAGGGGAAAATTCACGACGTTCTCGAGGAGCAACGCATTGGACCGGAGCTGCGCATGCAGGATTTCGATAACTACATGACTCTGATGAACGGTTCCGACATCGACGAGATCGAGCGGTTCATGGAGAAGCGGCCCAGCTTCGAGGAGTACTGCACCTACATACAGCGGTACAAAAAGATGGAAAACGACGTGGCGCGCGAAATCTACGGTGTGGTGTCGATGGGTTTCTACGAGTTCCACCGCGAGGGCCTGATCGACACTCTCGAGGGGTTGGCAAAGTTTATGCAGCAGGAGCTGATCGCAAAGATGACCGCCGACCAGCAAAGTGGGGCACACCAGTTGGCGATCGAGTATGAGGCGATATCGACGAAAATCACCACCATACCGAAGGACACGGTGGAGCTGATGACGCTGAAGGCGTATGCGATCAAGATGGAGGAGACGACCATCCCGGAGATGGAGGAGCGGTTGAAGAAGAACCTGCACCATCTGCTCTACCTCACGGACTACACGATCTATACGCCGCTGGAGATCAAACAGAACAACAACACCTTCCAGTGGTACATGAAAATGGCGACCATCTTCCAGGACCACAAGAACATAATCGCTGAGAAGGTGATCGAGTATCAGGACGCGCTGAAGCGTCGGATCGAGAGCTTCCGGCGCGATTTGGAGCTCTTCTGGCAGCAGGTCAAGGAGTATGACTCCTGGGGTGACATTAAGAACTTGCAGAAGTACAAGAAGAAGGCGACGGCGTTGGATAACAAGCTGGTGGCGGCGATGGATAAGATCGACCATATAAACGAGGAGGAGACGGCCTACGGCTGGGAGTTGTCGCAGTATCCGATCCGCAAGCAGTGCCACGATAAGCTGGCACCGTACAAGCAGCTTTACGATGCCGGGCAGGAGTTCATGGACAAACACGACCTGTGGATGCACTCGCAGGTGGGTTCGCACGATCCGGAACAGATCGACGACACGGTCGGCACCCTCTACAGGACGGTGTACAAGCTGGAGAAACATTTTTCCGATTCGTACCAAACGCAACGTTTGGCGCATGATGTGAGTAGTATCTGTTCGCACCGTGTTAGAGAATGTCGTCATCGCCTTTCCTTCTTTCAGATTAAAAACCGCATCGATCAATTCAAGACTCACATGCCGATTGTGCAAACGCTCGGCAATCCGGGCATGAAGGAGCGCCACTGGGAGCAAGTGTCGGAGATCATTGGTTTCCCTATACGCATTTCCGCCGAGCTGACCCTGGAACGTGTCATCGACTACGGGCTGGACGACTACATACAGCGCTTCGAAACTATCTCGGAGAGCGCCACGAAGGAGAACAACCTCGAAAAGGCGATGATCAAGATGGTGAACGAGTGGAGTGATATGGCGTTTGTGGTACTGCCGTATCGCGACACCGGTACGTATATCCTTTCGGCGATCGACGACATACAGGTGCTGCTCGACGATCATATTATCAAGACGCAGACGATGAAGAGTTCGTTGTACATAAAACCGTTCGAAAAGGATATCATGTAAGTGTTTGTGGGTTTTCGAGGGCGCCGATGCCGTGCGATTACACTGTGATTGTTCTCACTTGGCGATGGACTTTGCTTCCAGTGCGTGGGAAAAGAAGCTGATGCTGCTGCAGGATATCCTCGATGATTGGCTGAAGGTGCAGGCGACCTGGATGTACCTGGAGCCGATCTTCTCGAGCCCGGACATTCAATCGCAGATGCCGGAAGAGGGTCGCCGGTTCAGTGCGGTCGACAAGATCTGGAAGGATCTGATGAAGTCGGTTCAGGCCGACACCAAGGTCCTGGTGGTGCTGGAAATAGACAAAATGTCGGAGAAATTGAAGAAATCCTACGGCCTGCTGGAGATCATCCAGAAGGGGCTGAACGAGTATCTGGAGAAGAAGCGGCTTTACTTTCCGCGCTTCTTCTTCCTCTCGAACGACGAGCTGCTCGAGATCCTGTCGGAGACGAAGGATCCTACGCGCGTGCAGCCGCACTTGAAGAAGTGCTTCGAGGGCATTGCCTCGCTGCACTTCACCGAGGCGCTCGACATTACCGTGATGCGCTCGAGCGAGGGCGAAGAGGTCGAGCTGATCGAGGAGGTGTCTACAGGCAAGGCGAAGGGCCAGGTGGAGAAGTGGCTGCTGGACCTGGAGCGCTCGATGAAGAGGAGCATCCACCTGAAGGTGGGCAACTCGTACGAGGCGTACAGTTCGACGGAACGCCACAAGTGGGTACTGATGTGGCCGGGCCAGTGCATCCAGTGCATCTCGTGCGCCTTCTGGACGCTCGAGACGACACTGTGCTTCGATAGTGAGAGCCCGCTCGAAGCGCTGGAGGAGTACTTGGAAACGTGCAAGGTGCAGATATCGCTCATCGTGGATCTGGTCCGGGGCCAGTTGGCGATGCAGAATCGCCTAACGCTGGGTGCGCTTGTTGTGCTCGACGTGCACGCGCGGGACGTGCTAGTGGAGTTGATCGAAAAGAAAACTACCCGCCTGGATGATTTCAATTGGCTTGCGCAGCTGAGATACTATTTTGAAGACCAGAACCTGGCAACGAGGATGATCAACTCGACGCTAATGTACGGCTACGAGTACCTCGGCAATACATCCCGGTTGGTCATAACGCCGCTCACCGATCGGTGCTTCCGGACGCTCTTCGGAGCGCTCCACCTGCATCTCGGAGGCGCTCCGGAAGGGCCGGCTGGGACGGGCAAAACGGAAACGACGAAAGATCTGGCCAAGGCCGTCGCCAAGCAGTGCGTCGTGTTCAACTGTTCCGACGGGTTGGACTACATAGCGCTGGGGAAATTTTTCAAAGGGCTCGCCTCGTGCGGTGCCTGGTCGTGTTTTGATGAGTTCAATCGCATCGACCTGGAGGTGCTGTCGGTGGTGGCCCAGCAGATCCTCACCATCCAGCGGGGTATCAATGCCGGCTCGCCGACGCTGGTGTTCGAAGGCACGACGCTTACGCTCGATCCCAGCTGCGCGGTGTTCATCACGATGAACCCGGGTTACGCCGGCCGGTCCGAGTTGCCGGACAACCTGAAGGCCCTGTTCCGCTCGGTGGCCATGATGGTGCCGGACTATGTGCTCATTTCGGAGATCGAGCTGTACGCGTACGGGTTCCTCAGTGCGAGACCGCTCGCCGTGAAGATCGTCGCCACGTATCGACTATGCTCGGAGCAGCTGAGCTCGCAGCCACACTACGACTACGGTATGCGCGCGGTCAAATCGGTGCTGAAGGCGGCCGGTGCGCTCAAGCTACGCTACCCGGACGAATCGGAGGACATCCTGGTGTTGCGTTCGATTAAAGACGTGAACTTGGCGAAATTCCTCAACCAAGACGTGCCCCTGTTCCAGGGCATCATCTCCGATCTTTTCCCGGGCGTAGCGCTGCCGAAGCCGGACTACGCCGTATTCGATGCGGCCGTGCAGAAGGCTTGCGAGAAGAACAACAAGCAGTGCACGCCGTTCTTCCTGGAGAAGGTCCAGCAGCTGTACGAGATGATCGTAGTTCGACACGGGCTGATGATCGTTGGTCCACCGCTCGGCGGGAAGACCACGGCCTATCGCGTCCTGGCCGAGGCGCTCGGCACGATAGAGGAGATGGGTGAGATGAACGAGCACCGCGCACAGTACACTGTCATGAACCCGAAGGCGATCACGATGGGCCAGCTGTATGGGCAGTTCGATTCGGTGTCGCACGAGTGGAGCGACGGCATTCTGGCCGTGAGCTATCGGCAGTACGCGCAGAGTACGAGCCCCGATCGCAAGTGGCTGGTGTTCGACGGTCCGGTCGATGCGATCTGGATCGAGAACATGAACACGGTGCTGGACGACAACAAGAAGCTGTGCCTGATGTCGGGCGAAATCATACAGCTCTCGTCGACGACGAACTTGATCTTCGAGGTGATGGACCTCGATGCCGCCTCGCCGGCGACGGTGTCCCGCTGTGGCATGATCTACATGGAACCGTCGTCACTGGGCTGGGAGCCGATGCTGGAGTCGTGGAAGGCCGCGCTCCCGCCGGCGCTGCACTCGATGAACAAGCAGGTGATCACGCAGATGTTCCACCGCTTTTGCCCGCTGCTGCTGTGGTTCGTGCGCAGGGGAGGCGGCCTGCGCGAGATGATGCCGACCAGTGACTCGAACCTGGTCCTGTCGGTGATGCATCTGTTCGACTGCTTCATGGACGACTACCGTAGCGATGCGTACATGAAGGCGGTCTCGGAGGTGGACGTGCGGGCGCAACTGGAGGGGGTGTTCTTCTTCTCCTGCATTTGGGCTATTGGCGGCCCGCTGGAGACGGACAGTAGGGCCCGTTTTAGCGAGCTCTTCCGTGCACTGACCGAGAAAGTGTTCCCACCGGAGCTGAACGACAAGTTCCGCATACCGGAGCATCTGCAGGTGCAGCCGCTCCCGAAGCCATTCATCTTCCAGATCCCGAAGGGCGGAACCGTGTTCGACTACCGCTTCACCAAGGAGGGCAAGGGCAAGTGGCGCCCGTGGGCCGAGGAGATTGGCCAGAGCACCAGCATCCAGCGGGACGTGCCGGTGAATCAGGTGATCGTGCCGACGGTCGAAACGATACGCATCGGCGCGCTACTGGAGCTGCTGGTGCAGCACGGCAAGTGCATGCTGCTCGTCGGGCCCACGGGTACCGGCAAGAGTGTCTACACGATCGACTTCCTGCTGAAGCGCAACGACACTAACGTTTTCAAGCCGTTGCTGATCAGCTTCTCGGCGCAGACGACCGCGAATCAGGTGCAGGACATCATCATGTCGAAGCTGGACAAGCGCCGCAAGGGCGTCTACGGGCCGCCGCTCGGGAAGAAGTGTGTCGTCTTCATCGACGACGTGTCGATGCCGCTGAAGGAATCGTATGGCGCGCAGCCCCCGATTGAGATTGTGCGCATGTGGCTGGACCACTGCCTCTGGTACGACCGGAAGGACGTGACGGCGATGAAGCTGGTCGACCTGCAGTTGATGTGCGCGATGGGACCGCCGAGCACGGGAAACACGGTGTCGCCCCGCTTCTCCCAGCACTTCAACTCGATCGCGATGGACGAGTTCGACGACCCGACGTTGATCGGTATCTTCAGCAAGATAGTGCTGTGGCATCTGGATACGCGCGGCTTCTCGAAAGAGTTCGACCCCTGCATCGACGAGATCGTGCTTTCGACGCTGCAGATCTACCGCCAAGCTCGAGCCATTCTGCTGCCAACGCCGGCCAAGTGTCACTATCTCTTCAACCTGCGCGACTTCTCGCGCGTCATCCAGGGTGTGCTGCTATCGGTGCCGGAAGGCACGGAAACGCTCAACTCAATGCGGCGGCTGTGGGCACACGAGATACTGCGCGTGTACGGCGACCGGCTAGTGGACGACGAGGACCGCGAGTGGCTGTTCCAGGAGCTATGCACCGTCATCCGCGAGTATATGAAGGAGGACCCGAAGGATCTGTTCGACCGGTTCGTGGAAGGCAACGAGCTGACGGAGGCCTCCCTGAGGGCGTTGATGTTCTGCGATTTTACCAACCCGAAAGCGGACACGAAGCTGTACCTGGAGGTGATGGACATTGAGGAGCTGAGCTTTGTGGTCGAGTCGTACCTGGTGGAGTTTAATAACATGTCGAAGAAGCCGATGTCGCTGGTACTGTTCCGGTTTGCTATCGAGCATCTGTCGCGCATTTGCCGCATCATCAAGCAGCCGCGGAGTCACGCGCTCTTGGTTGGCGTTGGCGGTTCCGGTAGGCAATCGCTCGCTCGCATCGCCTCGCACATCTGCTCATACGAGCTGTACCAGGTAGGTGACTGGAGCGTCCACATGTTGATCACCCAATGAAATGATGTTTTCTACTCTTTCCCAAGGTTGAAATATCCCGCCAGTATGGGATGACGGAGTGGCGTGAGGATATGAAGAACCTGCTCAAGAAGGTGTGCAGTGCCGACCAGCACATTTGCTTCCTGTTCACGGACACGCAGGTGAAAGAGGAAGGATTCCTCGAGGACATTAACAATCTGCTCAACTCTGGCGAGATTCCTAACCTCTTTACCAACGAGGAAAAGTCGGAAATTATCGAGAAAATGCGCCAAATGGACCGCCAGAAAGAGAAGAGTCAACAAACCGATGGAAGCTTGGTAGCGTTGTTTAACCTCTTCGTTACGGTAAGACGGTGCAAAACTGGGATGATACAAACGAAATGGACATTCAATGGAAAGACGTCCTCATTTGCATTGCAGATTATTAGAGATCAACTTCACATCGTCCTGTCGATGTCACCGATCGGAGATGCATTCCGGAACCGGGTCCGTAAGTTCCCCTCGGTGGTCAACTGCTGCACGATTGACTGGTTCCAGCCTTGGCCGAAGGATGCGCTGACGGCAGTAGCGACCAAATTCCTCTCGACGGTGGAGATGACCGATATGGAGCGTAAATGTTGCATCGATATGTGCATGGAGTTCCACACCAGCACCCAGCAGCTTTCGGACGAATTTCTGATCCGTTTGAACCGGTACAACTACGTGACGCCCACGTCCTATCTGGAGATGATTCACACGTTTAAAACGCTGCTCGATAAGAAACGAACGTACGTTTGTCATTCGATGTGGTTTGGGCGAGGGTTTTTCAATGCTTTTTACACATTTTGTTTTCTTCAGTGAGGTGTTAACGGGAAAAAACCGTTACCTGACCGGGCTGAAGCAGCTGGAGATTGCGGCACAACAGATTGGCGTGATGCAGGAGCAGCTGGAGGCCGTCCAGCCGCAGATGAAGATTGCCGCCGAAACGGTAGCCCACCAGATGGCCAAGGTGCAGGCGGACAGTGAGGTGGCCGCCGAGCAGAAGGCGATGGTCGAGAAGGACGAGGCAGCTGCCCAGGAGCAGGCGGCCGCCGCCAACGCTATCAAGGAAGTGTGCGATGCCAAGCTAGCCGATGCTATGCCCATCCTCGACGCTGCCATGGAGGCCCTGAACACCCTAACGCCGGCAGACATAACGATCGTGAAAACGATGAAGAGTCCCCCCATCGGGGTGAAAGTTGTCATGGAGGCGGTTTGCATACTGAAAGATCTTAAGCCGGACCGGGTGCAGAATCCGTCCGGGATGGGCATGGCCGAGGACTACTGGGGTCCATCGAAGCGACTGCTGGGCGACATCAAATTTATGGATGGACTGCTGAACTTCGACAAGGACGATATACCGACGAAGGTAATTCAGAAGCTGGAGGAGCGCGTCTTTACGAATGAGAACTTCGACCCGGAAAAAGTTAAGGCGGCATCGACGGCGGCTGAAGGACTGTGCAAATGGGTGATAGCAATCGCGAAGTACGACAAGGTGGCGAAAGAGATTGCCCCCAAGAAGGCAGCACTGGCGGAAGCACAAGCAAGTTATAATGTAAGTTTAGGATTCACGACCATCTAACTATTGACGGAGAAGATTACATTGTGTTATGTTTATCGTTCATACGTCCCCGCACAGTCCGCGATGACCATACTGAACGCCAAGCTGGAACAACTGCGCATCGTCGAGGAGAACCTGGCCGATTTGCAGCGCAAGCTCGACGAACAGATCGCCCAGCACGCTAAACTACAGGCCAACGTGGAGCTGTGCATGAAGAAGCTGGAGCGCGCCACTGAAATCATCACCGGGCTCGGAGGCGAGAAGGACCGCTGGGAAACGGCTGCCGATACGTTGGCCCAAGTGTACGACACCCTCACCGGGGACGTGTTGATCGCGTCGGGCATTGTGGCGTACCTCGGGCCGTTCACGATGCAGTTCCGGGGGCAGCAGGTCGGCCAGTGGATTGAACGGTGCACCGATCGGGGCATCATCTGTTCGCAGGACTTCCAGCTGGTGAACGTGCTCGGCAATCCGGTCGACATTCGCGCGTGGAATATCTTCGGCCTGCCCAGTGATGCGTTCTCCATCGAGAGTGCTATCATCATTCAGTAAGATAGAACCGAATATTCGGAAAATCTTCTTACACCTGAGACGAACCTTTAACCTTAATCTTAAGGAAGAACATCACGATGAGAGTACACTTTTTTCTTCTTTCTAGCAACGCCCGTCGCTGGCCTCTGATGATCGACCCGCAGGGGCAAGCGAACAAGTGGGTCCGAAACATGGAGAAGGCGAATCGTATGTGCATCATAAGACTGACCCAACCGGACTACACGCGCGTGCTCGAGAACGCCATACAGTTCGGGCTGCCGGTGCTGCTGGAAAACGTGGGCGAAGAGATCGAACCTATGCTTGAGCCGATTCTGCTGAAGCAAATCTTCCGTCAGGGTGGCACGATGTGCATCAAGTTGGGTGACTCGATCATCGAGTACAATGATTCATTCAAGTAATGGAACGAGTTGGGGGAGGGCCTGCACGAAGCTGCACTTTTCCATCCATTCTATAAATTTCGATTTAACTTCATTTTTCTCAACCCTTCCTCCGCTTAATCCCATAGGTTCTACATAACAACGAAACTGCGCAGCCCGCACTACCTGCCGGAAATCGCGGTGAAGGTGACGCTGCTCAACTTCATGATCACCCAGACCGGCCTGCAGGATCAGCTGCTTTCGATAACGGTGGCCCGCGAGCGACCCGATCTCGAGACGGAGAAAAACTCGCTCATCGTGCAGGGGGCGGAGAACAAGCGGCAGCTGCAGGAGATCGAAGACAAGATCCTGCAGGTGCTGTCCTCTGAGGGCAACATTCTCGAGGACGAAACCGCTGTGTCGGTCCTAAGCTCGTCGAAAACGCTGGCGAACGAAATCAACGAGAAGCAACTGATTGCCGAGGTGACTGAGCGTCAGATCGATGTGGCCCGGCTGCAGTACACGCCGATCGCAGCCCACTCGACCGTGCTGTTTTTCACGATTGCCGACCTGGCCTGCATCGATCCGATGTATCAGTACAGCCTGAGCTGGTTCGTCAACCTCTTCACCGCGGCTATCGACAATACCGAGAAGGTGGACGAGGTGCCGGCCCGCTTGGAGGATCTTAGGACCTACTTCACCTACAGCCTGTACGAAAACATCTGCCGGAGCTTGTTCGAGAAGGACAAGAACCTGTTCTCGTTGCTGCTGGCCACCAATCTGCAGCAGGACGTGGGGAAGCTCAGCACCGCCGAGTTGATGTTTCTGCTTACCGGTGGCGTTGGGTTGGACAATCCCGATCCGAATCCGGCCAGCGAGTGGCTGCCGGATCGCAACTGGGACGAGATCTGCCGCCTGTCGGCTTCGTTCGAGGATGTGTTCGGCGGTTTAAAGCAACACGTGCGTGAGAACCTGGAACACTGGAAGCGGTATTTTGACAATTACACCCCGCAGGAGGCAGCCGTTCCGGAACCTTGGAACAGCCAGCTGACACCGTTCCAGAGCCTGCTGCTTCTGCGATGCTTCCGGGCGGATAAGTTGGTTCCCGCGATCGAGCTCTATGTGGCAAGTAAGTATCCGCGATTTGATAGCTTCCTCTCGTACTTGTAAGCACATTCTCCCATCCTCAGAAACCATGGAGCCGAAGTACGTCGAACCACCGCCATTCAATCTAGCCGCCTCATACGACGAATCGAACTGCTGCGTGCCGTTGATCTTTGTTCTGACTCCCGGTACCGATCCGACCGCAACACTGCTGAAGTTCGCTGACACGCAAGGACTCGGTGCCAGCCGGCTCTTCTCCCTCTCCCTCGGCCAGGGCCAAGGTCCAATCGCGACGAAGATGATCGACGAGGGCACAAAGTTTGGCAATTGGGTCCTGCTGCAAAACTGCCACCTGGCGCAGAGCTGGATGCCAACGCTGGAGAAAATCTGCGAAAGTTTCCAGCCCGACACGACCCATCCGGATTTTCGGCTCTGGCTGACCTCCTACCCGACGGAGCACTTTCCGGTCGTGGTGCTCCAGAACGGTATCAAAATAACCAACGAACCACCAAAGGGGCTACGCATGAACGTGACGCGTTCGTTCGCGAGCGATCCAATCGCGAACGTCGAGTGGTTCGAGGCGTCCCGGCAGCCGGCCCCCTTCAAGAAGCTCCTCTACAGCCTGTGCTTCTTCCACGGCATCGTGCAGGAGCGGCGCCAGTTCGGGCCGATCGGTTGGAACATTTCGTACGAGTTCAACGAAACCGACCTGAGCATCAGCCTGACGCAGCTGCGAATGTTCCTAGACGAGTACGACGAGGTGCCATACGTGGCGCTGCGATACCTGACCGGCGAGTGCAACTACGGCGGGCGCGTGACGGACGACTGGGACCGGCGCTGCCTCAACACCATTCTCGCCCGGTTCTACTGCGCGGAGGTGCTGCAGAACGAGGGCTACATCTTCGACGAAGCGGGCCTGTACCCGATACCGGAGCTGAAGGAGCACGAAGAGTTTGTCGCGTTCATCCGAGACCTGCCGGTGATCGCTCGGCCGGGCGTGTTTGGACTGCACGAGAATGCGGATATCGTCAAAGATCAGAAGGAAACCGATACGCTTCTGGCCAGCACCCTAAAGACACAGGTACCGATATCGAGCACCTGTTGAGCTCAACTGCCGTAGCTAGAGATACATTTAACTTTACCTCATTATCTATTACGTACTGCCAAACATAGGACCGAACGGTAAGTATTAAACTTCTTCACTAGTACCAACAATATATACATAGTCAAAAAGGAGAGGGTGAGGTGGTAAGTAAGTGTAGAAAGATCGAGAGCACCACCCACCAACGGTCAGCGCTACATGTGAGAGGTCCCATTTGTACAACCTTTTAACAGTTCATTTCTTTTTTTTATTCAACTCGTGCGTCAACGTTGCAGGATTTACTGCAAATGAAGGTAGTGTATAGATTCAGGGCTTCGTTACGGATCATTTACTAAGTATTGTATACATTTATAATGTCTTTCCCTACATTACTTCCCAAATTGGCAAACGTTACTCAATTGGCACTGGCAGATTCTTGAGGATCTGAAGGTTTGTACAAAATGCAAGTCAAATTTGTAACTTCTTCTTCGGTTGTTGAAACCAAATCCAAATCAACTATTTGTTGTGTTCTTCGTGAATTAGTTCATATGTGTTTTATGGATACATTGATACCACGATTAATTTTCGCATAACGTTTATTAAACAGAATACATCAACCGGGGTGTTTAAGGAAACTCCCGCCGAGTTGGTGATTCGTGTGTCTAGCGATATTTTGATGCGCCTGCCGGCAGAATTCGACCGTGATGCAGCGTTGGAGAAGTATCCGACCGACTACCACCAGGTATGATTTGCTAGACTCGGCTCAGGGCAGCCATTCAACTGATTTCACTTGTTGCATATTTGCCAGAGCATGAACACGGTGCTCGTTCAGGAAATGGTACGTTTCAATGCGCTGCTGAGCTGCATCCGGAGCAGCCTGCAAACGGCGCGCAAGGCCATGCAGGGACTGGTGGCAATGTCGCCGACGGTGGAAGAGGTGGTTGGTGCAATCCTGATCGGAAAGATACCCTCCGTGTGGGCGAAACGGTCTTACCCCAGCCTGAAGCCACTCGGGTCGTACATTGTAGACTTTATCGCGCGCCTAGAGTTCTTGCAAAAGTGGTATGACGAAGGGCCACCGGCAGCGTTCTGGGTGTCGGGCTTTTTCTTCACGCAAGCGTTTCTCACCGGAGCACAGCAAAACTACGCCCGCAAGTACGTCATCCCGATCGATCTGCTGGTGTTCGACAACGAAGTGCTGAAGGAAACGGAACTTACCACGCCACCGGAAGACGGTGTGTACGTGTACGGTCTGTTTCTGGAAGGAAGCAGGTGGGACCGGGAAAAGGGCTACCTCCAGGAACCGATACCGCGCGTGCTTTTCGATACGGTGCCTCATGTAAGCCAACAACCATGCCAAACAGTCGAGAGTATGGACCCTACACTTTAAAAACATCCCTAACATGCGTTTATTTTAATCCATATAGATTCTACTGAAGCCGATGAAAAAAGATGACTTCGTCCCAAGACATACTTATCGCTGCCCAGTGTACAAGACGGCCGAACGACGTGGTACACTTTCCACCACCGGGCATAGCACGAACTTTGTCGTCGCAATGTTGCTAAACTGCGAACCTACGGTGAAGACGGACCACTGGGTGATGCGAGGTACGGCAATGCTGTGCCAGCTTAGTCACTAACTGGTTGTGGAGCGCACACACAGAAGCACTAGTGAAACCGGTTATAACCAGAAGGTAAACCAGAAGCATTTGAAAAACAAAAATTAAATAGTGGCATATAAATTAGCTAACGTAACGGAAGTAGATTAGAACATATTGTGGTAATAATAAACGAATTGGATTTTATGACAAAGCTTTTCATCAGTCTACATTTGGTAATGTGTCGACAATTAAACGCTTCGATCCTAATTAATTTGTTATTGTATAAAATAATTGCACGAAAAGAAGGGTATTTCTCAGCTTGCTCAGCTATTCTAAATGATTGTGATTAATTTAACCCAATTCAGTTTAATAAATGGATAATAATGGATAATTTTATTGAATCTTACAAACATAATGAATAATATTGGCATATTTCAAGACTCACAGTGATATATGATTCACGATTAATTATATGTTGCAACCCTGGCATACGTGGTGAGTACTAAGATTCATTAACGATAAGTTAAAACGTGTATACATAACTATCTCTGGTGCAAAAGGAGGGCATATTTAAAGGGATGTACTCTCCAGTTACCTACATACGTAGAAATGAGAAATCAGTTGTAAAATTCGCGGAAACACATTCGTCACCTAAAATTCGGACAGTTTGGTTCGTTGCTGATGAAGTCACCTTGTGAGTTTTCTGTTTGGCCGTGCGAGTGGAAAACTATTTCACCTCTGAGTGTGTTGCGCTGCCTATCGGTCATTTGATCCCCGAAATTTAGAAATCGGGCACCGAATGGTCCATCTTTCCCCTTAGCCAGGAGGTAGACAGTTTTTTCACTATGACGTCGTAGATCACTTTCGGGACGATTGTCAGTGTGATCACATGCTCGGAGGCGTTGATCAGGTGCGAGATCTCCTTGTCTTTCAGACCTATGACGTTCTGTCCGTTAACCTCCAGCAGTTGCTGATCGATCAGCAGCCCGTTGCGGGCGGCCGAAGAGTCCTTAAGAATGGCCGAGATTTTGCCATTGTTGAACTGGAAGCCGAAACCTCCCGACGAGTCTTTGTGCAGTGTGATGGCCCGCTCGAATGGACTATGTCGAAGGTGAAATATGAGACAAATAACCGATAGTTAACATTCATAAAACGAATGAAACTACATAATACAAAAAACGAATGAAAGAAATCTTACCGGTCGCGCACCACAACGGAAATGTTATTCTTGTCGCTCTTTTTCAGTAACTTGTGGCAGTCGTCGACGGAAAATCCGGCAACAAGCTTTCCGTTGATTTGCAGAATCTGATCACCGAATCGTAAGCCAGCCAGTGCCGCTGGACTATTTTTCACGACCAGACACACGAAAATTCCCTTGTCGATGGCCTGCACACGTAGTCCCACCTTCTTATCCGCGCCCTTGCACATAACTAGCTGTGGTTGCGAGAAAAGAGAAATTTTATTTGTTTGTATAGTCATTCAAAAATTCACACTACTGACGGGGTTTTCCAGTTGCACTACGACTTACCTCACGAATTCCATTCGTTACCTGGCCGCGCCGAAGGCCCACAGAGTGGCCACTCACGGGTGCGACCATGTTTGCGTTGTTCACGATAGCGATCGTCGATTGTTGAGGGACGATTGCAGTGGACATAGTGTTCGTCTGAGGAATGTACTGGGGAAGGTTCGCTGCAATCATCTCTTTCGAAAGCTCTAGCCCCATGTACTCGTAGAGATCCGGGTACATCAACCCACCAGCCCCGGGGGCGGTAGGATAGAACCCATCAGATTTCTCCGCTACGGTTCCATTCGTTGGATCGAATGTGGGATACAAACTGTACGGCGGTAGCACCTTTTCGTCGTTACCCGTCGCCAATGGAGGGATTTGTCGTTGTTGCTGTTGGGCGGCTGCTGCAGCCACGACATGGTTCTGTGATTGCACCATCTTATCCACCATCATATCCTCGAGCGATGGATAGAGCGACATTTTGTTCACTAAAAGTAAAGAGGCAACAAATGGATTTAAACCGTGGAGGAAAACAATTAAAAAAACTCTGGAACTGATGGCTTTATCGCTGTAAGCTTTCAACTGGGCGAGTTACACTGATAAGCTTCCAATGGAATTGAACAGAACAATCTCGAAATGATTCATACACACGTGCCAATCATAAACATGTACTGCATATGATGCTGTAAAATTACATTACATTGTAGTTTTTCGCCAATACCAAATTAGAACTTTTTCGTTGACGGAGTCACAACAAAATTGCATCAGACGACAGGCACTGCCAGCGCCACCCAGTATAAAGCATATAATATGTTGATTATTGAGTTCTCTTTGTTCAATTTTTGGTATTGCAGTGCGCATCTCACTGCCCAAAACCATAAAAACCATAAGATAAAGAAGAAGTTTCATGATTGCCCGTGGCAAAGATGACACAGTTTATCTTGAAAAACTACGACGCATAATGTTTACGCGATACAAAACACAGGATAACTATACTTACATGTTCTTATGAACTGTTCTTATTCGCTGGATGAAAATATATTGACTTCTATTTTCGACCGATTGCAGTCAACTAAACGTTGAATCACTGATGCTGTGGGTTGCGGGGAGAGTTTGCAGAGCTAGGACTAACTCAATGTAGCTCCAACCGGAATATGAATCATCCGGGGTTATTCAAGTAGTTTTGTTCCGTCCCTCCAGGGAAAACAAATACATCAATTGTTTACCTCCTGCAAAGCATGCATTCGTGTGGGTGGGTGTTCTAGAAGTACAGGGGTTTGCTCGTGAAATGGAAATGTCAAATGATCGATCGTATATTCCAAAAACCATACAACGTAGGAAAGTCGTAGATCTATAATGTGGCGCTTGCGATTTTATTGCTGCAGTGAAAAATATGCATTTTAGTTTACATCCCACCTGATGATAATTTCATACGCATGAAATTTTAATAATTGTTATGGTTTTGGAAAAACTCACCATTTGATAAATTCACCATGGATCTGGTTTGACTTTTCACTTTGACGTTGAGGATTGACAGCACTGCAAAAGCGAAAAAGCAGTCGTCGGGCGTCTTTCTGCCATTTGTTGCTATAACGAAATTTGCAATCGATTTTGCTTTTTAACCGAATCTACCGATAACCTCTACAGTTTTTCGAAGCGATGTAAGTTGTATCAGCACTGACCAGGTTAAATATCGATAATAGAACCGTAATTACTTTCTCCCTGCAGGACACGCTCGAAAAATCGCTCCCAGTCGGAGGAATCGGACAAGGCCGACAAGAAGCAGCGCGGTCGTGAAAAGGAAAGGAAGAAGCGAAGCTCCACTAGCAGCGATAGTACTGGCAGGTAAGATTTAAGCCATGTCGGAAAAAAATTAACAATTTGAATAGTACACTGGAGTGAAAATGTTTTCTTCGAAGCGCGGGATGCTGCGATCGATATTCTACCGTTCTGTAGAGTACCATATTAATGTAGGTGTAGCCGGCATCCGCGGTGTCAAAATTTGTATTTGTGTGTGTGTGCTAGAGACGGCGAAGCTAATGTTCCGGATCGTAGTAAAATGAAAATTTTTATTATATTTTTATTTTATTTTCCCTGTTTTTATCCTAGTTCCTCGGACAGCAGCTCCTCTCGTAGCAGTACCGGATCTCGTTCAAGCTCCAGCAGCAGCAGCTCGTCATCTTCCAGTTCATCTTCCTCGTCAAGTAGCGGGGCAGAGCGTTCGCGTACCAAGCGTAAGACTACTACTCGATCCCGCTCGCGCAGTAAGAGTCCGGCACCGGCCCAGAGCCCCTGGGAGAAGGAAGCGTCTGTGAATAAGGATGCAACCGCAAAGCCTGGGTCCGTGCGGGGAAAGTCAAAAGAAAAATCTGAACGGCGTAGCCACTCGGAACCACGCGAAAATGACAAGGAAAACAAGCAAGGCCGCGCTTCTTCGGCGGAAAAATCGATCAAAGATTCTCGCAGCCGCCGCTCGCGATCCGGTTCGTCGAAACGCAAGCGGCGCGAGCGGTCAATCACTCCGCGCCCAATTCGCATCCACATCGGGCGGCTCACGCGCAATGTGAACCGCGAGCACATTATGGAAATTTTCAGTACGTACGGCGAGATAAGCAAAGTCGAGTTCCCAGTAGATCGTTTTCAACCGTTCGGTCGTGGCTTTTGTTACGTGGAGTACGCCGATCCGGACGGAGCGGAGAATGCAATGAAGCACATGGACGGCGGACAAATCGACGGACAGGAGATAACGGCTTCGCCGGTGTTGGTACCGAAGACGAGACCTCCACCGCGGCGCCCGTCACCAATCATGAGAAACAATCGGCCGATGCCCCGCTGGCGCCAGTCACCGATGCGCTACCGGCGTCGTCCGTCCATTCGACGAAGCCCCCGACGCAGGCGGTCTCGCAGCCCCGTGAGACGACGTCGCCAAAGCAACAGCTCGGATAGTTCGCGCTAGACATAGGAGGACCATCTGTTCCACCAAGAAGGATATGTTGTCCGGCACGGATCATGGCATCTGGCTCGGATCTAGAAGGCTAGGGTTTAGGTTTAATCGATCTTTCTTTCGATGTATGTTTGAAGTTTTCATCAAATTTTGCACACTTATACATACGATTGTGTGTGGTTTTACTACATTCGTGTAGTTCCCCTCTTTCTAGTTGCATTTCTCCATTGTAATTGAAAAGATAGTATGGAAGGAATTACGATTCCTATATGAACATATTCTGAAGCGCGTGCAGGTGGTTTCGCATCGAAACGGTTACATTTCGCAGCGAAACAGGATTCACGCGTTAAAGTAAGGAAAGAGAATTTACCGTCTGGAACAAGACCTACGCTGACAAGGTGAATTTTTGCCCAAATTGTAAACCACAGTAATAATATTAATAAAACAACTGAATAAATAAAACCAATTTCGTTTTATTCACACTGTTGTCAAAAGGAGGAAAACTAGTTAGTACGTTGTATCGTCGGCGGCGAACGGTGGAGTTACAAACTATTGGCAAACAATATTAGCCACTTGGTAAGATTTGTTTTTTTTTCACTTAAGATCTCAGTTTTTCACTTTATGCTACTTTGTTACAATGCTTAGAGTAGGAGGACACTAAAATCGTATCACTGTCGTCATCGTATTCGCCCTATACGGAAGGGATTGAGGTCTCTGTACACAAGAAGCGTCGCATATGCTAATGCCAACGTTCCGAACATTCCGTTCCATGCTTGTTTGTTTTGCTTTCATGTCCCCTTTTCCTTTGTCAATTACACACTAGAAATCACAATTGTTACACCGAAAGTTATTACTGAACCTATGTTATGTTGCCAAAAACCGCTCGCGAAAATGTTGCTTATTTGCTTTCGTACTCGACGACATTCCGGCAGAGGGCGGCAAATTTTCGAACGTAATCTTGCACGAGCCGTTTGCTGATGCGTTCCCTGTAGAAGAAAAAGTTACACAAGTGTTTTGAAACGAATGAACACATTTCGTGAAATGGAAACTCACTTAATGATATTCTTCATAAACTGCTCCTTTTCGCTGGCGCTTACGTATCCGGTCGGAAAGTTTGGCGTCTCCAGGACCTTCATCCATTGGATAAACGGATGCGGATAACGGCAGTTGATGGCGAGAAATATGTCCGCGAAAATTTCCACATGGGTCCGAAGCGTTGTTCCACCTGGAGATAGATCAAAATAGGACGCATTGCTAGGTGTCCAGAAACTGTCCTGGATATTCTGTCTTCAGCACTTACCAATGCATAAAAATGTTGTTCTTACGATGTTTTCGCCCTGCATCATTACGATTTCCAACATTGCCGAACTATTAATAGATTCCTTCACGAACATAGTGATGAATGCTACACTTTTCTTCATGGGGCCGGTTTCTGGTAGCATCATGCATTTTAGAGCTGAAAAAAAAAATGACAGCAATTTATTTGACTATTTTACAACAAGTTAAATTTTAATCACGGGTGTTCTGCTGGTTTGCATCCTGTATCCACTACATTACTCTTGTCAGCCTATTTGAAGATGCAAAACAAATCTCCGATGCCGATCGTTCAACTTCTATTCGTTCAGCACGAAGAAACTGTTCAATATTCTTCCGAGTGTATTTGCAAAGTCGGTACACAGTTGCTCCCGCTTACCATAATCCATCAGCTTCATACAATCGACATGGATATTACTGTAACAGGCCGGTAATTTTTTCGAAATCCTCGTATTGAACGTATAAAACGTTTCAATCAAGTCTGCTATCCTCGAAAGTGTGTCCACGTTCATCTAAAGGGAGGAAAACAAATTGGTTGAAAAAGTAGAAGCGCGATGTTCGAGTCAAACACTGCGATGCAGGCTGAAGTTGTTTATATCGTACCTCCATTTGGTTGAAATTGTAATCCATTATTGCTGTGAACAACTGCACCATCAGCGGTCGGCAGTCTAAATCGTTGTAGAACAGCAGAATAAGCTACCGTCACAGGGGCATACATACATAACAAATAAAAAAAAGAAGTTAGTTTTTTGACCTTTTATAATGGCATGTGCTGCATTCTCTCACATTCCCCGCAATGT
Organism: Anopheles plumbeus; assembly: GCA_034621735.1. NCBI lineage: Eukaryota > Metazoa > Arthropoda > Insecta > Diptera > Culicidae > Anopheles > Anopheles plumbeus. The sequence continues at coordinate 27,117,631 of JAOEFI010000004.1, forward strand.
CCACCGCCGACACGACGCAATTGTTAGTGAGTATTGACAGCACCAGACAGCATATTTCGTTGAGCAGCGGCTTAATGTCGTCCATCAGGTTCGTGAGGGCCTGCTGAAGCGCCTTGCACAGCGTATCAATGACCGTTTCGTCGTGCATCCAAAGCGTGCAGAGGCTTTTTAACAAATCCATCGTTTTCTCCAGTATAAGCAGGATCGGTTGAACGGGGGCAAGACTCGGGGCGGGGTCTTCACCCGTGCTGGAACTCGGTTTCTGGCCAGCAACGACCATCGTCAGTTTTTCACCCGTCGTCGTTTTCTTGATGTTGAGCGACGAGAACAGTTTCGAAATCATATCAAGCCGCAGGTTGACGCGTGCCTTGGCCTGCTCGCTGATGTCGTTATTCTGCACGTGCGCCTGCAACTCCTCAAAGCAGGGCGAAACCATCGCGTCTAAATAGACGATGATGTTATCGTACGAAATCACGCTCATTATGTTTCCGACCGTATACATGAGGCGAACCATTTCCGCGTTCTTCAGATGGGCTTCCTGTAGGGCAGTTCGACAGGCATCGAGCAGCGGGACGGCGTATGGAACGACCTCCTTTTGGCACTCGGACGTGAGGTCCTTCAAGCCGAGCGTTGCCTGAGAAGCTTTGGTGGAGTTCAGACCCTTCACTAGCAGCGAGATCGCCGACGGTAGGTATTTTGGGTTGTCGCCGATCCACTCGCTATACGCGCCGACTGTTTCCAACGCCATCCCGAACAGCTTGTCATTGTACTTCTCGTAGGGAATCTCGTTTAGTACCTTAAGTAACTTCACGATCTGTTGGTGCTCGGTGTACTCGATCTTCTGTGCGATCGAGCAGAACGCATGGATGGTCGCCTCGAGGAGGGTCCAATTTTCCGTCGACTGTGTGTCGTAACTGAGGTACATGATCGATTCGTCGAGTGCCTCCGAAAGCACGTCTAACATCTGATCATTTAGCACATCGTGGCAGGTGAGGAGCGTGTCGCCAATATCCTGCCGGTAGCACCGGAACGCTTCTAGATCGTCGTCGTTCCACTTGTGCAGTGACGATTCGGTGGGCAGTTGCGACTTTCTTACAAGTACCTTCACTACGTGCGCGTACACTGGCCGGATGGCGGCCATGCACCGTTTCCTGTCCAGACAGTTATCCATTGCGAGTACCTCCTCCTGCAGCATGTACCAAAATTCCATCGCGTATGTGCTGCAGGACTCATCCACCGGGTAGGTGCCCGGCTTATCGGTGCATTTGATCAGCATATCAACCGTGCGCGTGTACACACTGGACACCTCTTCAGAATCCGTGACGATGCCGTCAAATATGGCAGATGAAAAGCACTCCAGCGTGGAGATGAAAAGTGCATATATCGTCAGGGCAAGATTTTCGTTGTCATTATTCTCCTGGTATTCCGCGTCCAAGATCGGGACGAGCACGTCAAGGAACATTTTCATGAACTTGATGACAGTGATCGTGTATCTTGAGTGCTGCGTGCCGTATGATGATATTATGGTCTAAAGAGGAAGATAAAAGCAGGTTTTGGGTGAAACGTTATTCCACTGTCTCTGTACCACAACACAATGCATCCTCCCAGCCGGTAGCAACATGTTACTCCACGATGCGTGTTTCGTTGTTTATTGCTCATTTATTCTTACCGCCATCGACTTCAGGGACATTTCAGCCAGCTCATTCTCTTCCGGCATCAGACAACCCTCTTCCTTCGGTGCTTTCCAGTAACAATAGTGAACTGCCTTCAGCAGTGTCTGTAGTGTGGCCTCGCGGTCTTCCAACCACACATTCCCGTGCGGCGCCCAGGTGCCGGTACACTTTGCGGCATTAATCATCCCGTTCTTATCGTGCGCGTCGATTGTGCCGTTGCTTAGCTTTTCATTCAGGTACGTGACCACAGTCTGCATGACGAATCCAGCATTCCGGTTCAGCTCCTCGCATACCGCTGCCCGTGGGATCTGGGTGCGGATGTTTTTCACCTCCTCCGGGATCCCCTCCAAAACGGCCATGAGGATCTCAATTTGCGTGACCTTCCAGAGGGTGCCAAGCTGTTCGTGCAGAAACATATTCGTAACCTCCTCAATAACGGTCGGGTGTCGCAGCATGTGGACGATGAAGAGGCCGAGCTGTAAAGCCAAAAATACCATATAAAGGAATTTCTCGTTCTCAAAACAATCGCGCTACTGCCGCATACCGAAATACAAAGTCTGTTGAGAACAATCTTCGGCCCATTGCCGAACACTACGATAGTTTCCAGCAGTTTTTGCTTCAACTCATGATGTGCTTCCCTGGGCACCTCGGCCCAATCGGTGCGTAGCTTCGAATTAAGTGTTATTGCACCGAAAAACTGCACCTCGGACGATTTGTTGAGCTGCATCAGGTCCCAGCAGAACGACCACGCCTGCGGGCTATTTTGCACCTGCTGGAGCCATTTGTGTGTTTCCTTTTGCTGCTCCGAACCACCGCGGTAAAACGACAGAACAGCCGCTTCGATCGTTTGCACTTCGTCCATTTTTCAGATGCTTGTTGCTGCACTATTTTGAACCTGCACGAAGGTGCAACCCAGGGCTGGGTTGATCAATCGGACCCAGTGCGTTGGTATTTTCCGTGTTTTTTAAACGAATACAAGTACGACACTTCTAATAACTTTTATCTGCAATCCATATTTCTAAGGTCGTTGCACTCGCAATTAGAATTTACAGAGATTTATACCCGTTGTGAATTATTCGATAATATTTTTCACATCTGCACAGCTACAGGAAAAAGCGATGTTATGTTTCGGTTTCCTAGCACTGACAGCGTTCTGTGTGGGTGGGTGCTGTCAATATGCAAGGTCGGTATAAATGCTAGAAAAGTTTATGAATCGGTATATTTCAGTCGGATATAGTCAAAATGGACATTCAGTCAATAAAGTTATTTTCTGCAGTTCGTAATTATTGTTTATACTAATGTATACATTAATTATTTGTGCGCTATTGCTCCGCTTATCAACATACCTTGGTATGCTCAGCGGAAAAGTACTATACCTCAAAAAGACACGCGAGGAGAATGACAGTTGAACCACTCTTCTTTCTTTTGCGAACAAGTCTCACCGACATACGTTGTGTCTGCGCGTGTTTAGCGAGTGAATTCTGCAACACAATCCAAAGTAATGGTCCGTATCAGCGTTCTTGCCGATGCACTGAAGTGCATCCACAATGCCGAGAAGCGCGGCAAGCGTCAGGTTCTGATCCGTCCCAACTCAAAGGTCGTGATCAAGTTCCTGACCGTAATGATGAAGCACGGCTACATCGGCGAGTTCGAGATTGTTGATGACCACCGTAGTGGAAAAGTAGTCGTCAACCTAACAGGCCGCCTGAACAAGGCCGGAATAATTTCCCCCCGGTTCGACGTGAAGATGACCGATATCGAACGCTGGACCAACACGCTGTTGCCGTCCCGACAGTTTGGCTACGTGGTGCTCACTACCAGCGGTGGTATTATGGATCACGAGGAAGCCAGACGGAAACATCTAGGTGGAAAGATTCTCGGATATTTCTTTTAAAAGCGATTAATTCGAGAGAAAATGCTGCATCATTTCTCCATAACATAACTCGTCGAAACAGTTGGGCATGTCCCGGTAAATCGGCTAGTGCTTGAAGATGGACTGTATATACACGATTCCTTTCCTGCATCGGATGTGTTCATGTACCAGCGACGGCAATGATGCAGTTTACAATAAACGGATGATCCAGTTTAAACCTTTCGTTTTCTTTTTTATGATCTCTAAGATTTGTATGGCTTCATCCGGAAACCCATTCGCAGCTGACTATAGGTGTTGCTCCAGAACCAGCAGTAGAATGTGGACATGCCAAAATGAAAGAAAAAAAAGCAGGAAACTGGATTCAAGATACTGGGTATCGCGGAACTAGGTTATACTTTCTCGAAATCATAGTGGGTTTTTGCAGTACGAAAGCTTGGCGGTACTATAGAGCAGTAAAAGGATGTTTAGCTAGCCTCACTACTATATAATTCTTCTAAGAACCCGGGGGGAGTGAAAACGCGCTGCTGACTCCATAGAGACTCGCTAATCTTGAAACATAAACAGCAAACATAACTGTCATGTACGACAATAGTGCGGGAGAGTGTTTTGTAGAAACTAGATCAAAACAATACGAATGTAAAATTCCGTAATAATCATCTACTCAACATATAGAAGGCAATTATTAGTTAAATTTCAATACTTCTTCCAGTGGCAGAAGCATTGAATTACTATCTATCTACCCGTCGTGCGAAGTAGACGTAGAAGAGAAAGAAAGCGGCGAAGTCGTTTTGAAAGTTGTAAAAGCTAGTAGAATATATTTTATTCAAATCAAGAAGCACATGGCGCGCACATTATTTCTTGAAGCATTTTATGGTGGATCTCATAAGCAGTTATTGGATATTGTATTGAAGAGTTAGTACACAGCGATCTTCCCGGTAGAGACAACGGCACGATAGTTACTAGGTACGTTCCTATTATTGCAGATTTCGATTACACCGACTACGATCTTTACACTATACCGGCAAAAAAATGGCACTGGTGCGCACGGATGAGTGCGTTGCACTTTGCAGGGTGCATACACAAAACTCATGAATATCGTACTCTCTTCTGCAGTTCCGTGTTGAATCTAGCGGAACTGATTGGGATACGGCCGGATTTGGCCCAGTGTCGCAAGATAGTATACTTTCACGAGAATCAACTTTGCTATCCAGTGAGGGACAGCAAAGAACGTGACGTCCAGTATGGAATCAATCAGATAACTACGTGTCTCAGCGCTGATTTAGTGCTCTTCAATTCGCAGTATAATTTGAGCTCTTTTCTGGAGAATATTCAATCGTTTTTGAATATTGTGCCGAATATGAGTTTGAAAGGTTTACGTGAGCGTATTGAACCCAAATGCGAAGTGCTCTTCTTTCCCATCAGTTTAAACAGCATACCAACTAAATCATTGAAGGACGGGGGATTAGAAGATTCCGAGAAGTATAGCTATTCTACTAGCAGTGCATTGTCTTATGATTAATAAATTTTTCTTTGATTTCTCTAGGAATCCTCTCCACTTAATATGGCCGCACCGGTGGGAACATGACAAAAACCCGGAACAACTGGTCGATGCCCTGGTGGCCCTACAGGAGAAAGGCGTTGACTTTCGAATTTCGATATTGGGCGAACGATTTGAAATTATTCCGCAATGCTTCGATAGCTTGTCGGATCGTTTACCATGCAAGGTGATAAATTTCGGTCCCCTTCCCAAGGAAGAATATTACCGAACGTTGGCCAATGGTGACGTGGTCCTATCGACAGCTTTGCATGAGTTCTACGGAGTGGCAATGTAAGGAAAATTTAATGGATGCCCCGTAGCAGCCGATTTTGCTTATGATAATATACATTTTTATTCCCAGGCTTGAAGCTATACACTGTGGATGTGTACCGCTAGCACCGAATCGACTCGTGTACCCAGAGCAGTACCCGAAGGAAAATCTGTATAACACCACAGCACAGTTGGTTAAACAGCTGTACAACTGGTGCCGCAATAGGAAGTTGTTCCAGAAACATCGAGATGCGTTTTTTAATGAATTTCGTTTGGATAACTATTCGGAAAATATGCTGGTACCGAAATATGTTTCGATTCTAAAAAACTTATGATCACAAGAATGCGATGAGTAATCTCAGCTTGTGCAAACATACACACGTACAGTTAGTGAACATTTCAATAAGTAGTAGTAGAAAACCTTCAAATGTCTCCACTTCTCCAATAAGGGCCAGGTTTGGACCATCGTCTAAAGAATTAAACAGTAGAACCGAAAACTGGTAAATCAAAACAGTTTAAATGATTTAAGAAACAAATAGTGCTACGCTGTAGCAATACTACTCGAACCCTCTCGGCCTATTCGCTCATCATACTGGATTGTCGGTGCCACACAGAATATGTTCATCTGGAATCTGTGACGTTATTTGGCGATACCTAAAAGAGCTCCATGAAAGTCCATTTGCACCAAGATTCGGCTTTCATACGGTCGCCTAGGATGTAGGAGATTTCGATCTGCGGTCCTTTCCTCCCCTTTCAGAAAGGGTGTGAACTCTATCGGTTGACAGTGCAAATAAACACAAGAAAACTAAACCGCACGCAAAGATAAAGCCGGATCCATTTCCGACTGGCGTAGGGTTTCTCGGTCACAAAAGTGAAGAAACGTGAATACACCTACAGTTTCGGCCGGAGAGTCAGACGTGCTTTTGCGCTTGGCTGGTTTGGTTCTATTTTCGCTCTCACCCCACACGGGCCCCTCAATGATGACGGCTTCCACCATTCTGTTTGGAAGAAAAGGAATCGCCTTTTTGTAGGCCGTGTTTTGTTTGTCCGTTTATATTTCTTATCTCTTAAGGATGCCCCGTTTAGAGCTCGAAGAAGGGCTTAATTTTCTTTCGGTTTGGGAAGGTAAGATACTCAATGAGGATGCTTGGGTAGGACGCTCAAAAGTGAAACATGAAAAGAAAACAGTTTTCTTTACCAACTGAATGAAATAAGAATTAAAGCGAAACAACTCTGATCTCCAAAAGGTTTAAAACATTTAGATTCAATAAAATCTTTTTACTGATAACACCCCTTTTTAAGGAAAATTATGTCCGTTTACTGTTAGATTGTAAATATTAAGTTGTCCACTGACTGCGTGCAGTTGTAATACAAATTTCAATAACTAACATTAAATCTTCAACCCATGTTTCTCCGAAAGTATCGATGTATTAAAAGACTAGATGCATTGTTTTATATATATAGTGCATTTAAATTTGCGGCAAAGTTGAATAGTTTCAGTTTGAATACTAACTTCCACCTTCTCCTAGTCCTTGTGAAAAAAAACACTGCTCTGCTAGTTATGCATAAAGTGTGATTTCATTTGCGATAACCTTAAAAGGCATCGGCGAACGAATCTGTTTCTTAGCAGAACTGTTGCCGTTCGGTTCGTCGTAGTGTGTATTCGTTTCGCTTCCATTCAAGAAACTAGGCAGTTGGAAGAAAGGACATCTTCAATCATTCCCTGAAACCGTGTTGTGGAGTTCCCGATCAGTTCACCGGAGCGTGTCGGATGGAGCAGCTTGCGAATGAATAAGTTCGTATCCGGATTCCGTTTCTAGCTGTGCTGTTTTGAAGCTTGGTAGTCATCACCAGCCCCGGATCCATTGGCGTCGTTGGCTGCTTCATCGAGAATTCATTGTGCTTGGTTTGCCTAATGTGTGCAAGAGCGGAAAAGCTACGATAAGGCGGCTAAAGGAAAACGCTTCCAGCAAGTCCTGCCAACCGTGCTGGTCAGCCGAAGCGCCGTCCGCTTCGGTGGGCCACACGAAAAAACAAAGGACGCCAATAGCTAGCTTTCTTGGGCGACCGTGTTTATACGTGCGTCAGGGGGTTTTCGTGTACTGGAAGGACATTGCGGAACAGACCGGAAGTCGAGTGTGGTGTTATGGACACATTTAGCCATTTCTTTGACTGACCATTTGATATTTAGAAGTAGGTACTGTCTTCGATAACACAGTTTTTGAACGTCAATATATTCGTTTCTCGAAAGGAAAAAAAGTATGAATAATAACCTCATATCAACATTAGAGTTTCTTTGTTAAAACGGTATGATGAGAATAGTAGACATATATATGATAATGAATATAATGATAATATTAATATTGCACGTAATTGTGTACAGTTCGCCATGAGGATCTTGGCAGCCTTGTCCATCTCCATTCGATGGAACGATGCGTAGGATG
>JAOEFI010000004.1:27165752-27180246 GCA_034621735.1 Anopheles plumbeus
GGGGTGAGGTGAAAGGATCATCCGAAGGCAAACGTTAGCCTCGACGTTTCCTCTCCACCGTTGAGGATGACGATGATGATGATGATGAGGTTGATACTTGTAAAACATTATTATTATTGTGAGAACGTCAACACGTGGCGCTTTCCGGGGATGGTTTCTGCCGTGTGTCGGCATCGTTTACAATGGACAGAGAGAGAGAGAGAGAGAGAGGAGATGCAACAACGGTGGGTGGGCAAGCCTTGACTATCTCAACCGTGAAACAACTGGCCAACGACGACCTGGGGGCCGGATGGCTTTCGTGCCGAACAATACTAACCGGCGGGAAAGCTGATGAAAGATTTTGGAGCTCAATGTAGTCAATAATGTGCTTTGGCTGGGCCGCAGCAGCATACCAACGGCGGGTGGAATCATTTTCTTGCTTTCTCTCCAGGGGAAACTCGAACGCTTCCCTAACGATCTGCTGAGTTTCTTTTCCATCAACACGAACCTGGAAAGAAACGCTTTAGAAATATTAATCTATCTGAAGTTTATCATTACATTTTGCGGTTTTTTTTTTACATCGAATCCTGTTTGTAAGAAGGATAAGAATGTTGTAAGGATATAAATATTGTTATTCGAATAGTGAATTAACATAACAGTAGAAGAAGGTAGATGAAAATTAGCATAAGAAGTTGATAATACTAATTGGTATACGTTTTACATTTTGTTTGTTGTTAACGAATGTCAGCTTAAATAGAAGAAAATTATTGAATGCATGAAAAAAATCACAATTTTTTATATGTTTTCATAAAGTGTTTCCAACAAGAGAAACCATACCAGCAATTATTTTCGATATTGCGTAATCACACCATCCTTTAATCCTACCGAAATCTCAACTAATTAGTCGCTCCAATTGGGCTCGACCTCATTGATCCTTCCCGGTGAATCGGCAGTTTTCTATAATCAATCTCGTCGTTCGTCCCGGGAGAGGGCCGCACAACCGCATCTATTACATATCGATTATTTATTTTACATCAATATTTCAATTCGGTTTTCGAGTTTTCGGGGTTTCGTGTGGCCGCATTCGAGGTGGCATCATCTTTCAATCAGCAGCAGTACCATCGCCGAACGGCGACGAGCACTCAATCAATCTCGGACCGATAGTCACGAGGACTGGTGGATTTTCTGGCAATGTCATTACCCGGCCCCGAAAGGATGGCTCGCGAGGTTGGGCCGCCTCCAATGGGTATAGCACCGACGCTCTGAAGTGACGGTTGGGACCGAAGCTGATATCGCAAGTAGTGTTTCGTCCCAAAATGTGTCACTCGAAGAGCGAAAGAAGTCCGCCTCGAATCGTCCTAGAGGTTTTGGGGTTCATTTTCTAACTCCAACCCCATTTAAACTAAAATATTTGAATGAATATACATATACAATAATACTCCTACTAACACTAGAGTTAAGAAAAATTTGTAGTTATAACGTATGTTAAAAAACATACAATACGGCCTGGCCGTCCTAAATAAATCTAATAATAATAATAATAACATATACAATAACAAAATTCTTACAGAATTATGATTAAAAAAAACTCAATTTGGGCGACAAATATGATGTATGTTTATTTTCTTTGTGTTTTCAGTTATTGTTAAGTTTAAGGTTAGTATAGTTTACGGATATTTTTTACGGATTTCTCTCTCTCTCTCTCGCGTCCGAACTTCGGATGAAATCCATTTCTAATACTTTTCCAAGAATTTCGTTGGCGATTCTAGCACAGATGTTTCAACCAGGTAAAATAAATAATAAAAAAACACTCTAACACACACATCATCGTTCCTTCGTTCGGTTCCATTTGTCGAGCCGTGCCGTGGTCGGTATCCCTTTTCCAATTCTACAACTAATGACGCCGAGGACTCGCAGCAACATCAAAGGTAAACAATTTGTCACGTCCACGGGCCGACGGGCCCACTAGCAAAGATATTGATGATGCTGCCGAGAACCAGGATGGAGGCTCCGATGCTTCGGTCGTTTTTTTTTCTTCTCCCATTTGCATTTGGTAGAAGAAAAAAGGATTTCCGGGCGGGCGGGACACACCTATTTCCCGGAAGTGTTTCGTGTATGGCGCGGTGACAAACATCCGGAACGGAATCAAAACGACACTTGTGGTTAGAGAGAAAGAGAGAGAGAGAGAGAGAGAGAGAGAGAGAGAGAGAGAGAGAGAGAGAGAGAGAGAGAGAGAGAGAGAGACAATGAAAGATAGAAGAGAAAGAACCCTTGGCGAAAAAGGGGCTCCAAACGGCGGAGGCGAAGAAACGTGAAGGCGACCGCGGACGATGGGGACAAGGCGAAATCACACTCGATGAATATTCAAAATGGATGAATAGGAAACCAGGCAACCGCCTTCAGGCCGCCCCCGCACGCCCGGAGGAAGTGTGAGAAAACGGGGGTGCGGTGGGTTGGCGGGTTCGCGCTAATGGAATTGTCATCTGCTATTTCTCGCGCATTCCTTCGCTCGCGTCCGGCACCCGCGTTCGCGCTCTCGCTGTATGGTGGATAATTCTTAAGCTCGATTACACATTTGCCACATCAGTCCATCCGCTCTGGCTCTGGCTTCGTCTACGGTTGCCTGCCTGCGTCTTCCACCCACCGACCCACTCCCTCCCCGTCCGAGAAAAACATGCCATTCTTCCCCACAAAGCATCCAAATGCGTGCCAACCAAGTTGAGAAACCGTCAAGAGAAGTAGAAAAATCGCTTTCCCAGATTAGAGCCATTACGAACCCCAATAGAGGGAGAGAAAAAAAGGAAAAACCACAGTGAATCCACGAACTGAGATGGAAACTGCGTGGAAGGGGGCCGGTTCTGTCCCGAAAAAAAAAAAAGAATGTCCCGGCCGTCGATGCGCCCGATTGTGGCATCATGACCCCATCAATCGGTTGACGTGTGGAGCGTGAACGACACTTGTACCCGGTCGCATAAACTCGGCGAAATAGGCAGAAAAGGCAACGGGGGAAAGAAAAGGTGACATATTAGGTGAGTCCGGTTGGAAGTCTGTTCCATTTTTTGGGTCGTCCTCCTGAGGATCTTTTGGGGCACCTATTGGGTTTTATTTCGCTCACTATCCGGCCATCCTTTTATCGTCCATCCCGGATTTACTAGGGGAACGCTTTGCGGACGGATGTAAATGTGCTGGAACTTTTTTCTCTCTCTCTCTCGAAATGGCCCTAAAGTCGTTCTAAATCCCGCACGCGTGCTGTTTCACTTAAGCAAATACGTGGGACGTTAGGAGCGTTTTAGGATTACGGTCAACGATGGAACTGCGCTTGGCTGCGAGGATATGAGGCCACTTTCCACTGGCCAGAAGCGCGCCCGGAGAGTCTACGAAGCTGGATATTGATGGCGACGGCAGAAAGCCTGAGTGAGCCTCAACGACGCACCCAAGTGGAGGATAAATATTGGCCTTGATAACGAAGGGAAAAATAGGAATCCCGCCTTCTTCCTCCGACAATGAAACTTCTAAATGTTGCCCGAACAGAATTTGCCAACGCGCACTCGAACATCCGGTCACCCGAACCCACCCCCGCGGGTGCTCATCTGATAAACTAATTAAAAGCCATCAGTCAGATTACTTTAGGGTGGGCGACACGCGGCAGCTTCTGGTGGCCGCCCGGAGACGATCGGCCAAGTCGAACGGTTTCGTCCGGCGCCGTTGCGGAATACGCTAATAGATTTTCCAACGCGCGCCTGCTTCGTGCTAGCAACAGGCCACAGGAGTTGTGCTAATGCTGACGATCGCACGAAAACCCGCCATCGATGTTGCGCTGTTGCATTCTAGATTAAACTCACCCACTTTTTGTTTGTCGTCTTGGTCATGAATGAGAAATGAATATCAACTCGCTCCAGATAAATGAATGCATAAGCGTGTTGGAAACTAGTTTTCATAATTTTAACACATTTCAATTTTTATAAATTATAAACAGAGTTTTTTAGCCAGCGACTAGTCGAATAAACAGTTTAGTTTGCAGTTTCGACCAGTAAGAGTAATATTTTCCTGTCTAGGAGCTTGAATTGACATTTTCTACAACATCGTTCCACTCTGGCTCTTCGCACCACATATTCGTCAACCGGGCTGCATTAGGGGCAACATATTGGCACCACGTCGACTAAGGAGACCGACAGTCGCCGTCAGTAATCGCTTCTCCAGCCATCGGCCGAGATGAAGAAAAGCAACAACAACAACAACAAAAAACACAGAAAGAAGAAACGAACCGACCGACCACGCACAATGCGTCGGACACACATATGCGGTCGAAGGGCAGTAGAAAAAAGCCCATGCCCGGTCCGGGCACCGATCAGTCGGTGGTCGTTATTCGTGGCGTGACGATCGGAGAGTCAAAGCCGTGAAAAGTAGGTCCCGGGGGGATCCTTCAGAGGGAGGAATGGAGAGTGTAACCGAACGGACAAAGTGAACTGAGCAGTGGGACAACTGAACAAATCCTGATTTAGTGCAAATATCGTCCCAAAAAAAGGATCGAGCTGATCTTTGGGTTGTAGTCGAGAATATTCCACTCCAGCGAGCTGTTGTTGCTATGTCTAGTGTTCTTCTCAAGCAGAGCCAGTGCGCTTTCTCGCTGAGGTTTTATCACCCAGTTTCCGCGTGCCCCGTGGACGAATTTAGGCTGGGTACCCTAAATTAGTGCTATTTATGCCACTAAAGTGTGCTGATAAGCATACCCGCTGCGTCTAATGTCGGCTCCCGGCCGGGCACCGCCGTTGTGTGTCGAGTTTCGAGTTGAATCTAGTGAAAGTGTGTTTGATAAAGCATAACGGGCGCATGTTAGGAAACGCACACACAAAATGGATCGACGGCTTGCAAGAACAACTGTGAAGGCGTGGAATATGTGCCACGGGTTCAAACTAAATCTAGTTCAATGGAAGTGACGTGGTTCGGTTGGTGTGTTTTTCTACTTCCCTTCCAGTGGACTTGACTGTTCCGTTCGATTCTTTCCAATTTTCCTTATCAATTCGATGCAATTGTTTCGTTGTAATTGTTTGCTTCTCCCTTTAATAAAAATATTCTAGATTTTGGACCCATTTTTTACTATTCGATGCTCCTTTTTCGTTTTTCGCCAGTGAAATCATCCGACACCGGAAGCGACAGGGATGTGAAGTGAAGTGTTCAGCGCGCTTTTCCATTTCTTCATCTTAGTGTGCTTAGTGCGTCGCGAAGATCGAAAGCGTTGGTGAAACAAAGAGAAAAAAAAAGAAAAGCAGAGAGTAGTGGGTGATTTTCAGTCGAAGGCGAGGGCGCGCGCACGCACACGGCAGCGTTTATGCGCCAGCAGTGGACAGTGTTCGCCGCCAGCCGCTAAGAGGGTGCACCAGAAGATGCACCAGATACGCCTGTCTCACCATCGCCACCGTGGGCGCAGGAAGTGGTGCCACGGCAGCGCCACGATGGCGTCCCGGTCGTGTCCCTCGAGCCCGGTGCACCACCCTAGCACCAGCTTTAGTCTGTTAAGTGAAGCAACGATTGTGATTGCGGCCGTCCTGGGCGGCCTGATGGTGTGCGTAGCTGCTGCCGAACCCAGCACTCACCCCCGCATGGGTAAGTCTTTTGGGAGACGGTACACATTTTCACGTATCACTTTACCGACGATGGTAGTCGATTAGAACAACTACATATTTGACCGATGGTACGATAACGAGTACGTAAGTTAAGAAACGAAAAATATTCTATAGTCCTCAGGTTCATAGATTGTTTTTAAGAAGTTATTTGATAATTCCAGGATGCCCAGTCATCAAGAATCATTTTACATTTATTTTACATACTTACAGAGATGGTAACGAGAATATTGGGCCCTGATTAAGAATAATTAAAAGATGTTTAAAATTTTCAACTATAACGTTTAACGTTTTTCTCCACATTTACCATCGGGATTTTGTAATATACAATGTATGTTCTAATAAATTAGCAGAATTTTAAATTATAGCAGATACATGAAATAAATTAAGTTTAGCTAACTTTATAATCGCTGATATTTTCGTCCATGAAAGTATTTTTGCAATCTTCTTGAAATAAAAAATAGGGACGTCTTAATAGTTGATAAAACGATATTTTATCGTATGACAGGGAAGGATTGGAAAATCATGGGGAAGAATCACGACTAGTTCAGAGTTAAGCTAGTAATCGTGGGCGATTACAACCCGATGCGATTGTAATCGGGTGCAGCCCCTGCCCTAGCGTTCACCATACAGGCGTGCCCTGTAATCGTAGTAATCATAACGATAATCACGCGTGTCACATAATATTAACATCGGTCCTCTTTTCGGTGCGCGTCTGCCGCGAAAGTGCAGCGACAAAATGCATTCGGATAATCTGGGCAAACACTACCGGGTGGCTGCACTGGCAGGGAGCGAACAGTGATGGTCGATGTCACGATCCGGCCGCTTCGTCGTCGAACGTTGGAAGGCCCCGCAGGCGGTCAATGAAGGCTTATGGAAATTTATGGGTTTTAAATCATCATCATCATCATCATCATCATCGTCGCCGTCGGATTCCGCGCCACGAACGAAGCAGAGTGTATGGTGGCGTGTGAATTGGCGGCCGAGCAACAATGTTACATGTTGTAATCATTTGCCAGCAGGGATGAACTGGAGCCAATGTGGGAAAATATAGCTGGAGGAGGAGAGGCAATCGGCAACTTTAATAAACCGATCTGTATCTACGAGATGACAGCGGAGCATTGTCCAGCGGGCCATATGTTCTGAAATGCCACCACCTATTTGTCGGCTCCATTGATTTGTTTTAGAGCTAGGTAACTTGTTCCACACGCGGGCCGATGGGAGGTATATTAGAATGCAGGGAAATTCGTTGAAAACGCAACGAAACACCAGCAGGAAGAATGTACAAATGCATCCGGATTTGGAATAGGCAATTCTATTGCCGATGTGGATAGAAATGAGGAAATTCACGAGGTGTAAATCATTCATGACTCGATGTCCACTCGATCTGTTGTATGATGCAATAGATTCCAAAACAAAATCCGTTTCCTGTAGCGTATAGTTTCAGTCTAGTTTTAGCATATGCTACGAACAATAGAAGTGGCATGAATATTTTATGGCAGTTTTTTTTTTTAACTTTTCTTCCATGATTTAGAAAAACTCGGTTGTATTTTTTTCATTTCTTTTTAAGCAAGCGATTGGATTAGATGTGTGTATAGTTCAATACTCTGCACCTAGTGAATGTTTAATGAAAATATATCGGCACTACTCTTCATAGTACACCATTTGCATAATTCTATTCTTGGTAGTTTAAAAAATAGAAATTGAAATATTCAATTTTGGAATAATTAGAGAGCTTCAACAACCGTTTCAAATAGATCGTTCTACCCAGTTGTTGAGCTAAAGATCTGTGAGTCGATGAATCAGTAGGCATGCCATTTGAAAATGTGACAAATGAGAATTTAGAGAACGTGTGCAAGCTCATAGAAATGTCTGCAGTAAGTGAGTTTGATTAAAGTATTGATTCACCAAATGATGATTGGTGATTCACCAAACATATTTTCCGGTTCCTTTTGCAGAAGGACTCGTGGACATGATCGAGCAGTTCGGCATGCCGGCCCTGCCGTCGGGCATTTCGCCGACGGTCGGCATGTGTAACGGCACGCTCAGCCCGTACCAGAGGCACCCGGAGCCGGCCTACAACCTCAACCAGGACACGGTGCTCAGCATACCGACGGCAACGAGCTTCCCGGGCGGGTTTCCGGTCGACTTCTCGCTGCTGGCGGTGCTCCGGCCCAGCCCGGGCCTGGAGCGGGCCCCACTGTTCGCGGTGTACTCGTCCGACTCGGACGAGATACTGATGCTGATGGTGGGCCGCGACGTGGCCCTGTACTACTACGACGGCAACCCGGAGGACGACGAGCAGGACCAGTACCAGAACATGATCAGCTTCGGCGTGGGCATCGACGACGAGCGGTGGCACCGGCTGGGGCTTAGCGTCAAGGGCAACTCGGTCACACTGATCGTGGACTGTGTGACGCAGGTCACCCGACCGCTGAATCGAAGGCCCGGTGCGCAGCTGGTGACGGACGGGTTGATCCTTACCGGTTTGCAGTTGAACGAGGAGAATGGATTCTTCACGGTACGTTGAATGAAAGCCGTATTGGCACACTTCGACGGATGCAGCTGTCATAACATTTCATACTGACATACTCATGAGGCTGTATACACTATACCTCCCTTACCTTCCAGGGTGACCTGCAACTGTTCATGATCGGCAACACACCGGACGAGGCGTACAACATCTGCACGAAGTACGCCCCGGACTGTCCGGGCGGAACATCCGGCTCATTTCGCACCGTGTCGGTACACACGACGCGCACCACGTCCAACGGAACCACCGGCACGGTGACTCGCACGCATAGCAGCTCCAGCTCGAGCGGTAGCGGAAGCGGATCGCAGGCAGCCGCTGGGGCAGGCATTCGTGACCAGGTGCTTCGGGAGTCGGTCACTATCACCGGTGGCAGCTCGGGAGGTGCTCGTGGTGGCGGAAGACAGTCGTCTTCCTCCTCCTCCGCCACTTCGTCATCGACTTCTGGTGCGGGGGGTGCTGCCCGGGACTTTGTCGATCTGTACGGAGACGGCGAAGGCCTGGAGGTAATTGGGGACGACGAGGACTACTACAGCAACCTGGAGTTCGGTGGGGATATCAGTCGTGGTAGTGCGACGGAAGTGGCGGTTGATTCGGGACGCTCGCAGAACCGCACCGCCGTCGTTCCGGGAAGCTACGATCAACTGCGGCCCGGTGTGTTGCCATTGCCGGATCCGGAGTATGACGCATCAGCCGGGGGAGCACAAAGGCCCACGACGCGACCTCGCGTGGATACGGCGAACGGAACGCAAACGGAACCTTCCACCGGTTATGGTCCGGAGTTCGAAGAGGAGGAGGTACGAGAGATTTTTCCCTAGCGTAATGTAATCTCCAGGGGTCTATTGACTCCAGCACTTACTTTTCTTCGACTGTTTCAGGACCGCTCGGTGGGATTTCCCGCAAAATCGACCGTCGTGATCGTGGGTGGCGTGAAAACGGTTCGTGGGCCTCGCGGGCCGGGAGGAGAACCAGGCCCAAAAGGGGAACCCGGTCGGGATGGTCTGGGCGGCCAGTCGGGACCTCCGGGACCTGCGGGTCACGTGTTCATGATGCCGCTGACGTCCGCCGGGAACGAGAAGGGGCCAGACTCGCAAGCGGAAGCCCTGAGGCAGATGCTGTCCCAGCACATGACAGCCATGCGGGGTGCGGACGGTCCGATGGGGTTGACCGGGGTCCCGGGTGCCGTCGGACCTCCCGGGCCTGACGGAGTCAAAGGTGAACCGGGAGAAGTCGGTGAACCGGTAAGATTTTAGTATCATATGAACGAAGCTAACATTCTCCTTGATAACATTCGTTCGATTCTAGGGACCCATTGGGCCTCGCGGCGCGGTCGGTGCGAAAGGACGCGAAGGGCGACGCGGCCGTTCCGGAAGGGACGGTGAGCGCGGTGCCACGGGCCTGCAGGGAGTCAAAGGAGAACAGGGACCTATCGGATTGCCCGGCTTCGTGGGAGAAAAGGGTGAACGGGGCCGTCAGGGAGTGGCCGGTGAGAAGGGCAGCCAGGGTCACGATGGTGCCCAAGGAGAGGACGGTCCTCCCGGACTACCCGGCCTCACCGGGGAACTGGGACCGCGAGGATTTTCCGGACCGCGCGGATTTCCTGGACCTTCGGGAAACCCGGGCTTGCCCGGATCGGAAGGCATAGCGGGTTCGAAGGGTAACCCGGGACCGCAAGGACAACCGGGAGCACCGGGCCAGACAGGGTCGACAGGGCCGGTCGGTCCACCAGGGCCGCAGGGAAATCTTGGCCCCCCGGGCATACCTGGTCCACACGGAAAGCCGGGTCTTCCGGGACTTCCCGGGGCGGACGGGCCCCCAGGAAGAGACGGAAACCAGGGAATCGGTGGTCCTAAGGGTGACGTTGGACCACAGGGCGTGCAGGGACCGATAGGCTTCCCGGGTAACCGTGGGCCGAAAGGAGACGATGGCGAACGGGGAACCGCGGGCGATAAAGGTGACAAGGGCGAACAAGGGCATGATGGAGACAAGGGCGACATGGGGTCGCCGGGCGAACGAGGCCATCAGGGGGCGACGGGCGTGCCGGGTACGGAAGGCCCCGAAGGGCCGAAAGGTTTTGAAGGACCGCGCGGAGAAACCGGAATGATGGGACTTACTGGCGACAAGGGCAAGCAGGGTGTGCAGGGTTTCCCCGGGTATCCTGGCGCTCCGGGCGACAAAGGTGACAAAGGCTCCGTCGGGATGGGTGGTCGGCCGGGAGAAAAGGGAGAAAGGGTAAGTATAGTTCCTTACGGGTTAGTTGGTGTGTATAGCTGTATCGATCGGTTCAATTTCACCATGATTTATCAACCATGACCCATTTTCAGGGAAATACCGGACTTCAAGGAGAACGAGGCGAAGTAGGACCAAAGGTGAGGATCGACTTTCTTTTCCACCGTGGGTTGCTAGATACTCTTTGCAGGATACTAAAGGGTGTGGCAAAGAAACTTCGCTCTTGCCAAACTGTTTTCTGGTATTCAGTTTTTATAACGTAACATCCCTTGCAGGGATTCCGTGGTCCACGAGGAAGACGCGGTGCCGATGGAACTAGCGGCCCGAAGGGCGACACTGGTCAGCCCGGTCCTCCCGGTGCGCTGGGTGAAATCGGAATGCAGGGACCGGAGGGACCGCGTGGTTTTATCGGCATGCCCGGATCTCCAGGAAGCAACGGCAAGGATGGGCCACCTGGAGCATCGGGTGAACGAGGCCCGCCGGTAAGGGACGACCACATGCAAGCACGCCGTCAATTGCTATTAACTTAACGTGTTTCGGTCCTCTCCTGCAGGGTGATAATGGAAATCCTGGCCCAGTTGGAGCAGCTGGCGTGGTGGGACCGCAAGGACCAACCGGAGAACCGGGGCCGGTAGGAGAGCCAGGCATCCCGGGGCTTCCAGGATTACCGGGCGAACCAGGAGTTCCCGGCGACACCGGCAAAGAAGGACAGGCCGGGCCACCGGGTCCACCCGGGAAGAACGGGCCGCAGGGTGGACAGGGGCTTTCCGGTTTCCCTGGAGAACGGGGAATGATGGGAATGCCGGGACTGCCCGGCTTGAAAGGTGAGCTCGGACTGCCCGGACTGGCGGGACCCGTCGGCGACAAGGGACAACCTGGTGGAGCCGGCAAGGAAGGTCCTCCGGGGCCCGAGGGACGTCCAGGGCCACCCGGCCCTCCAGGTCCGTCCGGTGCGAAGGGAGAACGAGGCGAGCAAGGACTCATCGGACCGGTCGGGCGTGATGGGCTGCCCGGGCAGCGTGGTCTCGCTGGGCCCGCTGGACCCGTGGGTCCGCCGGGTGAGGATGGTGACAAGGGAGACAGTGGACCTCCGGGCGAGAAGGGCTTCAAGGGTGCCCAAGGCGAAGGGGTAAGTTGCTCGCTCCATCTGCGACTAACATAAAAGAATACTACACACGACAGGAATTCGTCAACGTTGTGTTCATCCTTGCAGGGCCCCGTAGGATCGCCAGGATCGCAGGGAAGTCGCGGAGAGCCCGGTGCCATTGGACCTGCCGGCGATAAAGGACCCCCGGGAGAGATGGGACGAACCGGGCCGAAGGGTGAAGATGGTCCAACAGGTCTTCCCGGATCGCCTGGACCGGCCGGAGCCCAGGGAATGCCTGGTCCAACCGGAATGAAGGGTGGTCGGGGTGACGATGGACCACCGGGTTCCCTGGGACCTGCAGGACCTCCCGGTGAACCTGGACGACGGGGACCCCGCGGAGCGGAAGGTGGCCCGGGCGCACCCGGTTCTCCAGGGTCGCAAGGCATCGCGGGTGAACCTGGCATGCAAGGGCCACCGGGGCCGATCGGCCCGGAAGGGAAGGAAGGTGACAAGGGTGCCATAGGACCAAAGGGAGAGGAAGGAAAATCGGGCCCTCCGGGACCACCGGGCAAGCGCGGTCAGCCAGGACTCGAGGGCTCGAAGGGAGTCGCTGGGCCACCCGGTTTTCCCGGAAACCCTGGCGAACCGGGATTGGTCGGTGCGAAGGGAGACGTTGGTAAGGATGGAGAGGATGGCAAGCAGGGCGAACCGGGTGTGCCAGGTGAGCACGGTCTCCCGGGAGCTCCGGGTGAGCACGGGCCGCCGGGAAAAATTGGACCGGAAGGGCCCGCCGGACTCCAGGGTACAACGGGACTGCCAGGCGAGAAGGGTGACCGTGGGCCATTCGGGCCGGCCGGCAATCAAGGGCTCACTGGAGCACAGGGAATGCCCGGATCTCAGGGGCTCCCAGGATTGCGCGGATCTCCCGGCCCATCGGGAGAGATCGGCCCGGTCGGTAAGCCGGGTGAACCGGGAGCGGCGGGAAAAACGGGCGAGGTAGGCTCGAAAGGACCCAAGGGAGAGCGCGGCCGCCGGGGCCTCAAGGGGCACCGAGGTGAGCTTGGTCTGGTCGGCCTTAAGGGCGATGCGGGCGAGAAGGGTGACAAAGGCATCCGTGGAACAGGTGGGCCCGAGGGTACTAAGGGTGAGCCGGGCCCAGTGGGAGGGCTAGGTCCGAAGGGTAACGATGGACCCCAAGGACCACCGGGACACGAGGGCCCACTAGGCCCGAAAGGAACGGAGGGTATCGCGGGACTTCGAGGAGAAGCGGGCCCACCGGGACTTCCGGGACCGCCGGGGCCGCCGGCCGATGCCCCGCTCATTCCACCGGAACTGCTTTTCCGCATGAACGAGTTCACCTTGACCAAGGGCGAAGACCGTCAGAAGCGAGAAGCGGGCGAACCGGTGCCCGACGACGACCTCCTCGAGGACGACTTCGACGAGGAGATACTGCGCGTGGAACCGCGCAAGAAGAGTAAGAAGAAGAAGCCGAAATCGAAGCCCTCCGACCTCGGCCCGAAATTCCTCGACATGTACAGCTCGATCTACTCGATGCGCCAGGAGCTGGACCGCATCCGGAAGCCGGTGGGGACGCGCGAAAATCCGGCGCGCACCTGCCGCGACCTGCACCACGGTCACCCGCAGTTCAAGGACGGTAAGTGAGATAAGGCCTTGCTAGGAGCGTTGCGTTGCGTTGCTCCTCCTGACTTGTACCGCTTACCCCACCCAGGCTGGTACTGGATCGACCCGAACCTCGGCATGGGCGACGACGCGGTGTACGTGTACTGCAACATGACGGCCGCCGGCGAGACGTGCGTCTACCCGGACATCCACAGCTCGCAGATGCCGACCATTCCGTGGCGCAAGGAGAACGACAAAACCGACTGGTATTCGAATCTACGGGGTGGTTTTAGGGTGAGCAGTAGTAATAGTTCTGAGAGTCTTTTGATGTTTGAATTCTAATGCGATGTTTCTTTATCACACGGCTCACTACACCCGTACTCTCTAAATCACAGATATCCTACGAAACCATTGGCACGGTTCAGATGACCTTCCTGCGGCTACTGTCGCAGGAGGCGTACCAGAACTTCACCTACGCCTGCATGAACAGCGTCGCCTGGTACAGCGCACAGGACGAAAGCTTCGACAACGCGCTTCGCTTCCTGGGTGAAAACGAGATCGACATCGGATACGAGAACTCGAAGATCAAACCGATCGTCCTGGTGGACGGGTGCAAGACGGGCCACAGCAAGAGTGAGACGGTGTTCGAGATCCGCACGCCGAAGCTGCAGTACCTGCCCATCATTGACTTCTATCCGATCGACTACGGGTTGCCACAGCAGGCGTTCGGCTTCCAGGTCGGGCCGGTTTGCTTCAAGTAGTGAACAAGGAAACAAAACCCCACTTTCATCAACGAGCAAGTAAACGAACGAAAAAAGCACGTAAACATCTTAATGGTTACCATTGTATATGCGTACTAGCCTAGTGAAATTAGGATAATGATTAGCGTACAAAAAAAAACACACACACACACACATTTGGGCGCGAAAAACGAAGAGGAATAGCGTAGGAAAAAGCATGTAATGAACTTAACGTCGTACCGTAGGAACTACGCTTAGATTAAGGAGCAGAGCCAGAGAATAAACATACCATTGGACTGAGTACATCATTAGTCAGGAGAGGAATCGAACGAAACACGCGAAGTCGAACATCGTTATTGTTGTTAGCTTTTCTTAGTTGTAAATAGAAACGTATAGACCTATTGTTTGTTTAATCGAAGGTATACACTCACACACACACACACTATCGAGCGCGCGTTTCATGAAAGGATAAGGGCAAGCATTTCCCGAAGTATCCGAGCACTCAAAACGGGAACCCAGCTGTAAACTGCCAAAGATCGTTTGTTGTTGATAAATAAAATTTAAATGAAAGGAAAATAGCATTGCACACTGCATATTGAAGGTTAAATTAATTCAATAAAAAGAGAAGATTGTAATGTATTAAATTCCTGGAATACCACGAGAGTTGCTTTAGAAAACACATTTTCAC
>JAOEFI010000004.1:27184728-27199458 GCA_034621735.1 Anopheles plumbeus
AACTGAGTTTTAATTTATCAACGAGTTACTAAATACCAAACAGCACGCGACTAAAAAAAAACTGGCTCATAACTGAACAACATTTCAAGTGGGACATGACAACGGGTGAAACGTTTTGTAGGGACGCAAAAGGGAAAAGTTATACTATCACCACACCAATACAATAGACCGGACGAATAAAGCAGAAGCAAATAGAATATTATTTAAACTAATTCAACAATTTACAAACAAACAATTCAATATTGAGATTCGAACAAAACGATAACAGGCATATCAAAATCGCATAGTTTACACAAACATTATGAACAAAATAAGCCTGCAGAAACGTTTCACAAGCTTGTGTTAGGCATGCATTAGCAAACAAAAACCAATAGTGTTGTGTGAACAATACATAATAGAATTGAAAAGTATCGGTTTCTTATACACTTATTTGATGCTACTAATACAAGCTCCTTGTTAAAAGGAAGTCTCCATATGACTATATAATTATATTTTTCGAATACAGATGTCCATATATGTTTAGACCAATGAATCCCAATGAGCAGATTTTTCATATTTTCCAGTAGCAACAGAAACTCCAGAAGAAACATAAACACATGTAAGTAACAGTACTCCAATACACAAAACAGACAATATAAATAAAGGGGGAAATATGTGAAGGTCTATGGAATACGAGGAACAACAACGGAACGTTAGAGGCAAGATAAACAACATTAGCAGAAGTTTACAACGATAGTAAAGGTTTAGTAGTACAGTAGCAACAGTAGCGTAGAATAGGAGAAGGAAGAAGTAAACACAAACATGTTAGCACTTGGACGTCGGAGCGCAAGCGAAGATGGTAGATTGAGGGATGATGAGTTGTTAGTGCCATTGTTGAGCATCGAGTCGCAGCCGGATGATGATGATGATGAAGCTACTACGCACAGCGGCGTCGTCACGGTGCACTGTCCCGCTGCCAGCGCTCCCGTCGCACCCGTGGCCGCCGTCGTCCCCGTCCCTGGCAAGCCACAACTTCCGCCAGCAGGAGGAATCAGAACCGTCGTCGGCCCGTGGCCCGGTGTCGATCGGTCGCAGTTCGACGACATCATGTCGGTACAGTCCACCATCGAACCGGACGAACCGACCAGCCCCACCGGACCCGGTCCTCCGCTTCCTCCCCCTCCTGCTGCCGGCGGAAGGTTGCCCGGGCCCGCCCCGACCGACGTTCCCGTCGACGACGGGCTGAGGCCGGGCGACGAGGACGAGCCACTGCCGGAGGCGGCAGCCGCACCGGATGTCGTCGGTGTCGCTAGCGTTAGTGAAGTTAGTTGACGGGTGCTACCGTCCAGCAAGCGCCGGTGTAAACCACAAATGTTCCTAGAGAGGAAGTAGTCGATAAACGGTAATTATAGCGAGGAGAAAAAAAAACCAAGACACGACGATAGGACGGAAGCAGTAAATACGATGGGAGGAAAAAAAAAGAACCAACGGAAATGGAAAATAAAATCTATCCACAGTAAGGGCACCAAAAAGAGATTCAAGAAGGGGTGGGAAAAAACCAGAAGAAGGAAAACTACTACGACAATACTAAGAGCCGGAAAGAGACATATTCCGACCGTTGACCTGCTCCGCTACGAAGCCGTAAGCAAACTTTTTTAAACGGAAAATTAAATGGATGTCAGAAAACAATGTTATTCTGGATCGAAGGGCTTCCAGCTTTCAACATTAGGGAGCGACCATGATCATAAAAACCAAAAATGTTACATAGACGACAGGATACTCAGGTTCAGAATCAATGTTTCTAGTTTGATAACAAAACGAGGCTGTACACAATTTTATAGTTTTTACGAAACCATAATTTGTTCAGGAAAAACTCGTTACCCATTTAGTAAAACTTATTAATTTCGCTACAGCAAAAGTGATTGCATTGTATAACATCTATGAATCTATCGATTATTCCATTATCAAGAAACTTTGCAACTACATTTACAATATAAGCTTGCAGTATACTATCGATAGTGTCGAAAGATTATACTAGCGAAATGTTCTACTTGTACGAATATGCTCTCTATGACAAAAACCAAGTTTTGCTCATAAAAGCTACCGGTTGTAAGTAAAACGTTTAAACTTAAGGCCTGCATCAACACATTAGTACCATCAAAACGCAGTATATTACAACGCCGAAATTGTGTATCTTTACGGATTGCTTGATTTTTACAGCAAACAATTTTTCTACCGCTTTTCTCGGTGTAGCACAATCGGCAAGGCACAGTGACAAAACCAAACGCCTCGACTGAGTGAGTGAGCAAACAACAAGTAATTAAAAAAGTACACACGTTTGTGAAACAAAAGTAAAACTCAACGACAACACGAACGACAGCAAACAAAACGCCCAACTGTGCGCGAGTGTAGTATTATCACAGTGGTGGTGGTGAGTGTGTTTTCCATTATTCCATTATGTTCAACCTAGTGCTAGCCTGATTACTAGTCCTTACTTTAGCACCGTCGCACTGGTAGAGGTGGTGGTAGAAGTAGAAGTGGAAGTAGAGGTAGAAGTAGTAGTATTTGCAGTAGTAGTGGTGATAGTAGTAGGACTAGTGGCTACGGTAGCACTATTGATGGTGGTAGAATTGGTAGATTTATGGCAATCGTTTGTCGATTGGTTCGTTTGCCCCTTTATGATAAACTTAAGAACCACCCGCACTACCGAGCGGAATCTAGACGACGAGGGGTTGAGAAGAGAAATAGAGAGAGAGAGAGAAAGAGAGAAAGATACATAAAGAGAGAAAGAAAGAGCGAAAAAAGATGAAAAAACAATAGAATAATGATGAGAACAATATCTATCCCTTCTAGGAATTCAATTTAATTCACGACCGACTGGTGAGTTAACAATCGATAAGTGCTTCGGGAGCTTATAACAACTCTTGAAAACGGCACAGAAACAAACCAAACATGAAGGGCACCCAACAAGGAACAGAAAAGGATACAGATTGAAAGAAAAACAACACACACCAAAACACAAATAGCTTGTTAGACAGACACAAATACGATGAAACAGAAGCGTTTAAAAATGATGTAAACAATTTTGGAATGCGATGGAAACGGTTAGCTGCAGAATACAGCCCTCCAACCGGCTGAGTGGTATTTCGGCTGACTTTTCATCAAATATTTTTTTTTGTGGGCTACCAACACTACGTCGGGTTGATAGGGTTCTATGGTTCATTCCGAGGTCCATTTTCAAGGGAAACATTGGATTTCGTTAGGCGGAATGTAACAGTCTTCCGTTGCGAATGGGAGTTTCTAGTGCTCGGGTTGATGAGGTGTAACAGTCTCGGATGTCGATGTTGATAAATCACACGGTCTTTACTTCCAGCTACAAGCTAGAAGATCTATCTATCAATTACAATATTTTTTTCTATTTCATGTGATCTATTCATTCTACTGTCATTTAGCGCACAGTGGAAGAAAATGCACGTACATATTTATATCTAGGGTGGAGACGCATGGTGGCCCACCTGCAACGAAGTACCGGGCGCCTCCATTGCAAACTAAAACCAGCTAGGCTAATTATAAGAATTTTTACAAGCAATATGCAAACAATCATGATTGACCGCAGGTTTTATAGGTGAAATTTTGAACACGAATTGGAGTTTTAATCCATTTCAACATTGAAATAATCCTGCGATATAATACAAACTGCCCGAATCATCAAACACTATACTTCACTGAACTGCGTAGATTCTTTAGTCGAACAAGAAGTTATTATACAATATGGGGGAAATTCTTCTTTTACAAGGCGTAAATCCACACTGTCACAGAAACCTTGCCTCTTCTGGTTCGCTTTGTACAAGGCAGCACATAACACACAACACAACACAAACGATTCGGGGGGTTGGAGGAATGCGACGCGGGCTCGAAAACAATGTCTCACGAGTTTTTTTCTGTTTTATCCCGCGATCGTAGGTTTGTTCAAACGAGAAAGGGGGAGGAGAGATAACACGGGGCAAAATGGTGAAACAGAGAGACACGGACATAGTTCGGCAGTCGCCGCTTGTCCATTGGCGTGGACTGGGAGGGAGAGTTTCATTACCTATGGTAGACACGATTGCCAGCAACCGGTTGTGTAGTCACAGCCGTCAGGGTGCCGACTTTGGGACCAGCCAACGCCGGCGCCGGGACGACGACGCCCTTGGCATCGACGCCCTTCACAACAACCCTTGCCTGCGGCGGTTGGGCTTTCAGGCTCAGCGGGAAGTTGTTGTACGACGAGCGCTGCTTCAGCGATTCCAGATTGGCGGACAACGACTTCCCGATCGGGTAGTTGCGCACGATGTTGCTGTCGGACTGCCGGAAAACCCCACCCACCGGGAGCTGCTGGACCGACGCGGAGGAGAAGGAAGTGTCGGCAAGCGAGAGACCGGTGCCGCCTGAGCCGATGCTGCCCTCCAGAACGGATGACCCGATCGGGGCGCTCTTGCGGAAGTTCCGCTCGAACGGGTTGCTCCCTCTCGCCGTGCTCCGCGCGATCACCTTCGCGATGCCGCTGTTGCTGCTGATGCTCGTAGGGATGTTGCTCGGCTTCGGCCGGACCTGTTCGTTCTCGTCCGGGCTGCTGGTGGCGCTCGTGTTGGCCGTCGTGCTCGTCGACGACGACGCAAACCGTTTCCGGCCAATGTTTGGCGTGAGAAAGGGAACGTGATCAACCTGGTCGCTCAACCCGAGCGTCGGAATCGTGCCGAGGGAGTTGATTTTCGTCAGGTTGCTACCGCCACCGTATATGCCCGGGCACGGCGTCGACGCATCGTCGTCGATGCCGATGTACCGCGTGTACCCGATGCCGTGCCGCTTCCGGTACACCCCGTTGTGGAAGGAGTTGCGCATCTGAAACGGGAGCAGCCGGTTCGCCAGGTCGTTCGCGCCGGCCATGCTCAGCGGTGGCGATACCTGCGAGGGTTTGGTAGACTCGTCCGACGAACTACGCTCGGACTCCGCCTCGACCTGGCGCCGCCGACGCACCAGCACGTCATCCCGCTCGTCGTCCACCGTCAGATCGGTGAGCGACTTCATCTTGGCGAAGCTGAACCGCCGCGTCTCGAAGTCCTTCTTCAGCTTCAGCAGGTCGACTGGCGTGTCGCCGAACTCGCGCTCGTACGCCGACAGGTTGCCCAGCGATTTCATGCGGCTCAGATTTAGCGCCCCGAAACCGATCGTCTGGGGAGTGCCGGAGCCGAGTGTAAGATCATCCGCGGTAACGCCGAGCGTGCCAACCGCATCCGGTTGGTCCCGCTCGTCGAGAAACATGCTGCCCTTCGGCACGGACAAATTGTTCATGCTCTTGATCTTGACCAGCTTCGCGAGCGGTATCTCCGCGGTGGGCGTCCCGAAATCGGACTCGGTTCGATCGTCGCTCGCGTCACCATCCGACAGCACCGTCACGTCCGGCGTTACGAACAGCTCGTCGCCAGAGTCCGTGCTCGGACTCTGCGGTATGCGCAGCTTCATCAGCAGCCGGTTCGCGGTGACCGTCTTCAGTGCCCCGGCGGCGGGCGACCTCGGCCCACCGAAGGCTCCCGTGAGGCTGCTGTTGCTGGTGCTGGTGTTGCTGCTGCCGGTTCCGCCGCTGGTGAGAAGTTTCTTATTAGCGATCGCAACGAAACGGGTCGCGCCTCCGTTAACTAAAGACTGTGCGGTGGTGCTGGTGGTAGCACTACTATTACTAGACGATGTGGTGGAAGTGTTGGTGGTGGTGGTGGTGGTTTTGGTGGTGGACGCTGGCACCGTCAGCACCGTGATCGGTTTGCCATGAAATGCCGTCGCCGAGCGGAACCTACTTCATAGTTTTCGTGTTTTCCATTCGTACGTTTCGCGCGAGTTCGTGCGTTGGGTTGGTTTGATTTTTTGTTCAAATGATTCACATCGCACGGGACGTGGAAGAGTCAAACATCCGATCGGTCGATCGATCGATCGATCGTTTTTGAACAGCCGACCAAAGCAAACAACACCGTTAACGTGTTTCCATTTCATCGCATTGGTGTCGACGAATTAAATGAAATATGTTAAAAGGATGGAAGGAGAGGGGAAGAAAAAAAAAGAGAAAAAAGTAATAAAAAAACGGAAAAAATAGCGAAATCAAAAACGAGCTAGAACTATTCTCTACTCTACAGCAGCAGCAGCTACGGCGGCGTTATGTCAGGGACATTTGTCCTGTATTTTTTTTCCTAGGGCAGAAAGGACTATTGAGGGTGATTCTATTGAACGAGGATAATTTGGACGATTGGGCAACTAATATAGTAGCTAGGGGAGCGCCAACAGAGAGGAGAGAGAGAGAGAGAGAAAGACAGATGATACTATAGTTTGCCCACCGAAATCGGGCATTCGGGAGGTTATGAAAAACAAATTCCTACAAGCTGAGCAAACACATATAATTATGCCTGAAAAGTTTGAAGCTTGTTATCACACATGAAACGATGAAACGAGCTCGAAGAGAAGAGGGAGGAGAACTATTTAAAATATTGCATGAACGAAAGAAAGTTGATAGTTGATGACGTAATTGAAGAATCTACTTCCAAAATCTTCTCGGCTAGTTTCATGACGGGTTCTCTTAAAGAAGATCGCGAATATAATCGAACTCAATTTACATGTTAGCATACATTCTCCGAGTCGACAGAAGGCGAACAAATCTAAAATCAAGCTGTCTTCTGGAGGAAACCTAAACAGACCAAAAATAGAAACAACTAGATGATTATAGTCGCGCTTGAACTAAACACGCTTCGTCGCTACTGCTTCAAATTATTCATTTCCCTCAAAAATTCAACCATTTCATTTTTCACACACATTATCAGCTATTCATACGGCGGATAGATGATAGGTTGCCAAGCCCTAATAAGGGCAAACGGGAGCCGAACAGCATGAACCCGGAGCGCAGCTAATCGTAACCATGATTTATAGCCGTCTGGACACACTCCGTTGCCAAGTGCGAACCCGCCCCGTAGCTTATCAGGTACGATCGAGCTCCAGCATAGCGTGAATCATTAGCATAGCAAAGGGGTGAGAAAAGATTCAGAAACGGTTCTTCTGTTCCTATATCCAACGTGGATGGCTGTGGTAGGTTGGTTGGCACGACGATAAGAGACGTCTCGGAACTGCAAACATCAAGCAATCGGACGAGGAACTGCGTTCTCCATTCTGCTACGGCGTCTTTCACCCGTGGTCAGACAATATAACTCGCCAAGACAACTCCTTCGCATGGAAGGAGATTGATATGAAAATATGCTTTAAATAGCAATCCATTTAATCGCATACGTCGGTCCGTGTGTGAAGCTTTTCCGTCAAGAATAAGGCACACACACGTTTCGAAAATGTGCAGTGCTATGTTTTGAATTTAATTGGGGCATACAAATCACAAACCCACACAAAAGCGATCAGAATTTAGTTCCAGCGCAACAAAATTGAGCTCCCTACAAAGTTTGCCTATCTCATACTCGATAAACAAATTACCCCGATGCTATTTTCTCCCTAAAATCAAGCATGTCCTGAAACCCGGAAGGTAGTTGGGGGCACGGTACGGAACAGTTTCCGGTATCAAAAAGGGAAAATGGCACGCACAATCAATAAACTGACCCATTTTGGATATTAAATTTCATAAATGGTTTTCCGCAGACAAAATATTGGTAACAGGGTCGTGCTATGCTTCCAGGAAGGATGCTTGCTTCGGATACAATTTCTTTAAACGAACGGTAAGGTTTATGATGTAGGGCGTTATTGATTTTTACAAGATAGTGCAATCTGATATGTTCAAGCCGAACAATACACAGCTTTAACAACGACGTTGGGGTTTGATTTTTATTTTTAAATTTATGTAGGTCACGTTCGTACAAATTCCCTCGATGTACAAAATGTCGTCGGTGAAACAAAAAAACGTTTTTGCAATATAGTAAGCAATAAAGCTACAAGTAACCGAAGAGGAAATTTTGCGGGTTCCGCATCACATGATTTCGGTTTCGAAGTCTGCTTTAAAAAGGATGCAAACGAAAATAATGGATCGAAGAACTAAAGAGGGTTAGGAACAGCGCCTACCAAATGCGGCCGTGGGTTAGTCATAACTGAAATAGCAGAGTTTAAACGAACAGAACAACTGTTGGGAGATGTGTTAGAGAGCCCGTACTAGAGGCCCGCAATGTTGAATTAAATGATAATACAATAAGGTGTTACGCAATATGAAAATGATACATTTCTAAATAAAATTAGTTCGTTTTATTAATGCAATGCAAATAATTAGTACATAAAAGAGCTGTTAATCAAGTGTTAAATAATGAACAATTGGATAGACCCAACCGATGGATGATAGAAACACCAACATACTTCATTCGGAGAAAAGCAACACATAGGAGAACACGGCTAACGAATCAAACGAGAGAGCCAACATCGAAGAGATCAAGTAACACCGAAACGATCGAGAAAGTCCGAAAATTTGTTTATACGCACAGTTGGTAGCAAAAGTTATGGCTACGATGTGATTTCCAAAAAATAAGACACATTATATGCAAAACAAGAATTAATTAAATTGACTTCCACAAGTTTAAACCGGAAAATTTGTTTATAACCTAAAAATAGTGTGTATAGGAAAAAAATCTATATCACAGTCCAATAGCATGGGTAAACAATGCTTCTAATACTATGAATTTTTAACAGCAAAAAAGTTGTAACAATTAAACCAACTCGGAATGATAAAATTTGTAACGTGTAGAAATTTCTCAAGTTATTCAAAATCGGCTGGAGATTTTCCAAGTGAACATTCAATTCCCAGACAATTCAATTCAGGGTTTCCTAAAACAATTGGTGGAGACTTCTATCGATCCAGAATCAAGCGAAGGGGAAAACATTGATGATGGAAAATGGAAAAACAAATGGGTCACATTCTTGGGGAGAAAAGAAGTACGAAGATTGAATGACATTAGTATCCGCCTAAGGGATACAGCTAGAACTAAAATGTCAACCTAGAAATGATTTCACTCTCCATAAACAGTGAACTACGGTACATCTATGGCAAAGGAGGGAGTAGGGAAACAGCTTCCCCTGCTGGGAGACGAACAGGGGCCGGTACTTACCTCTGGTGACCGGAATCTCCCTCGGAGCTTTGCCTCGAGTGTTGACTGTGGGAGAAACTGCTGTAACCGGAGCCTTTGGACATCTGTTGGGAACAGTGTTACGTGATAAGCATTGAGGTTGTGTTTTTTTTTGTCATCTTGTCGGGGAACGACTTCAAATTAATCGTGTACATGCCCGCCTAGGAGTATGGTTCCACAGTCTTCATTCCACTTACTTGACTAGTATTACTCGAGTTACGGGAATGACCCATCTCGATCGACCCCGCTACCGTTCCGGCGCCGGTAGCGGCGACCTGGCCAGCGACAACACCGCCAGCCGGCACGACGGTGCTACTGGCGGGAAGCGGTGACACGACGGGAAACACCGACTGGAGCTCCGGCAGGGACAATGGCGGATCGGAAGATTCGGAGATACCGGAGTCGGTAATCATGAGCGACTGTGGGTCCAGTTCCATCGATATCTGGTGATCTGGAGTGGAAGGGAACGGGGTTAGAGACACCGTTGGAAACAGTTTCCCCGCCGCGTGCGATGTCGTACCGAGCGTTGGCGGCGGGAGGACCTGGGCGGGTTTCTTCTTCGTGAGTGAGTCGAACCCGGGCGCGACGGAAGCCACGGCTGGATCGTCTTTGGTAGAAACGCGCGTTACGACGGGCGTAACGACGGGACCGACCGACATTGCCGGATCGGCGGGCTGCAGCCCGAGCGCCAGGTTGTCCTGCGGCAGGGCAGGCTTCGACTTCGGGCTCGGGGAAGGACTGTGAACAAAGAACCGAAAGAAAAGAAACAAAACCGTCAGCAGAGGTTCAGATCTCGACAGATTAAGCTACTTACACTTTGAACAAAATATCACCCTGGATCATGTGCATGCGCAGCGACACGTTCAGCATCGAGTTGTCCTGCCGGTGCCGCGCGTCGTACCCTTCGAGCAGACACTTTCGGGACGTTAGGCCCGAGCCGGCAAACTCCGCCAGATTAAGATCGGTGAATCCTAATTTCTGCTCCGAGCCGGGAGTTGAAAAGCGAAGGAAAGCAAAGTTAATTATTTCATCATTTAAAACACTGGACAGCAAGAAGATGAAGATATGCCGTTACCTGGTAACTCCTACCACCCTTGATCTCCTTTCGCACCGATATCCGTACGGTGCAGGGGTCAAGCACACCGGTCGACGCGTTCGAGGTCATCTTGCACGGAAACTCGAACTTCTGGCCCCACTTGACCGTGTGATTCCGAACCTCCTCCCTGGGAAAAATAACAACAAGCAAGCAGAAGAAAATTATTAGTACGATTTTTCTCAAATCATATTTTTTTTTTTTTAATTGTCGCCATAACTTTTCACAATACTGTGAAGAAGGGTCAACATTTCTATGAACCACGGAGGTTTATTTAGATATTTAACAACCTCATTGGGATTTTCAAAACAGGACGCGGATCGGTGCAGCAGAATTTGTACTCGAAGAGTTAATGCTTCTTCTAACCAAACTACGAAACTTGATACAATTTCCTGCCATTACGAACAAATACATTTTCCCAGTTTAAAATAATAATACTACAATGTAATAATCGAAATGTTCCATTACGGAAAAACCATCACTAAGGACAAAGAACAAAAATTGCCACTCACTGCGAGTGCACCGAAGCACTGTCCTTCGGGCACTGGGAGATCGTGATAAAGCGACCCCATTTCGTGGCCAGCATTGCACACGAGAACAAGGTTGACGTTACTGTCACGCGACGGAACAGAGTGACTCCCTCTTTTTCTTTATCCATTCCCCCCTGACCGTGACGGCGTCTGCAGTTCGCGACGTCAACAAAAAGCAAGGCCGACTACTGGTGATAACAACGATGGCCGCCGCTCGACAAAATAAATTGTACGAATTGGATTGTCTGTCAGGAAGCACATCCGACTTGTACGGTGGACAGTTTACATTCGGCGTTCAGCTTTAAATGTAACGCCGCGGTCCGGTGCAGAATGCCATGTTGCACGGAAGTCACCCGGCGGTGCAAGATTCACCTTGAACGGAGGGTCAGTCCAGGTGAGGCAGTCTTACTCACCGAGGCCATTATTGATTGCCCGCGAACAACAGTGTGACAGGAAGTTCACGGGCAACCTGCAACCTCACGTGGGTGTACCATACTGAATTGAATCACTGGAAATACACGCACACACACACATGGACACAAACACAAACCAACGTTAGGAAACGGAAGAGTTAGCTCGCCGGAGTTTTTTCTTACATTTTCATTCTCCTCCGGCCCGAAATCAAAGCCACGCAATTAACTTGCCGTCAACGAAACCTCGACAGTTTTCCACTGAGCGAATTCAATTTCCATCGAATGGAGGAGTACACAATTACGTGATACCGGCACCACACACCAGCGTCAGCAGCGTGGGGCTAGGGAATGGAAATTGAACCTCAGCCCTAACCGCCAGAGCGCCAACAACAGTCTCGTCCGGGGGGCGGAATGCAATTAGTGTGACATCGAGGCGTTCCCGTGCCGCGCCACGGAAGCCAAACAAAAAAATCCCTCCGCCGATCCCGCCGTCGCCTTTTGTTGCTGGTCGAGGGTGACCATCGGGGAGGAAAGTGACCGGCGAAGTGAACGGGGAACTAATAAAAACGAATCAATGCTACTGGTGCCTTTTTGCCGACCGATGGGAAATTGATCGTACATAAGCTCGGAACTGCTGTAAAGCCGGCGCCGCGATCGGAGTGATTATGTTATCCGCGGAAATAAAAATGGAGCGGCCGTTCATGGAGGTGTTATTTCAATCCCCGGTAGTGATTTATTTTAGTTTTGCATGTGAATATTTATTACACTTTCAGATCAAAGTGATATCTTAGCAATAGAACACCGCAGCAGAATTTTTAGTTTTAACAAACCCGAGTTCTAATGCGGATATTTAATGTGAATGTGGAACATTTGGGCTTCGACTGCACTGTGTTTAGCTTTAAAAATCATCGGGGCTGTTGTACGCTAGTGTTAGTCGTTAAGCTTAGCCACTTAGTCTGTATATCGGCCCTCTTTGCCGTGCACATTGAAATAAAGTTTGATTCATGTAAATCAAACAGTCAAGAAATAAGAGAAATCTATTAAGAACGACACATACCTTAATTCTTAAATGTGTTCATTCTACAATTTAGCATTTAGTAAACTTCCTTCCCAACTTTACAACAACTTGAAAATGAGCATGAAATATTTTAACATAACATTTTCATGGACTCTTACTGAATGCGCAACTGATCGATCTGGACGACAAATCTTTCAAACCAAATTTGCCACCTGAATTAGCTGACTAATTTCATTGGATTTATTAGTCTTTCGGTAACATAAAGGATTGAAAAAACCAAAAACTCATTCCTTAGTTCCAACCATTATTGGATGAAATATTGCAGTTCCGGAACATGTCATTCCCTTCAACTCTGCTCTCCCCACCGGCCACCGTAAAACAGGCCAGTCAGGTTTATGAAAGTGAAATTCACGCATGCACATGAAATACACACACACACACACACGGTAGACCTATTTAAGCGAGCGCGCATTTCAGTGGCGTTGAGCGCATCATCGCACACCCGTTCGAACTCGAACGTGACACACGCACGCACTGCGCGGTCTGGCAAAAACTCGAAACCAACACTACCCGTTGCCAATTTTAGTGCCTTCCGCCATTCAGTGCACTACTTGGATGTACCGGAACAGCGACTTCCCTGTTGGCAGTGTAGGACACGGCCGTGTTTGGCACGCGCCTCCGGCCAACGGATTCAGCCGTTGCTTCCCGCTTTCCGTGGACAGCACGAGAAAAGTTGTGGCAGGGCAGGAAACATTTAAAACTGCCACCCCGCCGAAGTGCATTTTATCGTTCCATTAGTTGCAACCGGTGCAGCCCAACAGACTCGATGACGATAGCCAGTGCGACGGAGGTGGTGGAGGGGTGGCAGATGAAATGGAACACAATGTAAGTCACCAACCAAACCACCATCGATCGTGGGCCTCCGTGGAATATATGGAGTCAAAGACCAACGAGAGTCGACGTTTGGCCCTTTCGGGAGAAGGGCGGCCGCAACTTGGAATGGCGCGCTGTGTCATAACCGGTATGCATTAATTAGTGTGCGAGGGCACGCGCGCCTGTATTGTTCGTGCGCTCGCTCGCGTTCATTCCGGTTGCCTCAATTTGTCACTTCCGTTCCGTTGTTCCGTGCGCTCTGCTCTGCTCGCGACCGTTCATTGAGGGCCACCAGACAACATCAAACGCTGCTTTCATCCATCCGCCCCAGGTTTGACGAATTGTTCCGACACCCCCGTACGTAATGTTTGGGTGCTGACAATGGAAAGGGAAATGCTTTGGCCATTTCCGAAATACTTGGGGAACTACGCAGACAGCCGAACCGAGGGACTATGGTTATCGCAGTTTATTCATCCATTTATTCATCTCTGTTTTCGATTTGTCATTTGTTCTCCCACAACGGAGTGTGTCTTTTCGATTTACCAGCATTGGCATGGTTGACCTGGAACCGGCGCTGTCAAGTAAATCCAATATCCGTCCATTCTTGTCTACTCACGAGGCACAACAAACAAGACAACCGAATTATAGAGGAGCGAACGAGAAAAAAACAACCTGGAGACGGGTTCAAACGTAACCCGACGAAGCGGACGCGACGGATGGGACACACCATAAATCACCCGGGGGACACCGTTTTTCGTGGAAAGCGTGTCATTCGTAACATAATTGACCGCAAGCGGTGATATGAAAATCGAATAAATTTCAGAAAACAACAAGAAGAGCAGCATTCGGGCGACCGGTGACCCGAGACGAGCAGCAACCCGCGGGTTATTAATTTTTTGTTTTTTTGCGGGGAAAGGTTAGGGAACAAGAAAATTGGACTGTCTCGTTGGTGATGGTGATGGTGGTTTCGTTGAGATGGCAATAAGGGTGTAAACAACAATGCGAACAAACAGCGATAAAGGGAAACCCCCGGCGAGGAGACGTCGACCTGGCGCGCTCCGGTTCACCGTCACCAGTAGATCACGGGTCAGCGACATTCGGGTGACACGCACGCGGACCACCGTTCGGTTGCTCCTACCGCGCGCACGAATCCAAACTCGAAGGTGCCATTGAACATCATTTGGAGAAGGGACAAGGGGGAGAAGAAGAAGGTGCGAGATCCATGGGTGGCGCAAGGCGCTACTCATACAACAACCAACAACGCCCCTGTGTGAATTTGTTGAATCATTGTTGTATGACATTTCTCCGTTTGGAAGGCGTTTCGACGTTCGTGCGGCGACGGGTTCGACGGGAAACTCCCAATCATTCGTTCACATTGATGGTCATTAATCATTCGCCGGGGGGGGAGGGGAGGAGTGTTGCGACCACACAGGGCACGGTGGAAAGGTAAAAGCTAAAACCAGAAGCTCAAGGTGGGCGATAGCTTGATCCAACACAAAACGGTTTTTAAATATGCATTCAGGTGGATTAAGGACGAACATTACGTCCCTTTTGGTATCGCTGACCTTATTTTTGAGCATAAAACATTCATCGTTCAAACGGGACGGTTAGCAGGGCGCAGGACCCAGGGAACTAGGTGCATTCGGAACTGCTATAAATATTTCTATTGTGTATCCTTGTATCATCTGAAATAGAGTTA
>JAOEFI010000004.1:27205415-27222365 GCA_034621735.1 Anopheles plumbeus
GAGAAACTGAAACCCAGACTGACTGAAAATGGGTGACCAGATATCCAGAAGTGAAGTATGTCGCCAAATCGGACCACTGGCGGGAACATGGTACATCCTATAGATCTCCTTCTGTCCAGCCAAACCCTAGCCGTCGGTCCAACATCCGGGAGTGGTAGGAAGCTTTTCCATAGGCAGCAAAACTTGATCAAACTCTTCCCGAATACCCTCGTCAACCTGGCTGTCCACAGACTATGGAGGTGTCCACTGAAAAGGGTCCACGTGAGCCGGACGTGTGTGACAATAAACCACCAGCACACCCCAGTTACACGTGCGACAAGCGTGCACATTTCATCGTGCGCTCGTATCGCCGCAAAACGATAAAAACGAAATTTCATTTCCACCCCGTGCGCACACCACCCCCCCTCCTGCCACCAGCCTTGCGTCCTTGGGACGGTGAAGGTGTGCAGCGGTTCGCTTCGGGCGTGGACGTGCTCCGTACGATTAAGCGGGCAGCTAATGGAGGGCCACTTTATAATGACAGTTCAAGCGCACGGATAAGGGACACGTTTCACGATGGCGTTTGGCGTGTACGGTGCGCGAGTTGGCGTCAACTGTTCCCTCTACACGATGGAGTTGTTCGTAAAGCTAACTCCATTTATGAGCGTTTGAAGAGATCACTTTCGAATGATTAGTTTATCTTTTGATGGCTTTTTTGAAAGTTCTAACACTTAAGGGCAAGGTTGTAAAGTGATCAGGAGTTTTTATATTAAACCAATTCGTTTTTGATATGTTTTAAACAATTTTTTACTATTAAATAATAATAGCTTTTCTTTTGATTATGGCTCATTATGGTGCACAATTATGTTTATTAAATTCGCACCCTCCCCGGCAACAAACTTCGTTTCCTCAACATACGAAAATCAAGCGAAACGAACCACTTTCGCCTTCCACTCGCCTTCGCCCCAGGAAACCCAGAGTGCAACGGAAGAAGGAAAAACGTTTTTAAAACCACGCCACTGTTAAACATGCACCACACCATTGGGCCACAAACAAACGAAGCCGCCTGGCCGGAAATCGAGAGCGGGTAAACAAATTCGATCGCTGGAATTCGCCCACTAATTGCCTCGCGGTTGTTGCATCTTAATGCTTCTTTTAGTATTCATTGTACAAATCGCACCAAACGGAAGGGGCGGCTGGAAATGGATCAAAAGTGTGCGATGATGTCTGTCTGGCGGTCATGAAAAAAAAAATGCGGATACCATCCCCGCACACATGAGTTTCCCCATCCCTTCCCAAACGCAAACAAGCCACGGTTGTAAAAGGAAAAACTGAAAAAAAGTGGAAGTGATGAGTGACCGTCGGAGGGAAGGAATGCGGGGAACTGGAAAATCCATTGGAGGGCGCACATTCACACATTTATTATCTTCCGACCTAAGCACACGCATCCTGTGTATGTGTGTGTGTGTGGCTGCTCCATTGCGTGAGCAATAAAAATGTAAAGCACAACACAGGCGGGATTGATTTTTCTCACCATTTTGTGCGTTGTGGAAGTGCTCGCGCCTCGTGACTGGGGCGCGCGGTGGTGCGAATGAATAAATAAGTGGCAGGAGTTATTTATAAGATGAAATAGGAAGAAGGGAAAAAAGATACATAAGAGCAAGCAATCGAACAATCGTAATCTTTCTCCCACGCAGCTACACACACGAAGGGGCGAAATAGTGATTGCTTTTTTTCATTGCTGTGCAGTTTAAATAGGTGGTTAAAGCCAGCTGAATCGAACCTTTTCATCGTTGCATTTTAACTAGGGCAACTAAATGAGTCCAGATTGTGGCTCGTTGCGAAACGTGTTCAAGATCGAAAAGCAAAAAGATTCAACGCCGTTTTATGTCTGAAAACATTGATCATTGAAGACGTTCTACAATCATTCACAATCGTTCAATCAACATCGTCGATTAAGCATTAGAGTCAACATAAAATTCAACAGATAAATTAAATATCGGAAAAACTTATGACACAAAGAATGGAAAACTTCTCTTCGATTCGTTTGGTGGCAAAGAGCTGAGTATGGATCGTAAAATAAATGAACCACGCAGCACAGACTAGAGCTGGAATTACATAAGATAGCATGTTCCGAGCTCTAATGGGAAACGTTTAATTTCGAACCCGGTGTTACCTCCATCCGCTTACGACGCGGAGTCCAAAATGTTCTTGTCGCAGCATTACGTCAGCAGCCAACGG
This sequence comes from Anopheles plumbeus, assembly GCA_034621735.1. Lineage (NCBI taxonomy): Eukaryota > Metazoa > Arthropoda > Insecta > Diptera > Culicidae > Anopheles > Anopheles plumbeus. Next base: position 27,207,636 of record JAOEFI010000004.1, read on the forward strand.
CAATGACGTACTTGGGACTCTCTTTCTCTCTTTCTCTCCTGCTCGTGTCGTAACCATTATTCCATTGCCGGTACCATCCCAGGTAAGGTTGTGGGGCATGCCATCGAAATGGGGAACATGCATTTGACAGCATGACTCCAAATGTTGTCCAAACGTCCCCCAAAGACGGTACGAAAAGGGCGAAAAAAAAACGCAAAGAAGCAAACAAACCTTAATGGCACAAACATTTCCGAAACGGGGGAAACATCCCCACGGCCCCCACCCAACCCCACACCGGTGGCCAAAAAACATTCAATCGAAAACAAACGACATTATTGACAAAAGTCGCGACGACTCCGACGGCTCCCGGGGTTCCGGTGCTGGGAAATGTGCTGTCAAGAGCTCGGATGCACCTGCACTTCAGAAAGGTGCATCGCAAACTCTAACGACTTGGTTCACCTTGACAAAATCAGGCCGAACCATCTTTTTCGAGAGGCGAAAAAAGGATATACATGAAACGGTGGCGAGTTGAAAAAAAAATGAAACATGCCAGGAAAACACAAACACAGATATAATGGAGGCCAGAGAGATAAATGGAGAGAGAGAGAGAGAGAGAGAGAGAGAGAGAGAGAGATAGATAAGTAGACCAGCCCATCACGACACAGAAAATTGAAAACAAGCATACAACAATTATAAAAGAACGTAAAAGTGGCAGAATGTCACGTGCCATCTTCTCCGTCGAATCTGTTTATTATCGTGTTTTTTTATCGACACTTTCATCGACAGCGGATTTCATACGGGGTTTGCACATGCACATAAAAGCGGCAAAACACACATTGAACCACTTTCCCCCAACGCCGGCTTTGCAACCCGTTTGTTTCCACTTTTCCTTTTCTTGCCTGGGCGGCACCATTTATCGGAATCGCTCCGCGTTAAGGAAGCGGCACCGCCGATGGAAGGACAGTTTTATCTTCTTATTTGAAAGCTCTGTGAGCAAACGTTTCGAAAAGCGGTGTGACATTTGCTTCTGCGATGTCGTGAAGGGACGGGGTTTTATTTGTCGCTGTGTTCTCTCCTTTTAACGATCACTATTTGTGTCGGATACTTAAAACTCGGTTGGAAAATGGCGCAAGGCCGTTAGTTACCGATCGGAGCGGTCCTCTGGCCGTCACCGAACAGGGAAAAGGAGGGGCAGGGAAACATTTTTGTTTGCATTCACCGCGGACGAAAGGAGAGCGGGGCAAAGCGGGAAGTGTTCAATAATCCTTATACGGCCAAAGTGAGCGAGTGGGTTTTGTCGTTATGGGTGGACAGATAGTTGTTTCTATCGTAGACGTAACGATCAGCAAAACAACGTTAGACCTAGATGAAATCTTTCATAAGTGTACCTCAAACCATTCCAGTCGTCGTTTTATGTACGTCCAATAAAGTAATGATAATGTATGAAGAACAATTCGTTTATGCTATGTTTCTCTAATTTTCTAACATCTTTACGGTTTACCAACAAGTGCAAGATCGATCATACTTCGGTCATATCATACTTTTCTACCCCTCTCAATGCATGAAGAAAATATTCTTCCAGCAAATTTTTCTTTCTGATCCCTGATTCGTTTTTACTAATGAATTTCGGTTAAACACCTCTATCCAAAGGCGATTTTTCAAACGAAAAAGAATTAATAAATCACATCCTCAAACCACGCCAAACCTTGACATATGGATCGTATATCACGCCATAAAAAAAAAAAATAACAAAACAAAACGGAAAAACGGATGAGCATGAAGAAATATGAGCAAACATCAAACGGCGCTTATTTTCCACGACTTGCAGCAGGTAGGCCACATTATAACACCATCATTTTACCACACCCCGGGGGGACGACATTCGATACCTTTTTGGGGGGAAGACCCGGTGACAAATGGGCAAAAAAAAGGGCCCAAGCAGCACTTCGTCGTCGACACCACACACGCACACACACGCACGACACTTGGCCTGACTTGGTGGCCTGGTGCAGCTGCGAGGGCACAAAATCACGTCCAAAGACATCCGCAGTACGAAATCCGCAAAGTAAATTGTTGCAACATGTTGGTTGGGCTTTCGCAAGGTTGCTGTGTCGGGTTACTACTCCGGTGGCGCTACTCACTTACCGTGCCGCCACACACAACCTGTCGAATGTCGAAATGGACTCGAGCTGTGTGTGGCGGTGAACCCAAGGCCAGCCAGGGTTCGTCGGAAAACCGATGGCTTCCGACAAACAAGTAAAGCGGGTCGGGTGTGTCGAAAGTACCCTAGGACATGTATGCCCTACGTATACCTTCCAGTTTCTCTAACTTAGTCCTATACCTTCCTTCCAGCTGAGCTCCATCCGTGGCGTCGAACGACGGACGTTGATCTCGCTCGGTGGTAAATGACCGCTTTTCGAATGTTTGGGGTCGCAAGCTAGAGCTAGCTCTCAGTGTCCACACGGTGGCATCATCTGTGGCAGTCCACGGCACGATGGCCCAAAAAAATGGTACACCTAGCACAGCACTAAAATAAATGAAGTGGTTCAACCGCAACCGATAGACGACCGCGCCACATCGCCACTCCGCCGAAACTATTCGAAAAACGCTGTCTGTCACTTAAAATAAAAACTCCCATTCCTCGTCCGCACCTGCCCGCCCCTGCTTCCTGAACACGCCCCTCTAACGCATGAACATAAATTTTCCAAAAACCGAACAACGGACGGTAGCGGCGATCGTGGTGGTGGATCGTGGATCGGAAATCGAAAAGTTAAGAATAGTCTTGTCGCACTTGTCGGCGATGCGGAGTCAGCGCCAGAGGGAAGTTGGGGAGCCGGACGTCACGACCATAAAAATAGACTGGCGTCGATTTTTTGACCCCTCGCCACACTAGCCCCCCTCCGCGGGGACTCGTTTGTGGTTTGGGAATTTTCAGTGTCACATACGTCGCATACGGCGTGCCGGCCGACGGGAGACACCGCGGATTGATTTCGAATGCGCGTCCCGTGGAAGATGGCGTATTTTTTCCCCTGTATATTCGTCTCGAGTAGACGAGGTCGTTTGTTTGAAAGTTTCCATATATCGTGCTGATGTGGTGTACACCTCGAACCATGTCGACGCACGCCCAGCAACGAGACCCGAGGGTGCCGTTATGGAGAGATGAAGTGAACTAAAAGGAAAAGAACCATAACTTTATATATTTATTTTTTCCGGCCCTAACGGACACATATTCTTAGCACGTCCGTCCGCGCTCCTGACAGGGAGTCGTGTCAGTCCAATTCTTTCATCGAAGATCATCCATTATAAGCCCTCCCCGGTCCCCTCTTTCTGGACTCTCTCTCTCTCTCCCTAATCCGGCGGTGGGACGTGGGGAAGCGGTTCGGAATCGGAAAAAATCCCCAACATATACGCGCTGGTGGAATGTGGAACCTTCGAAAGCCGGTGGTTTGCGGAAGTCAAAAACCGTGTCCAAAATCGTGTAATCCGATTCGCACGCACCCAACACACACACACGCACGTCCAAAATAGTGGATGCCGCGATGTCCGGTGCGTGACTTCGGCGGGTACACTAAACTCGGAATGCCTAAAAATAGTTCAAGGTCCGACACTCCGTGCGATTAGTGATGAAATAATATGGTAATTCTAAACAAACCAATAAAAAAAAAAGAACCATAGTAAATCTTGTGGTTCTTGAATCGCGGCTCGGAAAAAAGTATGTTCAAGATGGTGAACATGCTCCATATGTTCCATGTCGCTCAAATGACGAATGGAAAGAAGCTAGATTAAGCTGAACACACACTGAATCTTGATTTGGTTCGGTTCCTGTTTTGTTAATAAACTGATGCCAACAAAACATAACATTCGATTGGTAATGTTTGGTGATTTTTATACGCTATAAAACCTGTTCCTTTTTCTATAACTGGAACTAATAAACTAATAATACTAATGGCAAAGGGAATTGAAAACATTAATCAATCTGCCTGGCAATCCATTTTTTATTGGCCATTTCTGACCCGAAATATGCTTGTTCATTGCATAATGTTCCTTCCAAAGAAACAACATTGCGTTGGTTAAAACATGTTAGGTACATTGCTACGATGAGTTAGCGCAACACTGTATGTGCATTACGAATGTGTTCCATTGATTAACGGACCCACACTCGAACCTTGGTCATGGTCCTGTCTGACTGCCGAGACGGCCATACAGCCTATCCAATCCAGACCCCCCCTTCGGCAGCCAAACTGGGTCATTTGGTCATTTATGGACGAATTTAAATGGCGAACCGGCGGGGCGACCGGTTGAAGCGACTCGGTCCCTCAGTTGGGTGGGGCGTTAGTGGTTTATTTCCTAATATGTGTTCGGCACAACCTACGACTCTAAAGGTGTAGAGGAGCTGCATGACACAGTTCTGCCTAGCCTAGGGGACATTCGGAGCCGGAACATGGAACGCAAAAGGAAGACACGCTTAGCTTTGTTGACGGGGAAGAATAGAAATACACTCTTCTAGTCTTTCCACCCCAGAGCCCCCGGCTTGGAGGTTGCAGGAAGGTTTGTGGAAATCCGGACAAGGGGCGAAAAGACGTCTGCTAACAGAACATCCGGCTTAACTCAGAATCGAGTCCATCCCCGATTGCTCGTGTTGATATGTTGGTCCGCTTCGCCCGTTCCGTTCGGCATTGAATGCAATAAAAAGAACGGATCATTCGCTACGACTACCGTCCCTCCCGTTCGTGAAGCACCAGTCCCCCTACGTGGGGGGCACCTTGACTTCAGGTTTCTATCCATAATTCGCTGGACTTCCCGCAACGGTGGAATGAGCGGGTGATCGGAAGTGCATGCATGGAATATGTAAATGAGATGAGGGTTGGAGAGCGAGCGGGGGGTTGTTTCTCGCATACCGCGACCGGTCGTCGTCGTAGCCGGTCGACCGTCACGGTTCATTGACACGTGCGCTTCTGACCCCTTCCCGAGAGGCACGTAGTAATCACGCACCATGGAACACCGCGGAGCGAACCGGTGTGGAACCGGTGCTTGGATAACCGACTGGCGGACCGTTCATTTTTGTTACGTCCTCCGGCTGACTGAGGCGGCTGAGCTTAGATCACGATCTCACAAGGTGGTTCTTCAACACAACAATCGTTACTTCCTCCAGCGGTCGTTAATGCCAGATATTTTTATACTAATTAGTGGCGATCGGATCTCGCCGCCTAAGATCTCCGGGTCTACGAGTATCTCATTTTCGTTAATTCGTTCTATTTTTTCCCCCTCCAATTCCAGTAGTATAATACGCTATTTTCGAACGACGGTGAGTATAGGGCCAGTGTGACTTATTGCATCCCCTGCGTTAACTTTAATCGCTAGTCAAATGGCCCTTCAACGCTGTTACTATCTATTTGACGTGTAGCGACTTGAAAACACGTTCCCCCCTGGCATTAACTAAAAACAGCGATAGCAAGAGGAGACCTTGTCGCGTGTGCCTAGCGGCTACATGCAAGTGCTGAACGATATCGGACTAGTAATCGCTTAGAACAAGCGCCAGAACTTGTGGTTTGAGCGTCATCGTTGCCGTTGTCTTTCCCGGATGAGGATAAACGCGATGACCGCCGCGGTTGAAGTAAGGGAGCTAGGTACACTGATAGCTTCATGTTCATTCAACTAATTACACACCCTTCCAACAACCACCACAGGCCACCGGTCGACGGTCAGTGGGATGACGAAGGGAATGATGACAGCGGGCATCGAACAAACAGCACCATCAGGTCCCACAATCTCGCTAGCATATGATCACCCTTGCGTGTCTGTGTGTGTTTGTGTGTGTGTGTGTGTGTGTGCGAGTGAAGGCAACGTGTCGATGACCATTGTTGATCGTAGCACAGGGCTCCACGCGTTGCCCGCTTCAATCAGTGAAGGTTGCCGCGGAAAAATGGTTTGATCAGCGGGAGGAAGAAAAAAAAAAGGCAGCGAAACACTCGCCTTGGTCAATTATTGTTACTCGCTTCTCTTGGTGCAGTGTGTGTTTGCCTTCCCTGGTGCAGTAGTACACACGGTATCGTGTATGGGTGCATTTTGGTTTTTTATGACATCCATATCAGAACCGTACCCCGTAAGGCGTATCGGGTCTCTTGCCTGATGGACACACAACGAATGCTACCGTCTGCTTTATATCACGCGTAGCACGTACCACTCGAGCAGAAAGCTTGAATAAAGAAACGCATTCCACCAGGTCTGCTACAATTTGTTCCCAAGGCGGAATAATAAAACTGGAGCGACAGGGCAGTACCCGACATAGGCAAGGTTACTACTACTAGTTACTCTCTACGGGAGGATGGTTTATAACAAAATGTTCGAGAATTAATTTGACACCAGGGAGAAGATGCCATCAGGACCTTCAGGATGTTGAGGATGTTAACTGGAGTATAGTTTGACTACCTGGGTACTAATCCTTGCGAAGAACTAGCTGACAGCTTTGCGTTGAATTAGTAACTGGATGTACACGCCCCAAAAGCAGATAGATGGGCCACTCATGAAGCTTCTCGCCAACGTTCGCGCGAATATCCAGTTTAATCTGGCCCTTTCGCGCAACACACAACACGCGTGGAGCGCAAACTCAATCGTATCCGAAAAAAAAAGTTGGCGAAAAAACCAGAAATTGGAACCCAGGAGAAGGAAGCTGACGGCACAAATACACTGGCGAATCTATGCAAGACGATGTCACTATGGGGCGAATGAGGAGTGGAGGCCACTAGGTACACGCTTGTAAACTGGTTTGAATTTTACAATGACGCAAGGTTGACCGCTTCAAGGTTGGTCCGCTCCATACGTCTACCGCTTGCGGAAACCTGGTCGCCTGTGGCTGCCCCGACTAGCGATTTCCACCGGTGGGGTGGATTGGTCGTCGTCGTCGTCCGTCGGTCTCGTGACGTTGGCTTGATCTTTGCCTCTCTCTCTCTCTCTCTCTCTCTCTCTCTCTCTCTCTCTCTCTCTCTCTCTCTCCCAACTCTCTAGAGATTCAATAGAGACGGTTTATAACGATCACTCTGACCCCGTCCGTTCCACGTTCCGGCCGGATGGTTTGCAGTGGATTAACTGATCCGAGCCGACAGGGAGCCTTTCGCGCGACCTTTTGCACTACTTGCCCACAACCAATACACCACACCACCGCACAGCGCAACGCCGTCCCTGAAGGTCGCCACCTAAACTACATCGAGTGAATAAGAAAAAAAATCATGCCACCATGGCATAGTTGCTGGTAGACACGGACATTTGAGCCAACCTTTTTGGCTGAACGAGAACCGTTTTGGTAGTGAAACTTTGCGTCCGGCACAGTAGCACCGTCGGCGGTGAACACAATGAACCGGTTGGCACGTGCAAGGGAAACCGGAATTTACACTACATTAAACCATTTTGCCACGCCGAAACGTATGGGTTGAGGGTTTCTTTGCCAATCCTTCCTACGTGCAACTTTTGGACACTAACGACACTAAAAACTAACGACTTTAATTTTTTGCCCAACGTAACACAACTTTAGCGAAAGTGTTAAACTAATCCACACTTATTATAATAGGAAATCGTTGCAAATTCCTATGGAAAAGTAAGGAAACAACACAGTGGAAGTTGAAGTCCCTGCCAAAGAAACTGTGTTACCAAAATCTTCAAACATGTATACATGTTACATCAAAGACGTTGCCATTCCGAAAACTTGATTATTAATTAAACCCATGTGGCCGGTTTAGTCTCGATATACCAACCCATTCGGAGCGACCCGTCGCCCTCAACCTAAACGTTACAAAACCCAACGGGCCAAATCGGCGGAATGAAACTACCAAAAATTCTCCGAAATTTACAAACGCGTGCTAAATGAACATTTCATTAGCGATGTTTAGAGTGGAAAAAAAAGGAAATACATAAACGTACACCGCTCCTAGTCACAGCGCTTAAAAAGCAAATTTGGGTACAGGGAAATTTACATCTGAAGTAAATTGCCGGCGGCGCCTGGTACGGTAGTTTACCCGCCATTTTCCTTGATCGCCACAAATGGGCCAAATCTATTAGGGGGTTTTCGTGGCCAATGTTTGCCATTCGTTTCTTCACGATTTGGCGAACCTTGTAATTCATTCTAACCGACATTTTTTTTTAACCATTCCATCGTGTAATCCTTTCGATAAGTTATTGCAACGAAGTATTAGCCTAATATTCGTTAAGGTTGCAATAATGTATGTCATTACACCGGGCATGCCCTTTAGTCGAACCGTTAAGAAAGAAACACAAAAAAACTGACCTCCTTTTGTACGTCCGACTGACGCAATACCGATACTAGTATCTGCGAAAATATTATCACATAAGCTGTCATCACTTGTGACAGTTCTACTGTCACGTAGACTATGGGACATCCTCCCGCCCAGTGGTCCGTCCTCTTAAACCCCTGGCACGTGCCACATGAGTAAACAAAATTGTTGATCAAGACCGCTGCGAGAAAGTGTTACGAAACCGTCTTTCAGTGCGCGACTTTTTGTGTAGAAAGTAACACAGTAACATCCTGCTTTAGTACACCTTAACGATGAGTACACGGTCGAGGATGATAACGACGCCCGTTGAAGAAGTGTGTCACGGAAAGAAGCACCGGCATTTCCTCCAGAATTCCATGATGAATGTATGTTTGTTGTTGAGGCGCCTGATTGTGTGAAATTCCCATCCATCTTGAGTATAAACCCGCATCCTTCACATACACAGGCGGGAGAATGTACCATTTGTGCGCCCAAGGACCCCCCTTCGACATATCTCGCGCGGTAGCTGTAAGGAGGAACCGGCTTTTCCACACTCACCTATTGCTGTGCTCCTGGAAGGACCCACCGTCGAGCAGGCGCACCTTGGCGAACAGGACCGCGTTCAGGAACGGGACCTCCACCAGCTCCTCCAGACGCAGCTCCACCGAGAACTTGTACTTTTTCTTCTTCATCATAAATGCCATTCCTGGGGCGCCGGGCCCTATCAGTGTCATTCACCACGGTATGGTACTGCCCGGTGTTGCCGACGGGGAAACAGGGGTGAGAATCCAACCTCCCGGGTGGAAAATATTCACGTATTCGATATATTTATCTCGTAGCTTTAAATCCGGCTGCCAGAGCCGGAGGCGTGGTCTTCTAACTTTATTTTTTTCTCTCTCGCTGTATGCGGCCAATTCGAGCTAATTTTCCGGCGCGACTCCAGCGAACAATATACACTCACACACAAACACACACACACACTTTCCTTGTGTCACAAGTCAAATACTTGTAAAAATTGCTTCGCACACTTTGTAGAAAAAAAAAAATAACGCACACAACAATTAAATGGCTATATTATTGCTCTCGATTGTACGCCGCGCGCACTTTCTGCACAACCAAACAACGCTCAGCAAGGCCAATTTTTTAGCTCACATTCACCGAAGAACACTTGAAGTTGACATCTTCTAATTGCCTCCTCCGTATCACCAGATTGCCGGCACTCGTTTTCCGTTTTCGCCTCACTCAACAGAAGCGAATTTGCACGTCGACTGAATTTGAACGGAATTAAATTCACATCTGGACCACACTTTTCATTTCACGGATAATTCATGGAGACGAACGAAAAACCCTGCTGCCACCGAGCTGGATTAAACCGTGATTACAAAAGTTGCTCGAACCGATTTTGTTAATCCTGAAAAGAGGGAAAGAGAACACGAATAAATTAGACGATGGTGAACAGAAACGGAACGGAACAGCTGTAGGAAGGAGTCCGACCTATTTGAAGTGTCTGGTGACCAAGAAGATACCTTTACTACTGAACCCAACCAACATCCCGCTTCTTTTGTGACCATCCCGATTGAAATGAAAATTGTTTATCACCCCAGCACCATCAGCAAGGAAATGATAATCTATCACAAAATCCACCGGGCCCCCGGATGTAACGCCACGGGTATCGGCCCAGCGTGGTATTTTTATCATCAACACCTAGAACCGAACTGAATTCGCAAGCTGACAAAAGAAAGATTTCACTGCTACAAACAGGGGGCGGGCAGCCAAGGGGGGGGGGGGGGGGTAGGTTTGCGAACTGTCACAGCAAATGATTTCCGTTCGCGATAAAAGTGGCTTATCAACTGGCGTACCACCCCGGCGGGACTCCCCCCAAAAAGGGAACCGATACGGAAAGCATCTTTCGCAAGCAGGAAACGCATTTTTCGATTCATATATTATTGACACACTCCAAGCTAAAAAAAACAAAAAACAAGTACCTTCTGCGAAGTGGTCACCTGCAAAACGCGAGTGCCATTCCGCAAACTGAAGGAATTAAGCGCCGTGTTGCCGTCTCGCGATGTAACATTGATAGCGAAACACGTATGAGGGCCTCCGCGGTGGTGGTGCGCTTCTGTGCTGGCGTTATCAACCTGTTTCGAGTACGCATCCCGGCGAGATTACAAAAGTAATCATTGTAACGTAGCTGTTTGCCGATACCCAACCCACCTGATTAGAGGCATGGGGGCCAAGTTTGGGCAACCCCTAGTGTAACTTTTTGCCCCATTAATGGGAATTTCTTCGGGAGGAATGCGAGCGTTTTGCGTTGCGTTTCCTTATCGCACATTGATCTGTTTTTAATTTTTCCTTTCCGATAACAGTTTACTGAGAAACAAGCCAAATTTATTTATTTATTTCGAAATTAAATATCTGGTCCATCCAAATGATCCCCCGGTTATTGCTAAACATTTCACGCAGAACAACAAAATTTAATCTAAAAGTATCGAATTGTAAAAAGTATTATAAAAATCTATGGGAAATCACACACACACACTTAAGGGTAAGGATTAAATATGAGGCTCTATACAATTTTAACAATCTTATCTTCATACCCACAATTAATAGAAAACATTGTAACACTGTTCTGTTTTGTTTCACATGTTTTACAAACAACAACGCAACAATAGTTGATTACGCAAAAAATCAAACCTTCCGAATCGACGGAGCAACGGCTCACCCGGGCGCTGAATCACGCCCAAAGGTTATCGGGAACGAACAGGGAACTATTTTCGCGATTTATCAACATTTTATCAGGTTTCCGTTAATTACCGCGCCGTCGTGATAAGAACCGCGTCCTCGTTGGCAGTTGGTGTTGGGTGCTGGCGAAGGTGCCCAGAATAGAAAAGCACTGTATTGTGTCTAGTGCAACGGCCGTTACACGTTTGTGAGTCAGCGCTACAACCTACAGCTCCCATCAACGACCCCAGGTTCGGACCGTTTTTTGTTTACCTTCAAGATGACACCGGTGAAGGTGAGACGGTTCGAGAAGTCGGCCATCGTGTGGTACGTAACGAAACCGACACCAGGTTCGATGCGGTTCTAAACGACCAACAAGATGGCCAGAAGAAAATTGAATCCACCCGAAAAAGTGCTATTCTCTGCGCCGTTACGACGTAGCCATCTACGGCAGTTTGAAACATTTCATAAACATTCACCAAAGAAAAAAAAACACGGCGAGAACGACGACGGTCTACCGATTGGATCTTCCCTTTTCTCATGGCCGCTTCATAGACACAATCTGCATTCAATTAAAGTGAATGTGCTTTCGCAAGACTTGCTCCACATCGAGAGCGGTTGTCGAGGGCGAACCGATGGCCGCCGTGGTATGCGAAAATTGGTCCACCATATGGTTAAATTGAAAAATGACACAAAAATGTGCCCGAGAGCAAAATGAGACCACCGCACGCCCGGAACATAAACCGTTCCCGGACACTTTCCTGTGCGGCGGCAGGGATGGACGGAAAGGTGGGTGAGTGGTTGGCAGAAGAAGATAAATTCTAAATTACCATTCCAGGACGGGAACGATGGTAACGACTGCTTCCTTCACTACCAACGAACCCTTCCCCCCACTCCGACCATCTCGTTGCCCGTAAGCAGTTTGGCGTGATACAAAATCATTTAGATTTTCCGTGACACACCGGCTTCGGGGGGTGGGGAGGAGCCAGTTTCGGCGAGGCAGTTCGGTCGGTGTTGCTGGCGTAATGTGTGTATGCGGTGCGGAATAAATCATCCCGGCAAGTGACATACCATCGCACAAAAACACACACACACAACAGGATACTTGTTGCTGAACTCATTAATTCCACGCAAACAGCAGGCGACCGCTACTGTGGTGGCCGAAAAATGCAAAACTCTGCCGCAATACGGAAATCAGATCAGGCGCAAGATTGAAGAAGCATTAAGGTCATTCGCTGGCTTAAGAAATAGGCTGTGCTGTGCTCGCTGTGCTGAGGAACCTACTGGGAAGGGATGGAATGGTATTTTTCCTCGATTAAAACTTGCACGTTCTAGAATATTGAATTCCTTTTCCCCGGTCGGGTACCACTACGATTTCGATTCATTACAGATGTCGTTCCGAGAATCCCGGAGTGAGTCGGAACTACCCCTACAAAAAAAAAACGGAATTAACAGATGCCAACAAAATAGGTCACACTTACTGTGAGCAATAAAATGGCAGAACCCCTTGGCCTGGCTGGCCAACTAGAAAAAAAAAACATTCCAAATAGGAGAATTTTCCTGGAAAGAAACGTTCCCGAGACGCGTCTAACGCGGTGGCGTAACAAAGGTTCGAGTTACCGCATGGTCCGCAGCTGAATCGGTCAATGTTTACGCCGACGACAGTCTACCCACCGTGCCACTTGCCATCCACAGTGACCCGCATGTAAAGTCGACACGCAATTGCCTCCCCGGTGGAAAGTTGTGGACAGTGTAGGTCATGATTATAAAACAAAACATTAAATGAAGAAATGAAGTGACGATTGAGAAGTTTTCAACTGTCGTTAAGTTAGTGAAAAGTATGATACATGTACCAAGAACCCCCAAACCAACATCCCCCAGTGTACGGCGTTTTGGGAAATTGATCTCTGACTCGACCCTTCGACGCTGGCACGCGATTCGTTTCGGGAGTTGAAATGCCCTGGGAGAGGCACTCCAATTAAACACACAGTTCCCGCGTGGAGCAAGACACAACACCATACATCGCGGATCCGTAGGGAGGTCAGTTTGCCGCGGCATGGTGGAACATGATATTCGTTCGTTCCAGTAGATTGTCCGCACAACCAGGGCGGCGTTTCAGTCCCTCCACTCCCGGTTGGGTTTGTTTACTCGCATGCTCGCACGCCCAAGAGTTTGTTTGCGGCGCACTGTTTTGACCCCAAAAATGTATTTCCCACCCCGAAAGCGTGGAGTTAGCAAGACAAATTATGTTCTTTATATTCTATTAGTGACAGCCAAAACACACCAAACCAAACAAACCGTGAGCACTCTTCCTGGTGGGAATAGGGAGCCAGCCATATGGTGACGATAATTACACTAATGACTCCAGCGAAAGCACTTTCCGGTCTGCCCTCCCCCCAAAGGGGCGGAAGGTATGTGTGTGTGTGTGTGATTGCAGGGTAACACCATTATCATTATGTTTCTGCGTCATCACAACGCCCTATAGATAGCGCACGTAAGGGCAGGCCGAACTCACAGACCGCTGGGTGCGCATATACCGCCGGTGTGGCAGTGACATTCCATCGAGGACACCTTTTATCAGGCGTCCATAATCGGCCATAATGAAAGCACCCCCGGCCGGTCATCAACTGCCACTGGCTCCACCTCCACCACTCCAGACAATTTACGACCCGTCGGAAGGAATCCTGGCGCAAAAACGGAAAACATTCATTCGCTTATCGTGTCCCAACTGTCGGTCACACAACGCTGGCAATGGACGTCGAGGCCCACGGGAGCCTTCATGGTGTCGTCGACGGCTGGGTGAATGTCGTTGGGCCTTTACGACGAGTCCATTCTGAAGACGATAGCGGAATGATGCCGATGCATCGCACCTTAGCTCGCCTATCAAAGGTCTCACCCGCGCCACCCTATTGTGGCAGATAATTGGAGCAAATAAGAAGAATAGTGTCCCGACCGGAGGTAACCGGATTTATCAGCAAGTGTCCGGTATCAAACGTCGAGAGTATCTCGTGTTCTACGTGACGCATATAACACACCTGACGCGTGTAAGAGGTATGCAAATCAAATCCCCGTTTTGACAGTTCGGGACAGCTGTCAAAAATATGGAGAAATTTGCGCCCATGGAGACGCCACAGAATGGTCGTACTTACAACTGAAGGCACCTAACCTCCAGATCGACTTCCGGCTCCGTTTACTTCACGGAGAAAATGTTTGGACCGAAAAGTCGTTTAGCATGGCTTCTACTAGTGAAGGTTTTCATTCCTTGGAATCCTTGAAATTCCCCGAGATTCATTGCCTCCGTCTAAATCTCTCGCCAATCTCCAAACAGATGAATGTACTGTACTTTATTGCCCACGTTCCACCAACCGCTGTGGAAAATCTTCCAATTCCCTGTAAAAAATACAGCATATTAACCCAGCAGGCGGTGGAAAAACCTTGAGACTGCTGCTCGTAATGCGCGGGGTGATTGATTTTCCGCGTAGGATTAGTGTGCTGTACTGGCGTTTTCGTTCGAACGGTTGCATTGAGCAGATCGTCTCTGGCAAAGGAAAGCCCACCACAGGATGGTGTGTATTTATTTTCCTTCCCACCCAGAACCGGGGCCGGGGGAGTTGCGGAATGTATCATGAAACCACTGCCAGTGTTCCAAACAAGATTCGCCTTCGACACCTCTGCTTAGTCTAGCGGACGGTGTAATGAATTCTGTTTGTCGAAAGTATCAAGTAGGAACTCGTTAGCCGCACGGTAATTACGTGATTAAATTAAG
>JAOEFI010000004.1:27251045-27261999 GCA_034621735.1 Anopheles plumbeus
ATATTAGCTATACCAACACCAACGTGCCACGTGTTAACAGGGACGTGGTAAGAGATAAATTGTCGTACTGCGGAGACACTGGAGGTCCAGTTGAACACACTCAATAAATATTCTGTAGCTGGTAGAATTACATCGTTCACAAATTTCGCTCTACAAAGTGGTGGTAAAGTTGTACAACAGGCACCCACCCTCCGTGGTTGATGTCGAAGGACATACAGTTTTTCGTCTTCGCTGGATGGAAAAGATGGATGGTGTTTCAGTGCAAAAGGTGGTGGCCACCGCAAGGGTTATGGTGAATGATGGATCAAGGCCGTACGAGTTACTACACCTTTGGTCCTCTCAAGGTGGCCTAGTGTCTCCTATGTCTTCTGGTTTAATATCTCAAAATTGAATAAAAAGTGTTTCCATAAACTGAGCTCGACTGCGTAGTCTTGGGTACTTTCGAGCAGTAATCATGTTGACAGGTTTAGGATTCTTCGCACTTACTTCCGTTAATTCTGTTGCTGTGTGCTAAAAAATCACAAACATCACGCGAGGTGCGTTCTCTCTTTCTCTCTCTCTCTCTCTCTCTCTCTCTGTCTCTCTGTTTCTTTTGCTTTTCTTCGCTAACTATAGTGTTTTTCCGGGTGCATATTTTACGAGTGTGTAAGGGCATTGTGTGTTTCCGGCATGCCCGGAGGAAAAGGGTTCCTAAGATAAGGGCCGGCTCCACGCCTTCGGCACAAGTACAAAAATGGTGGTTCCACAGCCAACACTCAGATTGTTCTACCTTAAAATTGGACTACCGTTTGGGCACATCGATATAACAACAGTGACACAATAGTCGATATCACTACAGTCAGTTGAATAGTTAGGCGGGATCCGCTGCCACACTGAGCAACCAGTTCTTCCTGGAATGAAACAAAACAGACCAGAACGTTTTGAACGTGTACCATTGGAACGCAAGCACCTTCGGAAAACTGTTCTCTTACATCCGGATGGTCGGTGTAACACTCCTCCAGACGTCGGCGGGGAAGGAAGTTGAGTTTGGTCTTAACGCACGGCAATCCTTCCGTGTCGTTGTGGTAGATCACTTCAGGGGCCGCCGAGAGCACCACATTGTCCACCGGGTACCCATTTTCGACGATAATCATCAGCAGGTTCGAACGGGGGATCCGTTTGGCAAAGTATGGCGGGTTCAGCAGACTAAAAGAGGGTCTAATCCACAATAAAAAACCGACGGCTGCTAAGTCTTTCGCCTTCCACTTACCCATCCAACAGCGACGGCGGCGGTTCGTAGAAGAATCCGTCCCCCTTGATGAACTTGTCCTGCTGCATGACGTACAGGTTGGACTTTTTGTCGCACGCTTCGTATACGATTTCTTTTTTGATCTCCTTCGGGCGGTTGAAGTATTCTTCCTCTTCATCCACGTGTATCTTTTTCGGTTTCGACGGGCGCGTTTCGTCGTAATCGGCGTATTCATCTAGAACGATACGAATGTAGAGATCAACATGATATAGGAATGGAAGTTCCGGTCCCTAGTCGAGCGCGTCGACTGTTCCCTTCGGGAGTGATACGTACGTGCGTCGAAGTAGTCCGGACTAGGAATACCGTGCACCCAAAAGTCAAACCGCGTTAATGTCATGGCAATTTCAGCAATCAACCACTTGAGTCCTAGCATGAACAGTTTCATGGGCTGTAAATAGGAGTTTGTGAACCAATGTTGTAGAATAAAATATGTTCGATTAGAGACTCTAATGAGCGCTCAGATTTGACTCCCAATTAATCCACTTTAGTAAAGCTCTAAACTCTACACTCTATGGTTTCTGCAGCGTACTTACATGTATCAATGATATGGCATCGTTTTCGGCCACCCGCTCGTACTCGCACAATCCTTGCAGGTCGAAGACGGGGATCATGATGAAGATTTCCTTGTCAACCATCGACTGCATGATCGCGCCCTCAACCTCGCCAAAGAAACGACCCGTATGGTTAGCCGTTTTCGACAGCACCACGTAGCCGTTGTTGTCAATTACGTAACAGTCGCGCGAGTCCGAGGCACATGTCTCTATGCATCCATCGCACTGTGGGATGTGGGATAAAATACGGATACAAATTGAAAAAGGCATCCAGGGAATCAATCGAGTTGTCCTACCGTTGTCTTCGAAGTGATCTCCATGAACCGCTCGTACATCAGCGTGTGCATGAACTGGAACCCGGTGACGCATCCCGGCGCCTCCAGGCCGCCATCGCGCGGGAAGATGGCCATACTGGCCGTCACCTTCAGTTCGCCGTCCTCGGGAGGATCGGACTCGTGTGGAACCGAGTACACGAAGCTCTTCGGGTCGATCTTGTGCTGTAGGATTGCGCTCCGGTACCACGTTTCGTCGATCGCCTTCTTATGGTAGTCACCGAACTCACTGTCGGTGTCGACCTCCACCTCGCCGAAAATGAACTGCCAGCGCGTGAGCCCACTCATGGTGGCCACAAATCGTAGTGTGGCGTTGTACATTTCGATGATTTTACGCTCGTTCTCATTCTCAAACTCCCAGTTGCGGTAGCTGTTGTTCGTCACCTTGGCGTCGAAGATCAGCAGCTGCACGAGCTCCTTGTTGCAGTAGTAAGCATCGTCGTCCAGGGTTTTACGTCCACAGTTGGCTAGCGGTGGAACGAGAGGTAAGTTTCTGCAGACACTAACATAGCATTACAAGCATAGCTTCGCCTCGACTTACGTCCATCGGAATCCTTGTCGAAATCTTCCGGTTCTGGCTCGTACTGCTGAGTCCACTTCCAGGTGGGCTCGTACAAACGGTTCAGGAAGTGTCGCAGCTCGTCCTCGGGAGTTTTAAACTCGTGGCCCTCTAGGTAATGATACTTGCAGTATACCCTAGGAACACCGAAATGTACAGCATCGTTACGTTTCGTTGGTACTTCCACCAGTACTGGTATCTACGTCAGCTTATCTACATACCACTCCGGATGCACCTTCCAGTTGTCGCCGACGAACACGTCCGAAATGTTCAACCCCATGTGCTGGTTGCGTTTGATCTCATCCCCCACCTTAATCCAGGTGCTACCGTAGTCGTGCGGCAGGACCAACCCCAGCGAAAACGGTGTATTTTCCAGCGGTGCGTAGTAGTAGTCCTGGTACTCCAACGAAACGCGACGCATCTTGTCGTAGTGGAAGCGTACCGGCAGCTTCGTTATGTTGCCAAACTTTGAGTCGACCAGACGCTGTCGCAGCTCCAGAATGAACGGGCTCATCTCGCGACCGGTCATGTCGTCCACCTGGCGCGTAATGTTCTCGTCGTAGATCTGCTCGATCTCGGTCAGATCGATGCTGTTGTAGTTCTCCTTCAGACGCCCGTTAGATACGGGACGCAGGTCCGGGTGCATAAGCACGTAGCCGTTGTTGCTGACGATGAACGAGTAGCCGTTGACGCCCAGCTTGTACGGGAGCGTCAGCTCGTCGAGGTCTTCCACCGGAATGTCCGTACCGGCCACTCCTAGCAGTCGGGCCGTTCTGGTTTCATTGTAATGGTTTGCCTTTCGATCGAACGCCGGCGCACCGACAGCAATCATCAGTCTCGGTGGTATGTCGTTGTCCGTTTCCGTTAGAAGATTTTCCTGCAAGAAGCAAGCCGAGAAGATGAGTTCTCGGACCACATTGGACCGCAATCTCCTTCCCAAATACTCACCGCTGTGTCAGTAAAGGCGTGCGTCCACGTCGGCGGATGCTCCACGCCCTGCAGCACCAACGGAGTAGCTATCACCGTGACGTACTTCAGCACCTCCTCCTGCACCTCATCAAGCGACTGGATGTGCGAGTAGTAGCCCCGGTTCAGGCACGCCATCCACTGGATTTCGCGCACCTTCGTCACCTCGCGGCCAAGAAGGTAAGTGAACACGCGCACCGGGATTTTCGTACCGTTCTCGAACCAGTTGTACCTCTCGAACACCTCCGTGATGTTGCTCGGCACACCGTCGGTGATGAGCATGATCGCCTGGTTGCACCCGCTAATCGATTCATTACAGCGGCGTATTTCTCGATACTGTCGAGCGGAAACGAAAGAATGTTATTGCACATTTCCATCAATTGCCTCGCCTTGGTTGTACTTGCTTTCTGCAGTAGCTCGAATGCGGCCACAAAGGCTTTCTTTACGTTGGCGTAACCTTCCGGTTGAAGCTCTCGCACGTATTCGTTGAAGAATCGCATGTTCTCCGGAGTCGCTTGAACCAACATATCCTGACGATAAAGAATAAAAAAAGAATAAAATACATGATGTGTTGCGTTTGTTGTAATAAATGATTTGAATAAAGTTTCTAAAAGTAACCAATGTTAATTATAATTAATCTGCTTCATGGAACATAATAACTTCTGCTAAAGTTGAATTGTTTACATAGCTTATAAAATCAGCACCAAACTCACCTCAAAACAAGGAATCAGCGGTTCCACATCGTTCGAGTATTTGTAAATGTTTATAAAATCATTGTTCGAAAACGTGTCGAGTATGCTTTTCACTGTCAGCTGCGCGATGTAGTTCCGGTAGCCCGTCATGGACCCGGAGTTGTCCAGCAGTATGACGATATCCTTCGAGCAGGTGGCCGTCTCGATGTACCACGAGCGCTTCCGACAGTCGAACGTGTCCACGTGCTCCCGGTTCCACTCGAGTGCCGGATAGTGGCGCAGCATCCCGGTGTACGAGCCGAAGTACTGCCACGACAGGGCCGGATCGGAGTTGTAGTTCTGCAGGAACACATCGTCGAGCGACTCGGACCACTGGAGCGCCTCCAGCACCCACGGGTAGCGATCGTACACGTTCTGCGGCACGTGCACCGAGCTGTAGGACGTGTTGACGGAAATGTTGAAGAAGTGCGTGTCCGAGTTGAGCGACATGTTCCGGTACATCCATTCGTTTTCCTGCAGCGTTTCCGGCATGTCCGGCGCGGGCCGTCCGTCGATCTGCAACAAGGAGTACGCAGTGTGAGACAACTCCGACACGCAAATGTTCTTGCTGCCGCCGGGCCTTACATTCGAGTACTTGCTGGAGTAGTACGAGAAGCTGTTGGCCGTCGTCTCGTTGTACTCGAACTGCTCCGAGAGCTCCTCGGCCAGATTGATGATGCACTTGATGGCGTCCATCTTGCGGATGAACATCCGCCCGACGTTTTCCACGATGGACTGGATCAGTGCCGTCCCATCCTTGTGCTCCACCCGGGCGTTATACGCTTTGTATTTCTGGAACAGGGAGTAGGACCAATCACCGCGAAACGGAACACTTCCTCCGCCTTAGAAGTGAGCTAACCACTTACCGCCGTAATTTCCATCGCTTTTGTCATCGTTTGTGCCAGATCCCAGAGCTCTTCACCGAAGCTGTCGGCCCATTTTTCCATACTGTGCCATGCACCGTCGGAACGGTGATTTGTTGATAGAAGAGTGCGAAGACAGAGGAAGAAGATGATTTGTTAGATGTTCAGTAATCAGTGCTCCAGTGGAATGCCCGTAACGAGAGTCAATAGGTCAGCTTTCGATTATGATAAATGATGATGCCGACCGTACGAGACGGAAGCTGCAAGTGTATGGAAATGACCAATTGCCAAACAACCTTTTTGGAAACGAACATGTTTCGTTCGGGAATTCGTTCATTCGATTCTGCACTATTTCACGTCGTTCATTTGCACGGAGGAAGTTTTCGACCGTAGAATAAATGATAAATTATGTTTAGATTCAATTAGGGTTTAAACATTAGGTATAAATCAACGGTTGACTGATTGATGGAGAAAAAAAAACCTCTATGTATCTCATCATAGTCTATGGTTGCTTTTCAATACGAGGAAATGGAATTCATTTGTTCCACGTTTCTCGTCATTTGGAAGGGCCCGATTTTATCCGAAAAATTTGAGATATAACTATAAATATCAAGGTAAAAAAATGGCTTAATATTCCACGAAAATGCTATGACGAATCGTGAAACCAAATGACGTCAAAATTTCATTTCCAGCGTGGGCTTCGTCTATCCTCGTGCATTGGAATCGCGTGGCAACGATTGCTGGATATGGCTAGGGGGGCCATGACGAGGCACTCGGTTTGTTGACAAACAACATTTGGCCTTCCGCAGCCGGCATACGAAACACCACGCACCACCACTCCCTAACTAAATAGCGTGCAACGATAGCGCTTTCTTTCGCGCGCGCATCCACGCGTAAAGCGAACCCCCGCGAGCACGTGTTCGCTCGAACGCAAGAAGCAAGCAAGCACTTTTGGGCTGGGGAAAGATTGTATACATAAGGCTGGTGAAGGAGGATGGATGCAGGGGTCTGCGGTGAAAGAGAAGGGTGGAAAGTGGAGCCGCTGACCGTGCGGATGAAAATAGCCATCCGCGCGTGTTGGTTTCGTTAAGTTTTTCTCGTGTTTCCTGCAGTTCTACTAACACCAGCGTACCGACGCCGCCAGGGGAAGGAGAATCCACAGGCTTCTGCTGCTTTGACACTTGCGAGAAAATATTTTCATTCCACCGACACAACTGTCAACGTCCTCTTGGGGTCAGCAAACACACACACACACACACACACACCAGATTATGCACTGTCAAAGGGGACTGGAAAATGCTCGATTTCCATCCCCTGCTGGAGCGTTTCCCCCGATGGGACCCGTTTTCCTTCTAAATGGCGCCCGACTACTCACATTTCCGTCTCCACTGATGCGCTGACCGGCTGCACGGGTAATTTTATCCATAAAAGGAAAACGATGCTGCCGAGCAAAAAGTTCCTGCTGGCCGAACCAGCCCCGGGTAGTCTCATCCCGGGGATGATGATTGCTGCGCTCTCTGCCTGCCGCTGGCTGCTACTTTTATAGGCTGTTTGGACGTATTTCACCACACCACTCTACCGAAGCGCTGGCGAAGCAGAAAACTGGGCGTTTTGCGTTGGCCTCGGGTTAGCTGCACCTCATAACGAACAAGCGCACGGACGACGTGGTCCCCACGGTTCCGCCGTCGTAATGCTCAGAATAGAACGGTGCTGGCAGCAACAGCTCTTCCGCAACTTCCTACACCACAAACATACTGGCGATACGAGACCGGCGGCTGGAAAGCGAAGATCGTTTTGTTATCGTTTCTGGATTTTCCCGACGGTGTTCCTTTTTTTTCTCGATTTCCTCTTCCAACCGCACACACAGCGGGGAACGACTGCCGAACGCGTGTACTGTTCTTTGTTGACTGAGGAAGACGGTGTGGGAATGAAAATTGAACGAACGATTTTCCACACCCCCACCCACTCTAGTTTTCCCTTTTCATTCGCTTCGTGCGTATGCACGCAGCTGTCAGGTGAGATGTTTGGGAAAATCGGCGCGTGGCATTTCCACGCGTTCAAAGTGTCAGTTAACTGCAAGAAAATTCATCTCCCGACAACACGTGGACACCCACAATGAGAATAGGACATTCTAAACATGCAATGGTTAATGATTTGGTATTTTGGGAAACGATGGTCATTTATTTGAGAACTTCCCAACATTTTTTCTTAATTTTGATAGACTTGATTTGGTTAAACATTGGCCACACCTCAATGCTGGATTCTATTCATCAAACGAGATCGGAAAAGTTTTTTAATGGAGCATTATGAACAGAATTGTTGTGTAATTTTTTTCGTGCATTTTTTGCCCGTTGTAAATCATACATTTTTCCCAGAACCAAACTTGCCTGTTAATACTGTGCCTCGGTTTCGCTTTCAATCTAGTTTTTCACTGGAAATTCATCCCAATCCTGATTCCCGCCCGGTGTTAACGAGTGAAATTGAATTTGATAACCATCATAAATTTGAAATTATCATTAAAATCATCAAACTTCCCGGTGGCTGTGGCTGCCGAGAATTGCCCGAGACGGCCCAGTCTTTTCAGATGTGTTCGTACCGAGAGGTCATCCGGATGATTTGCTAGCTCGTAATTTCTTTTTCTCCTCTATGCTCTAACCATTACCGACAAGATTTCATTGGCCTTTAATGGTCGGCCGAAAATTTGCAAAGTGGAACACCCGATGCACGGTGACCTGGTCTGAAAGGCGGTCACAATGTAATGTAAATTGGTGGTAACGCTTGGGCTGGCCTGTGTCGGTCGCGTACCTAGCTCCGGGGAAGCAATTCTTTCGGTGGTCAGTGACCACGAGCGGTTTGTGTCGGGCCGTTTCTCGGAATCCGAAATCGTGTCGCGAGAGAAATATGGCGTGGTATAGAGAAAAGGGTGCGAGAGTCTGTGACCTTCACAAATCAGTTGTCCAAACAGAAACCTCGTGACTCATTGCCATCGGATGCTGCAGCTGGTTCGGGCTGGTCTTCGAGAGGGATGGGGTTTTCGGGTTTTTGCCACGATCCCCAAGAGATTAATGTGATGACTTTCCTATGGTGCGAAATGTTTCATGCTATCCAATTTTCAACGTTGATCAATTTTCAACAGCTATATGATATAAATTGTAAATGGATATGCTGGAGCAGAGAAGGCGATTGGTATTCGCATATCAGCATCAGGTCGAATTTTAGTGTCCTTTTGTGAACATTCCAAATAAATAAATATGTCAGTTGATGAGGAAGACATTTTACTTTTATTTTGCTTTAAAAACATTATTTTAAGTACATTTTTTCCACGATCCGAAAAAAAAGGATACTGTTTTCTCCCACGATAGAAACAAACAGCAAATGCAAGTGCTTAGTTTTTAGGACAACGCTCCTCCCTGCCTTGTGCTTTATTACTTCCTCTTTCTCTCTCTTTCTTCCTCCTTTTCTTTCTTTCTCTCTATACTCTCCGTCCTTGCTCGATTCTCCACCGTTCGAATTGCTCTTTCGGTTACCGGAGAGTGCAATAATCTGCCGGTCTCTTCAAAACATTGATTCTCACTTACCGGGCAGCTCAGCTGTATCCGAAACATCGTCCCCGGAGCGACCAGGCAAGCGTTCGCCCAAAAAATGAAAAACAAGCACAAATTCGGAGCCACCGTGAAAGCAGCAGCATCAGCATTCGCGTGTTGCTGAACGTGTACGCCAAACTTTGAGCGAAAATTCGCGAATCATTATGCGCTATGTGGAGCGGCATGGTCCACCCGACCTGAGATGACTCCGTGGCGAGCGAACCGCGTATCCAGGGCGAGCCTCTTCTGCGCCCGAATAAGCAGCATCCCGAGCTGCTGGTGTCAGCCTCTCGGTTGCGGTACGCTTACAGACGTTCGCATTCTGGTTCGGCATGGCTGCGGAAGAAGGGTATGTTTTTGGCTGGTTCTCGTGCAGCACCGAAATGCTGCAACGCCTATGTTTGAGATGTTCGGGAAGAAGGGAAGGAAAAGCTGCAAGAAAAGGTCATGGAGGTTATTTTGCATAACATTGCTACTGGTAGAATAAATTACTCTTCAAAATTCCCCTGTGTGGTATTAGAAGGAAGTCGAGATTAGAATAGCTGCTTCATCCGAGAAATGAGTCTTCATTATTTTCCGTGGTTCAATCACGACGTTCCGACGCAAATACACGCCTCGCAGGGCATGACCATCTCCGAATCGATAAATGGTTGATCACGAGAGCAGCAGCGTGTTGTGAAGTCGTACGACCGCAAGCTTTCTCTGTTTTTCAGTGTTAGCCAAGGGCCGCGGCGGCAACGGCCGGAGGCGGAGGGCGACGTTTGAACGTTACTTTTCGGTTCTAGATTTGACCGGTCAAATGGTCCGGCAGCCGACTCAATTACGCCCGTACAGGCGCGATGAAACGAAAGCCCACATTACCCACACGGGAGCGTTGGTGTAATTACCTTTTCTCCGGTTTCGTAGTAGGCTCCGCACTGCAGAGGGTCTGCGATGGTTCGCGCGGGGCTGCCGAACACACGGAGAAATGTCAGAAAACGTCCCGTGCGTGAGCAGGTGAGAGCTGTTTTGGTGCTGTGCGGAGAAAAAGCACCGGCCGTGCGAGCGAGTGAAATATAGGCCGGAGAGCGAAAAGGAAGCTGTGCGAGAGCATCGCGCCAGCCAAAGCACGCGTTTGTCGGAAATGCCACGAAATGGAGCGAAAGCGAGCGGCGCGGCGATCCGGCGCGTTGGTGCAAGCGATGCAGCGATAGAGCAGCGAGCAGCGAGAGCGTAAGCGGCGAAATTTGCCAGGCCACGAACGCACGCAGGGCCAACCCAACCGTCCAGCGGTGAGCCATTTCGATTCCGGAAGAGACCACGCCGGGCAGAGTATTGCTAGCTTTCCGTCTGCACGGATCTTCGGGAGCTTCGCGCAGCCTGACCGAGAACCGCGGTTGGTGTCGCTCTGGAGCATAAATACACACTGTGCATACACACACCGCGGCGCGGTGTACATTTTGCGGTATCGCTCGTCGTGTTCTGATCGATAGATCCCTCCGTCATTGGGTGGGTGTGCAGTTAGAAAAAAATCCCTTTAGTAATCAGGTGTGTATTGATCGTTCGATTGGGCTGAAAAGGAGGCTTTTGACAGTTCGGTCACTGGTGAAACATCATCACAGCGGACGGTTGGTGCGTGTGGAACCGCTAGAACAGCGGAATCCGTTCTGGGTGTGCACGGGTTCTGAAGTTCTATCCTGGTGGCACGGTTTGGAGTGTTTTTTGGGCTCCCCGGCACACCGGGTCGGTTTGTCTTCAGTGCGTTTGCGTTTGTGTTGGTGGTAGTGGTGGTAGTGGAACCGTTTTCCTAGCGCATGTGGTGAAACACATCAGGTGATTTTCCCTGCCCTACAGAGCGGACTGGCCGGGGGGTCTGGCAGAAAGAAAATCTAACGGGTTTGCTCGATGCTCGCCCCCTCTGTATCGGAAATAACCGGCGCCACTGTGTGCGGACCTTCCACCCATAATTCGATAACAATAACTGTCCAAATTGAATTAAACGTCCGTGCCGCCGGAGAGTGACACCGCGGTGACAGCGCGAGTAACCGGTGCCGAAAAAGTGGTGAACCCAACGTTTCCATAACAATTCATCACCGAGTGG
>JAOEFI010000004.1:27264029-27275008 GCA_034621735.1 Anopheles plumbeus
CTTGGTGTGCCGTTCTTTCGGGGTGGAGTGAATTTTTTCCCTAGTCCGTCAGCCGGCTTCGTTTCACTTCGACACTTCGGGGGGGGGCTTGGAGTTGACGTAACCGAAGGGAGGGTTTGTACACCGCGAGTTGGTATAGTGTGGGAAAGGAAGGAAGAGCAGCATTCGTTACTCGCGAATGGAAGACGAATCCGATCGGCCAGCGCCCGCCCGTGATGAATCGGTCCCGGGAGAGCTTTCCCACGATTCGCGAAATGAGCTTTCCCGTGTGAGCTGCTTCGGTGTGTTTTCTCCCAAATTGCGCTTTTGCTGCTGGTCTTTCTTCTGACCTGGAAGGCAACGAACGGCGAGAGCTTCGAATTGTTGTTTTCTTCGTACATTACCCTCGTTTCTTTACTTCAAACGTTTGTTATTTCGCAAATTCGCTTACTTTTATTTTATTTGTTTCTGTTTCTTTCTCTCTTCCTAATTTCTGCACAGGTTCCGGCCGGTCGTCAACATTTTTAATTTTGGTTTAATTTTGCTGCGCAGGTATGTATTTATTATCTACTTTTGTTTCGCTTAGTTTAGTTATTTTTTAGTTTTCATTCTTTTTCGTGTCGCCGCCATTCTTCAAACACGTTGCATCGGTTAAACTTGCTTCATTTTGCCCTCTTTGTCGGCGCCGTACATTAGTTTTTCATGTTTTGTTTTGCTATGGTTTCCGATATCTCTCCATCTCTCTCGTTACCTTTATATTGCTCACAATCGCAACTCTCGTCAATGCGGGGAGCAATTTCGGCCGCTTTTATGTGAGGAATTTTTCGGTTCAGCTCTTCAGCTTTCGAATGGCTCAAAAACAAACCTAAAAAAAAACTCTCTGATGGCAGGAATGGGATTAAATTTTGCAACGTGTGATGTGGCTGCCGGTGCTGCTGCAAGCCCCTGTCGGCGCCCGGTGCTAGCCAATTTGCCGATTTTGAGCGCTTCACCAGCGTACAGAGCACAGCTGGAAAATGACAGGCAAGAAACCTGCAGATGGCATCCGTGCATACACCAAATAGGTCCTGGGACCACCCGGAACGAGCGACGATAGGGCGGAAGGGCGATGAGAAGGTTGGAAAGTATGCACAACGAAACACCGTTCTGGCAGGCGCATTCTGTATTCCCCTATTTTCACATGCTTCACATGCAACTGCAATTCCCGGAATGGCGGAGCGGTTGTTCGGTTCGCTTCAGCAACTTTGCCTCCTGGGTGACGGTCTCCTGGCGGCCTGGCGGTGACGATTTTAGGACGGCTGCCTTTCCGTCGACCGAGTTTTCAAGCTGATCCGATCGTTACTCAAATCCGTTCGCTCGATAAAACTTCAATTTTTGGGCGTGTTGAGTACCTTGAACAGCTGACCGGACGATATAGCGCACGGCGATGGACGAGGCTAAATCGACCGAAACGCGATACGATTATGGATTACGTGCAATCGCAGTGATAAATAAGGCGAAAGGCATAACAGTGATAAATAGACAGAATGCTTCAAAAGTTCTTTGTTTTTCTTTACAGTTTTATGAGCCCCTAGGACACTTATGTTACTGTGGAACCTACCTTACAGTTGATTACAGTTTTATAGTTGTTTACAAATGCGTTGTTTGGAATCTTGCCTCACGCCATAGTTGACTCAAATGATCTGTAATGGAAAATTGTATCATAAAACATTTTTATAAAAATGAACGAGCGGTGGAGAAATTAGAACTACTTTCTAAACTTTTCTGTAGCTAGTTCTAAAAGTCTTCCAGTTGATACACAGCTAAGATTTCGACTTCGTTGGAGTAATATTGAGCTATAGAATTGCTTGATTGAATTTTACAATCAGAATTGTGTATAATAAGAAAATTTAAAAATCGGAAAAATGGTCTATAAAGCATTCGTAGTCAAAGCATCGACTCAAGAGCATAGATATAACTTTAGAAGGAACGAACTCTTTAAAATACCTTTAGTTTTAGCGAGCGTCACTTAAACGTTTGGGTATTTGTTTTTAGTTATGAAGGCTTTCCGTGATGAGCATCTTCTTCCTTTTGCACCAGATAACACTAAGCCAGCCGAGGTGAAATTTCTCAGTCCTTCGAGAATTTTCTCCGTCTTCCGAGAATTGTCTTCGTCTTCCCAGAAATGTGGATAAACAAACGTTTTCGTGTTAGCATTGTCCTTTCGTACTTAGGAAAGGGGTCCTGAAGAAAGCGCCCTGTGTCGCTCTTGCCACCTACAACAGGCTCCTCCGTTGACGTAAAAATATACGCCTAGCAAACTACTCTCACGAAGAACAATGGACTACACAAGGCGCTGCGCAGTGCCTCCGAGCCTGAAGTTTGGTTGTCTTGTTCCCGTTTGGGAACGGGCGACTCAACGGGAAAGGTACTTAACATGCTACCGCCGAGAAGCGAAATGTAGCATAGATCACAACAAAGAAAAGCTCGGAAGAAAGTTTTCCCTCCGGCACCACCCACCGACCGACCGATGATGCTGATGATGATGTTGCACTTTTGGCGAGGATGTACCGGTTCGTTCGTGAGCACACGTTTAAAACTAAGTTAGTTTGTCGTGTACTTTGGCACAATGTATTGCTTTGCGTAACGAGATCATAAATAGGTGAAGAAAGAGGGACGGGGTACTAAAAGTGCAAATAGAAAAAAAAAGCAGAAAACAGAAAGGCCTAAAGCGCAAAAGATGCGCGGTCCAGAATCCGCTTTGGTCGTAAATCGAAAATTGAATTTTCTATCAGCCACAATGAAGGAGTGGCGGCATCGATGGCGGTCCTGCTTTCCGTCCTGCGAAACGTCCCAACGTGGCCGTGGGACCGTTTCCGGTGTTCCGTTCCCCTTGACAACTCCCCCTGTTCCTGCTTCGCCCACGAAAATGGGCCATAAAAATGTCAACGTGAGCCTTTTATCGGAAATTTAAGGTTTCCTTCTGAACCCCTGGGAAAGCGATTGCGATTGCGGAATCGGAATTGTCCTCCCATGGAAGCACCAGCCAGCCGGTCGCTGGCCACGTCTGGGTGCCACCCGAAAGCACCGGCAGTACTCTTCAATACTAACCGGCGCTGCGGTGCCAATTTTCCGATGCTATGCCAAAATATTTATAGCGACCGAGCCGGTCGGCGACACTGCTGGCGACGTAATGCTTTTAGAATTGACTTTTGTGCGGTTTCCTTAATTACGGTCGCTACGCGGGGGCGATGTAGGTGGAATCTGTCCGGCGCAGTCCCCGGTCTGTGTGTATGTGTGGCATATTGCTTCCTTCCTTCCGGACCGTGCAGGTCCCTGGAGCTGGAAGTGATGGATCGGTTTGTAATGACGTTACCGGTGCCAATAAGCGGGATGGCATTACACATTCACACATCTGCTGGCACGGCTGCAGTGAGCAATTAGCCGAAAAGAATTAACTATGCATGTGTGTGGTCTCCACGCGCTGCATTTGCATAATCCTACATCCCAGGATGAGTGGGTTTTTCGTTTGACATGGAAATGGAAACCATTTTTCATCGGCTGCGACATTCACCTTTTTCCGCTTGTTAAATTCAACCTCTTTCTCCTCGTAGAAACATGTGGCTAAGTGTGAGGTTTTTCATCTAAACTAAGCGCGACGAAAATGCAATGAGAATTGAAAATAGACAAATAAAGAACTCTCCCTTGCTTACCTACTATATTGTGTGGAAGATGTTTTTGCTCCGCCATTTCTCAGGGTCATGGCTTTTCTGTGCCCCATGAACGGTTTGCAAATTCCAGACGGTGTCTGGAAAACAGACTTGTTTTAGTAGACAAACTAAGAACAGGACGGAGCGACGGACTAATTTATTACTATTCGAGGTGTATGATCTTTACGACAGAGATTCATGTTGATGATTGTTCTTCCACTCCCTATCGAGAATATGTTTTATGCCACAAAAAAAAGCATTCGAATCAGGCCGCTCAAATGCAAATTCCTGTACGTCATCGCAACTATGCTAATTCGCACGCGGAGGTGTAGTACAATAATGTTCATTACCAAACGAAAACACTGATCATGTAGACTACAACGCTCCTAGCCCAAATTGTGGTGTTTATTTTCATAAATTGAGAATAAAATTGAGGCAGAAACAAAAAAACCCGCGGCGTATGAAGCACTCGCACTCGTTCCATTTTCCCATCCCCATTTGTCACTCCGCGTACTATAATATTTGCTATCCGATTTGTCTCGAGTTTGTTGTCTTTGGTTTTTTTTTTTTCCAACTTCTTACCGAACACTGATTCCATTTTCCCGCCCCCCCAGTAGTCCTTCCGTTTTCCCGGGCCCGTCGTATTGTATTACGTTTGCATTCCATTGTATTGTATTATTTGACTTCACCGTGGGGTGAGCCATGTGAAGCGGGGACCTTTTTCGCCTTTCGGGAAGGTGGGAAACTCGAACTCGTTGGTGTTTTCTTTGGCCCAGTTTTCCCTCCACCCTTGTTCTTCACACTCTCCACCATCCGCCCGGGGGCCAATGGGGCTGGATGGCGTTACGCGAAGGTAATGTTTTTGGAACCATTCTCCCAAAACAGAGTAGAAGCCTACAAACCAACCAAGTCCCAACGCGGCACAGCCCACATGGTGGCCCAGTACAGTGAGTGAAATGTAAATATTGCTGGGGAAAATATCTCCCCGACGCACAAGGCGTCAGTGTTTGTTTGTCTGTGTTTATGTGTGTGTGTGTGCGCATGTTTTCCTGTGGTTAAAAGTGTAGTACACCTAGTGAGCAGTTGTGCCAAGCGTCTCAAAGGAGGTCGAGTACGTTGGGAGGCGAGTAAGTTGCGGTGTCGGAGGTCGTGCGCTGTGGATGGTGTTTGTTGGAAGGTCTGCCGAAGTCGGCTAGGGTGCTTTTAATACTGCACGGAGGTTGTGCGTGTGCATACGTGTTTGTGGAGTGCATAAGATTCAAGTGAAAGGCACGCGACATCCATCCTGACCCTGGTGCTAGTCCTAGCCATCCGGTGACTTCTTGCACATCACAACAGGATCACACCCGTAGACAGCCCCTTTCAGACCAGTACAACTCCCATCTTCTTAGTCATCCCCCGCTCGTCTACACCCTTCCACTCCCGCGCGCTCCCCACCAAACCGTGCGCGGTTTCTACAAACGCCCCTTCCATTATTAAGTGTGCACCGGTAGTTCCCGAAACGCCGCCACATTGGAATACCAGGAGGAGAGTTGTGCGTGCTCGCACAACCAGGACCCACCGCCACCGTCCTGCTGCAGGTATTGTTTGTATGTCGTTGTTATCTTCCGTAATTTTTGTTTGGTTTTTCTCGATCCTGCCATGCTTGGGTAGAGAGGAAGAAAGATGCGCGGAGAAAAACAGAGCATCAGACGGTTCTTCGGTACGCCTAAGGGGGCTCCAAAGACTTGTCGCGTTGGGCAAGGGACGAACGATATTTGTCGAAGCCATTCACAAACCGTGGGCGGCGAAGAGATCTGCTCGCAGTATGCTGCGAGGAATGTTAAATTTTCAGTTTCCCCAGAACGCCCCGGAACACTGGGCTGGCAGCGATCGAAATTATGTCAGCGGGGAGTGTCCCACGCCCGAAGCCTGAAGTGACGAAGAAAGGAAACGTCACAAACATGCGAACCGGAAGGCCCGTAGTTTAGGGCCGAACTCTCGGCCGGTAGGGGTTGTCGACAAGCCGGTTGTCGAAAAATTTAGTCGTAGAGGATAAAGAGGACGGACGGGGACAAACATATAACAAAAACAGTGGAAAATTTGGTAGCACATGCGAACAGAAGCGTGTGGCCAGTGGCTGTGGGGAAATGGGGATATATTAATTTCCCACATTCTCGAGAGGAGCAAGAAGAGCAGCGCACAACACCGCCTTGAGGAGGGTCCGAAGAAATGACTCGGAAACGTTGCCTGTTCTTCGGTTTCTCCCTTCCGGCCGCAGCGATTCCCAAAGTCAGGGGGCACCCCAAGACTCAAGGAGTAGGATTTTTGGGGAAGAATGAACCCCCCCAAAAACTGGTGGCCTTGAGCTGACCGACTGATGATGACGATGATGATGATGATGGTAATGTTTGTGACTCGTTTGAGTTGTAAGCACGCCAGAAGCTCGCCCTAGTGAAGGTTTTCCCAGCACCAATTTGCAAATCTTGTGGAAAGTTATTTTTTAATTTTTTCCCACCTAGCCATTATTAAAGTGGGAGAGAGAGGAGAAGTGAAAGGAAGTATGCAATAGAGAGAGAGAGAGAGAGAGAGAGAGAGAAAGCAGCGAATTCGTAATGAGCAATGGCGGCCGGATGTGGAATCTTTGAATTGGCAGCCGTTTTGGGACAGAATTTCAGTCATTTATCGATCGACGGCTTTTCCTCGACTGCTCGACGGCTTCTCGTCGTTTTGTTTTTGTCTCTCTCCCTCTCTCTCTCTCTCCCTCTCTCTCTCTCTCTACCTCTCTCTTTCTCTCTCTACCTCTCTCTCTCTCTCTCCCCTGCCTGCCAGGATCCCATGTGGATCCCTTCTCAAGGCCTCGTTTCTGTTCGTTGCACAACTCCCGGGGAGTGTTGCAGTTGCACCCGGGTGGCAAAAGTGTCGAAAACTTTTCACCACCAGCCTTTTGTGCTTTTCTTCCCCATACCCGGGTTCTCGAATGCAGGAGGGAAAAGTTTTCCGTTCTATCCCGTGACTCGGCCAGAGACCGGCCGTAGTTTGTGTCCTACGTGGTGTGCTGCCCGGGAGCTTGGATGCCAGCGGAAGTTTGGATGCCACCATCGAGGCCACCCTCGATGGGCGAGTCCTGTTTGTTCGGTATCGGTTGCTGGTGTGTACTGGTACGTACACGAGAAACCGATTGGCCAGTTTTCCACTTGCCCGACGTTCCGGAGCATAACTATCTCGGTGGTGGTGGCGGTGGTGGTGGTAGAACAAATTGCTTGATTTAGCTTTCGTAACGTGATAAGGTTTACCAAACACAACTACTGCCTGTCTGCCTGCGTGGCTGCTCGGTAGGTGGTGACCGAATTAAGTAAAAAGTTGCACACCCCGAGCTAGGTCTCCGGTCCGGTTTGCACCTATCTGGACCACCTTCGTTCGCCCTTGCAATCCCACCTCTCCCCTCCCCCTGGTGCAATTCGATCCGGACTCGTTCGGGTGTAGTTCACCGGTAGATTCTCGAACTAACTTCCGAGTCCAGGAATAATCAGGACATCGTCGAGCCGGCGCGTGAAAGATGTCACGGCCCGTTTGTGTGGATTTCTGCAAAGTGAGCAATTATTTTGTTAGTTGCGCATATGGTGTCGTACCGTTGCCGTGTCATGCACGGGCGATGGGATAGTTTTCACATAGTTTAACATATTTTATCCAACATCGTGGTAATTCGTCCTCTTTTGGGGAAAGGCGAGCTGATATGACGCTTAGTTGAGAGTGGGCGCTTATATTGGATCAGAGCCTATAGAGGAATTTAGAAGGGCCTATACAGGAGATAAGAAGTGGTGAGAGAAATGATAATTTACATAAAATCTAGATGTATTATGTTACGTTTTATGTCAAACATTTTGGAGACTGTTTCCTCTTCGTATCAACTCCTTGACCGTGTCATTTGCCAATTGTTTGCTGCTGGTGCGGTAGGAATAATGTTAAGGAACTTTAAAAGATACGCAGTCCCAATTTACCTTGCCATTGTGCCGTACAACTCTTCTGCAAATCATTTACATAAATGGTTTGCTCTTCCACAGTTCACCTACCTGGATTAACTCAAGGGGTGTTGTACTGCCGCGTATGGCTGCCCCCTTCCATTTCTAGGGACCTCTAATCTTCTGCTCAGCCACACTAAACACTCCAGGTTCCAGAATAATGAGGTTCCCGTGGCAAGAGAACGTGGATCCCTTGACATACCGTCAACGCGACGAGTTGCACCCGTCGCCCAGTGCTTGACGAGTGAGTATTACGTGAGCATTTTCCATCCCCCACGTCACCGAGGAGATAAAGTGAACGTGACGTTTTTTTTTTTAATTCTTTTTTCCACGCCGCCCGTGGTGAAAATCCTTGCGTGGGAAAAACGGAATGAAACATTTCCACGTTGAAAACTCTATCCCTATCGCTCGAATTCCGCTCGAAGGTCAACTGGAATTAAAATGTGGACCGTTTTAAATAAATATGTATGTAGCTAATGTTTGCGGTGGAATGTATAATTAAAGGTGCACGGGAAGGGCGCTGTGTGCGCCCACACGCCGGAAGGGGGTGTTGGGTTTTTTGTGTGTTTTGCCGTGGGCTAGCGACATCACAGGTGGCCACACTTTTTCCGCACTATTTCCGGTTTGATTCGACGACAGAAAATAACCATCGTTTATGTTATGCTAACAAGTTCCCCAAAACACAATCCTCTGCTAACAAGCACGGATTCTCTTTTCTTTCGCCATCTAAATGTTTCGTCACGGAAAAATTGCCATTTTGTTGGGATGCTTTTCTCGCTCCCTTTGTGTGTTGGTGGTGTATTGAAGCTGGCAGTAAAAAATAAATAAAAAATAAGAAGGAATGTAACGAAGGAAACACATTTCCCAGGGCCCCCTCTTGTTCGTGAAATCCGCCCGGTAGAACCCCACGGCCCTGCTGATGATGAATAATTTGTTCTGATATGAATCGTGACACTGTTCTACCTTCGGGCGTGTTTTCTTGGCGTCCTCCCATCGGCTGTGCTGTTTCCGGGACGGCCAATGAAAACTGGAAAAGCTTCCGCTTCGTTGTAGATAGTTGCCGCCTGGGTTCAGATCTGTTTAAAAAACGAAGAAAAGGATACCTCCCTCCAGCACGGTCGATTCTGGGGCTAGGGCGACGAGTGGGGTCGGTAAATTTATGGTGAATGTCATGTGAAAACTTCATGACTTTTTCTACGAGTGCTGCTGCAGCACTTGCCCTAACATACGACGTTTGTCACACGGGCGAGTGCTGAAACCTTTGCCAAAGCGTTCCAGTTGTTGAGGACGAGCTTCATGTGCCGTTTAAGGGGTCGCTGATCCACCGTGCAATAAAATCCTGGTCGGGCCAATCCTTGTGGACGGAGAGTGGAAAGGTTCAACAATGCAATCGACCAGTGGAAATTGTATGGCCAAAATGCCTTGCTGGGTAAAGGGATGCGTTCCATGGCTCTATCGCTATCGTCTGTAGTTTTTGTGCTGTTTGAGTGATACGTTGCTTCTGATCCTTTCGACGAAACGAGGCCATTTCCCGGTTCGGTACGGATATACCGACAGGGTTCAAAACCTTCCGTCACCCGTCAGCTAGTCAGGGTTGCGGAGGTTTTCCGGAATAAAAAACACCTTCCATCGAGAAGCCAGCCAGCCTTGTTGCTTGTGTGTCGTTTGACCGAGGCGAGTGATTGACGCTCTCGTCTCCGACCAACACCGTGGTCTCGATTCTTGAGCCACACAATGTGCTTGCTGGGCCTAAACGAGTGGTTGACTGACTGGCTGACTGACTGACGGCTAAAAGTAGTAGCAACGGCGGCACCATCAACAACATTCCGTCGTGATTGACAGGATGCAAATCTAACAGCGCACGATAGTGAAAATTGTCACACGTTTTATGGCAGCACCGAACGTCGGCATCATCGGTTCCGTCCCGTTGTCCCAGCACCGATCGATAGACGGGGAACGATATGTGCCGGCCGCGAAAACTACCCACAGAGTTTTCCCTCCCCACCGGTTCGCCCCCCCCAAATTGGGAGTTTTCATTTCGCACGGCTTGATGCTTAGTCACAGTACACGGTTCGGTTGTTCGAACCGGAAGAACTCTCTCTGTATATCCTCCCACCGGAGCATTCCGGGCGTACCCTGTTCCACCCCAGCTCTCTCTCTTCTCCTCATGCGCCTCGGCGGTTTATGGATCACCAATTTCTCTCCATGTGCGCACCACCGGAGAAAAGCGATATCCGTCTTGATGGCCGCACTCTAATCACACCCCCGTGTGCGCAAGTGGGTTATCGGAGCCACGTACCAGTGCGGAGGCGAGCAGGGCCCTCGGAGGGTTTGGAATTAAAAAATCATGCAATCACGATTTGTTTGGCGAATTATATTTTGCGCGAGCCGAAAAGGCGTTGCCCACGTGTTACGCTAACGACTTTGATTTGAGATGGGAAAAACCCCATCCATCGCAGTTTTCCCAGTTGGTTAAATTTTCTTTGCCTACGCAAGTGCGATAGAAAGTGGTTCATTCCGTTTTCTTGAATTTAATTAAAGTAAACCAAGCTGATATAGAGCAGGGATTCAACTGAAGAACAAGCATGAGGTCGTTACAATCAATCTTGAATGTTTCTTATGCTTGTTTTAAGAAAGAATGTGTCATACATTTTTAGTTTTACAGACCATTTATTTAAGTACAACTAGGGAAAGGAATTGGGACTATAATACATTTTTCTAGTAGAAAGACTTTAAGAAACTAAGTTCTTCATAATTCATTTTGTAAAGGTAGTTTTATCCTTACTTACCTTAAATATATTATTGAGGTCCTGATCAAACGTTCAATGAAATTCGTTTTCGAATAAATTTCATTCCCTACATTCCTTCCACACGACTGTCCCGAAAACCCCTGACTAATTATTGTAATCGTTATCGATAGTTCAGGAGCACATTATTCAACGCCCCCCGGCCGGCCTGCTTCCAAAACCGAGGGTGGACATAATTACACGAAATTATGTGCCGTCCAGTGGTGAAAAATAATTTCCCAACCGTCCATTCTACCGTGGCGAACGCTTTACAGCAGAAAAGGGCCACCCTAAGTTGGTCGCGTAGGGTGGCGGTTTAATGACATACGGTGGTTTTCCGATCGATGCCGCCGGACACTACCCGGGAAACGCAAAACTGTGCCCGGCACTATCGGACAGGGGTACAGGATTTAATTGTTTTCAATTTTGATGATTTTTATTGCATCGTATTTTAATTTTATTTTTTCTGTGTTCTGTGGCGGGCATTCTTTGTCCGCTTTTGCGCTCGTTTCCCGCGAATGGGG
>JAOEFI010000004.1:27277415-27293751 GCA_034621735.1 Anopheles plumbeus
CAGCAGCAGCAGCAGCATGGTGCAGCAGTTTTCTTTCCACAGTGAGACCGTGAATGTTAGCCTTTCTCCCGGCGGCCAATCCAATGGCTGAACGCTAAGCTCTCGTCAACAATAATCAATAATTTCGGGTACAGTTCGGGAGAGCCATCCAAAGTCGTTCGCAAAAG
Source organism: Anopheles plumbeus (assembly GCA_034621735.1). NCBI lineage: Eukaryota > Metazoa > Arthropoda > Insecta > Diptera > Culicidae > Anopheles > Anopheles plumbeus. The sequence continues at coordinate 27,277,583 of JAOEFI010000004.1, forward strand.
CAAAAGCGGAAAACAATGCTGACAAAGAGGCCGCGTAAAACTGCGACGCAGGCGACAATTCGAGAGCAATACTGAAAAGTGCCATCAGTGTGCCATTGCAGGCGCGCGCACACGGATAAGCGCCCTGCATCCGGGAAAATGCTGGCCGGGAACGCATGCTGTAGGATGCTACTGTACGGCATAGGAGTCAACAAATAAATAAAGAAAGGATGGAAATGCACGAGCCAAAGCACGAGCAGCAGCGCCACACGCCCACGGAAAAACTTTAAGCTGCATCCCGTGAATCATGATGCTGACCCTCACCCCATAAAGGGAACGTGCCATGAAAATCAACCCTTCGGGGTTGCAATTCGAACCACGTGGCACGTGGAAGCATCATCGATGGTGTTGCGTTTGTATTTCTCATTTATTCTTCTTTTTTGTGCTGGCTTTATGCTGTGTTTTTTTTCCTCCTTCTTTCGAGTCACTTGACTCGTGACGCGTTTCGGTTTCTGATATCGAACATTTCGAGTTGGAAACGGATGGAGAGGCACTGCAGTCAAATATTTATTTGCTTTGAAAGTGTGCTCCTTGCGGTTTTTTTCTCTCGTTTCCATCATTCTCGCTCGCTTTAACGCATTCGTTTGAGGGACCGATGGAATTTCACGTACTTCACGTAGAATTCACCAATGCATTAATTAATGCACTTGTAGGGGAATGACGTTTTTTTTTTGGCCGGTAAACCGCCCCACAATTGCATTCTTAATTCGCGCTCCGAATCCACGGTCGCGTGGAAAATCGCTTACAATCAACCCCATTCGAACCCGAAACCCGTTTCAGGGGGACGATCATCCTGGTGCTGATCGTGTTTCAAGCTGCCACTCAATCTGGCTCGCGTGGTGTTAAATTTTATGCACCGAATTATTGTACGATTGCTGGAATGTCGTGCATTTTATTGCACTGCAATGATAAATCAAATGCATCGACCGCGACCCTTTGGCGAAGTTTTGGGTTTGTGTGCTCACTTCGATCTGTGGCTCGCTTCAGATGAGTTTGGTGGATTTTCAACAGATTATAATATTAGTGAAGTAATCTATATTGAAAGTGACTAAATTTGTCATTTTTTTAACATAAAATTTTCATTGTTTTAGTGAAAAATTTTCATCTTTGAAACAAACATTTAAATTTGAAAATGAAAATCGATATTTTATTCATTCTTATGCTAAAGTTAGTTCGACTTTAGTTGACCTTTTATGTTGTGCATGGTGCAGAAATCAGAAATTCGTTCGTTTCTGCGAGATAGTTAACATAATTAAATATTCAACGACCACCAACTGGAGACTGATTGGTGATCTAATATATTCTTTTACCTCTTGTTAAGAGGGTTGATTTTTTTCCTTTACTATGTTTTCCATCGAATGAAAAGCGGTGTACTTCAAATAAATATTTCATAACTTCATTTCCCTGAACGATTCTTTTGCGAAGTAACAAACATTTCGCGGTTGGGCTACCTCAGGAAAGTTCACCGCGAAAATGTATCCACTACACAGCGAGCAGTGGGATTTGAAAAATGCAAAAAGCTACTGCACCGTGACACTCCACTCGACTCTCCGTATAATCAGTGCCGGTGGCTTGGCGATACAAGCGAACGTACAACTGAAGTTGGAAAAAGGACAAAGTATGAAACGTTCACACACAAAAAAAAGGAAGTAAAAGAAAACAATCATCCAGTGGACGGAGTGGGATAGATGGAGCCGACGGTGGAAGGGGAAGGTGAGGACAGCTGAGCCACATCCAGTTCCAACTCTTTGCTCGGCGGCGAGATAAATCTGCATTTTTGCAGCCATTTCATTTTCGTCCTCTGATTTGTGACATTTCCAGCCTGCCGTCGTTCCATTCTGTCATTTTGTTTCTGATGGGAAGGAGTCTGATTTTTTTTCCCCCGAAGCGCTCATTGAAACGAAGCTACCTTTCTCTGTTTAGGTGTCCTTTTTTTTCTTGGATTTAGGGGGTCCTTGTTTTCTCTGGTATTTCGCTTCTTCGCTACACCGTGTTGTCTGCTCTTCCCGTTCCGCAGTGGCAAAGCAGCACCCAGGTCGGAATATGCTACCTGATGTACCGGCTGATAGTGGCCATCGTGTTCCTGGCGATGCTCGTCTGCTCGGTGCTGGACATCGGCCGCTCGGAGCCCATGTACGAGCACCACTACGCCAAATGGTGGATCTACCTGACGCACTGGGCGCTGCTGGCGTGCACCGTCCAGGCCTGGCTGGCGGCCATCATCGTCACCAAGGGTCTGATGATTGACCGGAACGAGTTCGGTAAGTGGCTGTCCGTGTTTGTATGTTCTCCAGCTGTCCAGCTGCGTGTTGTCTTTCTTCCATCCCCTCCCCCTCCGGAACGAGGCATGTTCGCGAGAGTGACACAAATTTCCAAACGAACCGAACGGAAACTAAGCCCCGCCAGGCTGCACATCCTGCACTCTCGCGGGGGTTCCGGAAAATGTCAATTTTATCACATCCGCCCTTACTTCTGCACTTCCGGTTACGGTCTATCGGCTTTTTTTTTGTTTCATTCGCCCATTACTTCTCCTTCCTCCTTTTCCACTTCGGTGGCTGATTCTGCCCGTTGGAGTTTTTCACACGTGTCCTTTCTGTTCGTCCTGTTTCCCCAGAATGGAACATCCACGTCGCGCGAGAAAGCCGACTCCACTCGGTCTACTGGATTGCGTACACGATTGCGACCGTCTACTCGTTCATCGTCACCATCGTCTACTGGACCTTCGTGTACGACCCAAGTGAGTATAGGTCAGGAGGGTTCCGCGGGTTCGCCGGGTTGCTGTCCACGGCACACACGGGGAACCAGCAAGCAAATACATACGTGATGGGACGTGTGTGGAGGATGTGCGAGGTGCAAGGATGCGTTTGCCGATGTTGCTAATTGATAAATGTACCCCGGGAAAGTAATGGAGCCCGGTGCCGGTTGTCAGCCCGGAAGTGTGTATAATATATGAACCGGCGATGTGAGATAGGTGCAAATATTTCATCCCCGTTTTACATTCCATTGTGTGAAGAAGAGAATAGCATTTGTGTAGCATTTTTTTTTAAATATCGTTATCCTGAAAGCCAACATTGTTTGCCCCCTTTGTTTATATTTTCTATATTATTTTATTTTGCAATAACATTTTTGCGTATTGCTAGTCGCTATAGAAGCTTTGAACATGAATATGAATAATATGAATATTTGTTTGCATTTGCTTTCCCTGTTTACTGTTGTCAATTGATTTCTGATCGAAACCCCATTTTTTCATATTTTTGCGTTGCCATTGTTTGTTTCCACCATCGCGCGCATTCTGTGGCAAACATTATCGATTACTTTTCGCTTTAACGATTAAATCTTGATTGTTTGTTGGTTGGCTCGGCAAATTAGCATAGAACCTGAAACTGTTCGCCGACAAGTGCTCGCGCCCATCCTCGCAAGAGCGCAAGAAGCCAGAAAAGGAGAAAACTTTCCGCGGTTCCGCGTCGCACCGGGTTGGATGTATCAGTTTACGATCTGGTTGGCAAACAGCAACTTTTTACAACACCACCTGCGTCGTGGCGAACAGAAACCCGGCCCCAAGTTGGCAAAAAGAAAAAATAAAAAAAAGGGGCTAACAAGTCTACGCTCCAACCAACCGCCGCGAAACTTTCCCGTAGCAATTTGTTCGCATTATCGAATTATTCTCTCGACGGGAGCAAAACAGAACAGGGAAAAGCTTGCGAATATATTGTGAAACAGTGAAGGCCGCCCGATGATGGCTTGGCGATAATTATCCACCAGCTCCTCCGTCGTTCAGTTGGCAACACTTTCCACAACTTTCCAGCTGCCACTCTTCGCCAGCTTCGGATGCTTTGAAATCTTACCCAGAGGGGGGGGGGGGGGGGGTGGCGCACCCCATGGTGGGAGAGCTTTTCTTGCTTCCATTCGGAGAGTTTCCATTGCCACGATTTTCACACCGTAATCGGAGCGCGCCCTCAACAAATGATCAAATGAATCCCCGACCGGGGATGGCTTCTTTTATCATCCCAGCACATTGGGTTCGCAGTGTTCTGAACCGCAATGCTATCGCCATATAATCACTCCATGGAAATGTTGAAAATAATATTGATTATTGAAGCATACATACTTCGACAACCATCAATCACACATTAACATCCATCGCATGACATTATTTTAATGACTCCCGTAAATAATTATTTAATATTCCCATCTGTAATGTGCACGTCCCTTAGTGCGTTGCTGTACAGTTCGTTCCGTCTTCCGGAAGCAGTCTGATACGATTCCTGTTGCGGTTCTCCTTTTACAACATGGGGTATTTTCTTTTTTACTTCTCGCTCCTAAGGGAACGCACCCGAACGTCGCCACCATCGAACTGCATACGCAATTATGTGCCGCTCACGGGGAAGCATTCCGCCCCGCTGTGACGGCTGCAGAAGAGTGCAAATTTCAATCTCCACCGGAACACAATAGAGAGTGCACGTGTTGTTGTGTGTCGGGTGCTGTTCAAGGAACTCGAAGGGAACGTCCCGTTCTCCCGCAAGTCGCATAAACGCAAGATGGAGATGAAAAAAGAAACAACCAACAAACCGCCTAGCGAAACTGCGCCCGATGCAGTTTGCATCCGTCTTTTGCTTTGTGACGGTTTACCGCAACGGTGTTTATTAAGCATTTGGCCCCCACCCACACAAAACGCCCAATAATGCCAGTCGCTATTACAGAGATATGATTTGTGTGAGAATAGCGGTGCAGCGTTCACGTAGTTTTTCTCGTGCACTCGTGCAGAGCGTGCATTGTTTAATATCGCAGCTGGAATAGCTTCGTATCATTTCTGCCCCATGGAGGCGCCTGGTCGCTCGTGCGAGTGCAGCGTCGGAATAAAGATAATTCACTCCCGTTAGGGCAATGCCAGAAATGAGATGAACAACTCGCGTGAAAAATGGTTGTCGGGAGTTTCCTTCGGTATAAAATATCGGTAGACTTTTTCGTCCGAAATCAGAATTTGTTAATAATGTTTAGTAAATAAATGTATAATATAAAAAAAGGCGGCGTTTCAGTCAAAGTAGTGTTGACTTAGCCTGTAGAATGAAACATATTCCATAATTTTTTGTTGTTGAAATAATTAGGTTTATGTAAATTACCAATCACCCACGTTATTACTTTTAACTGCAACAACATCGTCCAAAACAATTTTGTGCAGTGATGATGTTTTGGAAATGTAATTTAGAACGCTTTTATTGTAGCTCGGCCACCTTCGTTTTTCAATTGCAGTCGTTTCCCTGCACTCGAAACGAACGGGTTTGCCCATCAATCATCAACGTGTCACACAATCACCGCTCATTCCAGTAGCAACAGCCCCGTTTCCAGTGACGCTGATGACTTTTCCCACCCAACGAACTCACACGTACAAACGCACACACTCGATGGCCGATGGCAACAAATCAAATAGGGTCGAAATCAAATTAAATCCCATTGATTGCATTTTCTTTTCGGACCAGCGCGCACCCGGAAGGGTGACGGGGTGCCGTTTTGTTTTCATTCTCCCTGCAGCACCAAAACATAATCTGTACTATCTGTAATCCTTGTCTCTCCACGCGCGCGCGCGCACACACAGGTAAAAACAGAGTCGACGCCGTCAATCTCATGGTGCACGTGCTCAACTCCATCATTATGCTAATTGATCTGACCATCGTGGGACATCCGATCAAGCTGAACCACGCGTACTGGACGACCGGCATCGGCGTGGGCTATGCGCTTTTCTCCATCATCTACTACTTGGCCGGCGGCACGGATAGGTAGGTTCACCCACACCACCCCATCCTGGTACCCGATGAGTGTGATTGCTCCAGCGGAAAAGTGCGCACCCGTGCGGTCCGTCCCCCGTTCCGGCCCCTATTTTTTGGCTCCGATTAATTACATTCCCCAATTGCCGCGAGCCGGGAGATTCGGTTTTCGGGCGAAACGAGTTGGTGAATAACTTATGCCACATTATTCGCGCTCACTGGCCTAAGCAGGCTGAAGGGGTGGGGAGGGGCGGACCGGAGCGTGAGGTGTGCTGCCGAGAAGTGCAATGAACTGAGTGTTCCATAAATATTTGAGCAAAGTTACACACACGGGTGCGGCACAGTTTCCATCCGCGAGCGAATGTTTATTCCTTGGAGAAAGACGGTACGCGGTGGAGGAAAACGCCGATGGAAAACTAACGAAACCACCCCGGTGGGGGAGGGCACTGTCTCTTCATTTTCATTACGATGGCTTCTATTTACCTTTACCTTGTTTGTGCAATCATTTAATAAAGCTTCCGTAATAACATCAGAATGTTATATCATCAGAAGGGGAGATGTTTATTTGAATCGGGGGAAAATGCGTAGTTTGTTGAAAAGTGTAAACAACTTTCATTTTACTGCGCTACCAACAAGGAATCGTTAAATTGAACATCAAAGCTCAAGCAACAAACTGTTAACGTATGATAAAAACTGATCGAAACGAACCTCTTAAGCGGAAAAGGCGCTCGCTTTTCACAGCGATAGACTTGATTTTATTAAATGTTTCCTCTTTTCCCGCCAGGCACAACGACTCCAGCATCTACACAATGCTCGACTGGACCAAGCCGGGCAAGTCGATCGTCATCTGCGCGCTCGGCGTGTTCGCCGTGTTCCTCATGCACTTCCTGTGCTACTGCCTCTACTGTCTGCGTGTGTGGCTGTACGCGCGCGTCTGCGTCCAGGGCAACAACAGCAAGACGAGCAGCCACGAGAAGATCACCTCCATCACGCGGACGCTCTCGTCGATGGAGGAGGGGCAGCGGGAAAACTTCCTCAACCCGACGGCCGTGGTCGACCTGAAGTGAACGGCGGTGGGCGGGGGCGGCGGCCGTGGTGGCGGTGGTGGTGGCGGCTGCTGTCCTGGTGCTGGTGGTTGCAGCGGGTGCTGTACTGGTGGCGGTGGTGGTGCTGGCGGTGGTGGCACCACCGCTCACTTCCACAGCTCCCGACAGCCTCCACCGCGAGACCCGCTCCCGCCGGGGCTGCCGAGCAGTGCACGCCACCACAGCCGAGCAGTTCCTTCACTTTAACCCCCACAAAACTCGCTCTCTCTTTCTCTCTCACACTATCCTTATCACTCTCTATCTCTCTCTACTTAGAGTACACGTGTTTGCAAAACGTTGCCAACGTTCGTAGAAGGTATTTTCACTCCGTTCTTCTTTTTCTTCCCCCGCCGTCGAATCGGAAATGGCATGGCTTTTGTGTTTTGGCTTTTTTAATTTCCCGCTTGCCCTTTTGTCCCAACCACCCCCCTTAAACACACCATGTACCACGCCCCTTCTCCGGCAAAAAAAAAAAAAAGGAATGCTTTGATGAACTTGTTGGACATACTACTAGTGCACTTTATTCGACCAAATACATAATCCCCCCTCTCAGAGTTAACATGCGCACTGAACTAGTGGACCTGTGAATGTCCGTACGGGTTACTACATTTCTTGTTTGTCTTTCCGTTTGTCTGTGCGGTCGGGAAAAAAATTGGCAAGTTTGGCGCATAAAGTTAAACAAAAAACAAAAAAAAGCAAACAAACAAGCGTTGCCGCGAAAACATTTGGCATATCACGTATAACGTGACACATTGGGACGCTGAAAGGTGTTACCAAGCCTCTATAATCAAATAGGGCAACATGGATTGGGGCACTTTTTTGTAAAGAAATGAAAAAAAAAGATTAATATAAATAATTGCCAAAGCATTTCAGTAGCGATTCAATCTCTCTTCGCCTGTGTCCTGTTCCTCTCGTCACCCGAGGTCGGGGAACAGGAATGTCCTAGACATACGTACGTTTGCGTATAGTAAGAAGATTTCAAATACTCGCAACATTTTAGTTCATTTTTTTTTTCGTTTGCATGTCATTCGCCTAGCTTAAGTAGGGATTAATTAAATTAACAAAAAACGTAATACAATGCTTGCGAATGTGTTGAATTGTTCACCCCTGTGCGCTGCTGTGTCCTCGGTGAACGTGGGACAAGTTTTTCGTTCCCGTAGAATTTCCCAGCAAGCACTTGGTTTGGTGAAGTTTCCATAAATTATCCACTCGAAGCATCGCTGCACCGAACCATTTCTTCACAAAACACCATTTCTTGCCTCCCTTACACTCCCCGCCGCCGTCGCGTTTGTTCACACAATGGTATTTTGCCCGTAACCGTATTAATAACAGAGAAAATCGCAAAATGAAAGAAAACTTGCAACAAAAATATCTCACAAATACACAGAAGATCTAACAAAACCCAAATCAAAATCACCGATCGAACGCCTACCGTTCCACACCATCGGGAATCACTCACAAAATGTTAGACATAGCGTATAATGTTACTATTTGCTCACAACAACAAAAAAAAAACGTTTTTTCGGAGTGGCGAGGAGGGTTTGAAAAAAAAGATGAAACAAAACTAACAAAAAAAAACAGTAACATTCACTCACAAAAGCAACAAAAAAACAAAACTTAGCAATGTTGGATCGTAAGAAATGCGTCTTTAAAGTACAGTCGTTGATTCTAGAAATATATTTGAAGACATAACACAGTAATATGGAATACAAACCAAAAAGCAACCATTAGATTGTTTTAGGCGGCAGGAGGTCAACTGTGTAGAGGAATAGCAATCTGGTGAGGATCCGACACAAGGGAGAGAAAGTAATGGGAAGATGGATGGAGAGCTCGGAGGGGTTCATCCGGGGTCTGCATGGTCCCGGAAATAGTCTGCAAATGAACACTGGTGATATTCCAAAACCGTTACGGGAGAGAGAAAGGGCCATCATGCGACCCGTATCGCGTGCGGTCGGTTTTAGCAATAATGTGTACGGAAAAAAGCAAAAGAAAATTGGTAGGATTAGGGAATGCGGACGGTGCGGGCGAAAGCATCAAAGTTTGTTGGCCGAACTGCGAGTTGTACAATTTTTCGTCTTCAATATCATTAATCCGGTGGAGCCAGGTAGTAGGATGATATGTAAAGAAAGAAGATTATAAAGGAGAAGAAAACCTGGTACCGGTGCGGAAAAGCTACGCCGATGATGTTGACGAAGAAGATGCTGGTCAGTATAATGCATTTTACCAGATAAAAATATAGTAACGGACAAGCACGATCGAAACAAAAAATATACGTAGAACAGGAGAGCAATGAATATAAAAGTTGAAAAAAGAAACAAACAAACAAACATTCCATTTATGAGTTGATCGGTTTGTTTAGAGTAAAGCGAAACCAAAATATATAAAAATCATGTTCAACTGATTGCAATTTTGGTAGGTTTTTACTTGAGAAAAAAAGTATTGACACTTGTTGATTGAAATGTTTGATTAATGGTGGTAAGGTTTTTTCAATGTTAAACTATTCTTAGCTCACGCGGATTATCTGTAGTATTTTATTTTATCAATACATCAGCAAATTGAATAATAGGTCCTGGGAGCAAGGAAATATTAATATCTAGCACCTCAGAAAATCTTTACAGGTACAAGCGGAACAAGAAATGGTAAGCGATCTTGCATGCAATAAAGCTTTTTTGCTCCATTTGTCAAATGAGAGAGCTTTCAGCTTCTCAACACGTATGTACAGTAGACTCGGTGGGCAAATTATTACGGAAATTCGCATTGAAGATAGAAAAGCTTACAAATATTACCAAAATTCAATCAAATCAATATAACCATTTGTTTTCTTTTTGTAATGTACAATTAATTGCGAAATTTTATTTCGCTGGTATCACATTAGCCCGGCCGATCGAGAGTCTACTGAACTTACCTGTGTGTTCAGCCATTTAAAAAAGCTCACCTCACTCTCGTACACTTGTGTGGTTTGTGGCGCTTCGGATAGAACGAAACCGCGTGGTGAAGCCGACTGTTGTTGTTTTCTTCGGACGAAGCAAGCCATGGATCAGTACGCGCATCACATCTCCGTTCAGTTGCCGTCGGTGATTCAAGGCTTGCGGACGCGTGCGCGTCTCGTTCAACACATCGTACTAACAGTATCGCGTAGTACGACGGCAGATCGCCGTGTGCCAGCTGTTCCAAAGTTTGTGTTCGATTGTGCCGAAACAAAGAGCGCCGTTTAGTTGTGCGTTTCTTGTTTTGTACAGTTATTTGGCGTTCATGGAAAGTGGTAGTGTTTAGCAGTGAAACAAATCTACAACTCACCTGTGGGCCGATTGTCAAACGGCACGTCGTGCCGGGCATTTGTTGTTGTTTTCGATTCTGCATAAAGCGCTCGGGTGAAACGCTGTGTCGTGTGTTTGTGCTTTGTTTGTTGGCGCACGCAAAAAACGGTTCTGAACGAAAGAGAAATCAAGCATCGAAGCCCACCGCCAACCCATTGTGCCGGTGGCGAACAGGAAGTGGAAATTCGCAATTGGAGCAATATCAGCGGCATCATCAGGCGGCACCGACCTCCGATCATAACGCGGAACGCGAATCAACTGGTGAAGCTGCTTACCGGTGTGTAGACTTGTCTGTTGTGTATTTATTTTCCCATTTAGCTTCACCATTCTTTGGCCAATGGTGGAAAATTCGAGTGGTAGAATAATTGTGGCGGATGGATGTTTTTATTCTGTGGATGAAAAAAAACCAGTCGAAATATACTTGTTAATGATCTTGGTGATTAGTAATGGGGTATTCCGTTGTTCCAGTGTTTGCGGCCCGATTCAGAAAAAAACAAGATTTGAAAACATGTTGTTCAACTTAACAAAACTTCATCTAACATTCAGATGGCTAAGAATGATTGAATTAAATTTAAAAGATCAATATTTTTCCACATTTTGTCAACAAATATGTTTTGTACCATTTTTGACATTTACCGACAATGGACATTTTCCCACAGTCGATTATTAAGCCTAGTGTACCAATGTTTAAACAAGTGCATGAAACAATCACACCGACGCAAGAACTAGCATTAGTGCTAGTCAACGATTTCCTTTTACACTTATTGTTTATTTATATAAACGATACACGAGAAGGGCGACGACGACAACTTGGTTGAATTCGGTAAAATTCAGTCACTTTCTGGATTCCAACTCCGGACTCTCGTTTCGTTTGTATTTTTTTTACTTCATTCACGTTTTTGCAAAGGTTTCAAATTCACACATTTTACCAGACGTTTTGATGGACACAGTTTGCTCCAGGTCGAACGGGAACCTGCATTTGATTCAACAACTATGGCAACAATACACAACTGCTGCTTCAGCCGTGGAGTGCGCTAGCTGCCAGCGCCCGACTGTGTAAACCATCCCGGTGTAAGCAACGTTCACTTAATGTTTGTTTTAAATACAATTTAATCGCCCTATCTATTCGGCCGGCAAATCTCGCCAGTTTTGCTGTGATATAATAATTTGCCCGTTACTGCGCGTAACACTCGGCGCCCGATCGGCATTTGCAGATCAGCTGCAAAGCTAAACAGTGTAACGCAAAAGGCCTCCCCGGTCCGACACTCGTCTCCTCGCCCCTTGAGACATATCGTCTGCCATGTTGGGCACCACTGGCAGACTAATGGCCCTCTCCGACGCCCGGACAGACATTTGACGGGCCCGACGACGACGGTTTCGGGCGGTCACGCCGCAATCCGGTCCGGGTACTTCGCGCCCGAAAGTGGTACAGTGCGGTGCAATGTTGCTCTTGCTGCTGCCCTAGGGGGCCTTCTCGGGCGTCCGTCCCTATGTTGGTCTGCCGCGCGTAGGCAGAGCGAGCATGAAGTGTTTGTGGTGTGGGGAAACTGATGCTACCATCAGGCCGAACAAAGCGCAGCATGGTGCGGTTATGTGGGTTACGGTGTTATTAATAATCGACCGATCGGGTGGCAGCGTACGTTAATTTGCACGTTTTGAATTGCATACTTCACGCAGCACGATGGACGGTTTTAGCCCTTGCCCGGTCACAGTTCCATTCGTTTGAGACCTCGGTCGAGTAGGGTTTTATGTTTTCGAATGTCTTTCCTGCTGCAACCCCCACCCCAGGGTGGTATTTGGCCTTGAACTGCGAAGCTTCCTTGAACTGTTCCGTTGCGCTCGGGACGGTGTTCGATAACGGCTTATAGCGATTGGTTTCGATAGAGTATTAAGATAACGTCAATGCGTGCCACCTTTTGCTGATGTATGGGTGCGATGGCTCAAAATGGAACCGCCAATTTTTCCTTGAATTTGTTTTCTACGAATAACTAAGGGAAAGTAAATTGTAAACGCTCGAAGGCGTTTCATTATTTACACAGTTGTGTTCCTATTCTCGTACAAGCTGGAACCAATGGGCAAATAGAAGAATTGTTTTTCTATGAAGGGAATACCCTTCACAATTTGTTTTCCATCCACGCGCCATGCTTCAAGGACTTCCAGTTCCATCTTAACCCCAATTAAAACCTTCCTGTTACTTAACGCCGATATAGAAAATGTCCGCCTCTTCACTGTTCTTACAGACTTCGTTGGCCGATGGAAACATAAACTGCCAGTGCCTCCCGTTGCTTGCTGAGCAGGCATAATGAGTTCTTGGTCGGTTCGGGGGGAACTGTAATCTGATTTTTCTAACCTGCACCACGCGACGGTAAAAGCGATGATGTGTGTTCCGCGTGGTTGGCGTTTATTGCTCTAGCACCCTCAACTTCTCTTTAGCGTTCTCTACCCGCTATGCCAACTGCCTTCATGAGGTCCGTGCAAACGATGTTTTTTTTTAAATCGTTTTTCTCGTGCAACACTTCTCGGAATACATCCGTTAGTCGGAATAGTTGTTACCGGACGCACGCTTGAATCAGTTTTGATACTACAACCGAGGTGCGCTGTTCTTAGCCTTTTGTCATAGGGGGAAGTAGAAGTTTCCCTTTAAGAATCGATATTAAATAACATTTTGTTGTCAATTTATATACCACACTGCTGCTCTAGACATTGCGTAACACAGCGGCCACTCCCAGTCGGCATCAGAACAACACCATTCTGATAAATAATTCTGTTTGTCCATACAGTGCAACCTGTTTTCTTTCTACAGAATGGGTGGAATTAACGAGTGGCCCACTGCGCGCAATGTATGCCCTTAGGGTCAACGGCCAGTGTCTCGTTCTACACTTGCACTTGTTCCCTTCGCGAGCAGCTTCCGCCGCCCTTCTGCTGGCACACCCCATTCCGAACTAGTTCACCTCGCGCATTCTCTAGGTCATTGTGTCGGGAAGAGCACCGCCCTTTGGCAGTTGTTTGAGTCACAAGACCTTCTGAGGCCACCCCGGAATGCCATTACCATCGGGTGAAGAAGCTCAGAACACCGCATTACCTTGAACAGCCGATGATGCCCCAGAAAACAGAATCGCATCCACACGCCTGCGATAACATATCAAAAATGCCATGCGCCCTCACGTCGCCTTGGTCTGCCATGGGCACCTCAGTTGACCGTGGGACGGTGGAACAGGTTTAGCGAACACGGTCAAACAGGTCATTGGAAGGTTTTGCTTGAGCCGCTCCGACGGCTGTTCGGATGAGACGCGATGATGCAAAAATGGGCAGATTCCGGTTTCGTTGTTCGGCGGTGCGCGCCACGTTCGTCGCTTGCTGCGTCGTTGAAGTTCTTCGTTTTTCGTTTCAGTCACCGATCGGTCGCGTCGCACGATCAACGACAGAAATAACTTTATTCGTGGGAAACATCTTGTTTTGTTTTCGCTTATCGGCTGAGGGAGTGAATCTTCATTTGCCCAACAAGGCTGGCCGGGGGATTTAAATTTGCGTTTATACAGTGGGCTTTTGAAGGTTCCAAAGAAAGCATTTGAAAATGCGTCCAAGGTACAGCAAACTGTGTGGTAATAAATTTAAATGCGATTTGAAATTTGCACTGCCCTTGGTGATATTTGAGAATCATTTTGAATATGCTATACGCGAATCATTGAAGAATGTTACGTTTTGACAAACTTATATAGCTTGAAGTTATTAAACAAAATCTCTGATTGCTAACAATAACAGCAATGCGTGTGTTGTATGCTTGATATGAGACTTTATACAACTAAGCACAAAAATCAACTTAATGAATTTTCAATATTCAATATTCAATAGTCAGCAAAACACACGATAGAAAACAATTATTATTCTAAGTGGAAAAGTTTTCAACCAATAGTGACCCAAACGAATCGTTCGTGGTTTACTGCCATTTAATAGCACTTTCTCATACATCAATGTTCAAATTAATTGCATTGAAATAAATATGCCAACCAACCAATAACCCTGGGCCCTGGCCAGTCGACTGGAAGTTCACGAAACGCCGCGGCATCCGTTTACAGCTTTCTATTTCACATCGAAGAAGAGTTAAATTTATTTCGTGCGTTTTTTTACCTTTCTGTCAACCGGTGATGAACATGTCCATGGCACGCCACGTATCGTTCCCTAGAGGGAGCGTAAACCGGCCAAGCGGTGTGTGTGTGTGTGTGTGTTTTTCGATGCAATGCTCCATTTTAGAACGTGTTGAAGCCAAGACAGCTGTCGCCGTTTCGTAATCAGCCAAACCCCAGCGCAACCGGATCAAGCCGCAGAAGTGCACCAACTGTCGAGCGGTGGCAGTACTTAGTCGAACGATTAAGTCCGCTTCTAAGTGCGGGCGAAAAACCGTTCCCTCTGGCGGTGGAGAGCGCAAAGAAGAAAACAAACTCGCCCATTTCTTGCGGCCGGCGATTACCGTTTCGCTGCCCTTAATTCCAATGCGAGGCTCGTTGCGTACTGCGTTCTTTAGAGCAAGGTTTTTTTTTCTGGTATGGCTTCCCTGCACCTCCGCTGACGGTGCTCTTTCCTAATTCTGGGGTTTCCGCTCGCTGATTCCTTGGCCCGCGGCCCGGTGGGCATGTTTGTGGTCGTGCAGAACCGCCGACGGTGGAAGTGGATACGGATAAAAAATAAATAAAACTAACCCAAGCTCGAATTTCCTCAAACACCTTTTCCCGGCCGGTTGTTGGTGGTCAGCTGGCTTGGTCCACATCCACATACCTGGTGCTTGATTGCGGTATTGCGCAGAAAGTGACCGACCATCCTCCACCTCCCGCGCGCCGGCCGTGCTCCACCAATTGCACTTTTGCGCCATCTCCACATCCGGCGCCCATCGGGTTGCATGCAACCGTGTGGGGCGAATGCAATCGCGTGCCCCACGCCGCAACGTGCATTCGGATACAGATCTCGATTCGTGGAGTGGAACACGAGCGACGGAGTTGAGGGCGGACTAGGGAGAGGGGGAAAAAACACCAAGCGCCCCGGCCAATGCATAATCCATGGGAGTTGAGCTGGCGAGAAATTGGATTGGATTGGGATCGGATTGTTCGATTGTTCCATCGATCGTACTGTACTGCACGCTTTTTTCATTTTATTTTTTTTTTTTGAACGGGTTCAAATGGGGTTTTTCATCCATCCATCCCCGCGCGACCTTGATTTGTCCGAACGATGCTTTGTAGCGGATGTTGTGGAAAAAACCGAATTACAACGAGAAAAAGGATGAACATGAACATGATCACTAATCAATGCCCACAATTTCTTCCCGGTTCGGATTGAAATGAATTCGCTACTCTTTCTTACACTTATTATTTCGTGTAGATATTTCATTTGAATCTTGATAAATTTTTTTCAATTTACTAGAGAGTGAAAACTCCATAGCCAAAGGTTCATTTTTAACGCCAGTTTGCACATTTCTTTAACATGACATGAAAATGACTGTAAGCATGATAAATCCGCATCCGTATTGAGTACAAAATGTTGAACATTTTTAAATGGGTTACTGTCTCTCGTCCCATATAGCTACAAACTGCACTCCCTCCGGGAGGTTGGCGCTTCCACAGAAGCATACAACATTATTGCACACATCTTTTCGGCACAAACAAATGCAAATTAAAACTGTAACATCATCACATGCGAGTAAACGCAACGGCTGCAAAATGCTTTGCATAATTCCCTCATTACGCTCCATATAATCTTACTCCGGGCCGATTGTGGGCCTCCCCAAAGTCGCAGTGGAAGTCAAAGTGGCTCGTGGGAACACAAGACGATCGTCGACGAACCGACCGGTCCGCCGCTCCCATCCAGCCGTGGGATGCTCCGAAATATTGTTCCACATAAAAAGACGCCACAGGGGGGTACTTGCGTTTCGATTAGAAGCCACCCGGCGGTGGCCACGACCAACGACGACGACGACG
>JAOEFI010000004.1:27300600-27321993 GCA_034621735.1 Anopheles plumbeus
AGGAAAGGCACCAGGCAATAGCATACTTTCGGGACCGTTTGTCCCCTAAGCACTTGTTTGAAAGCGTTGCAGAAATTATGTTACATCCCCGAACGGAATGGGTGCTTAGGGTCGCGTCATTGTCGGTGATTGTGTCCCGCCGAGCTCCGTACCGTGTGTGCCGGCTTACCGGACTGACAAAAGCGTCCTGTTAAGAGTTTCCAAATGGTGTCGTGAAATATTCAATCCTCAATCGGACCAGACATTCGGAAACGGAACGGGCAACGCGACCCCAATGTTCCTTGCCAATTCGTATAGTATTCATTATTATTTCTATTTGCCGATGGCGTTCCGGAATCGAAATTTTCTACCGTTACGCGCCGCTGTTTTTTTCTGTTCTTCATGTAGGTTTGGAACCACTTGTGCGCCACGAAAAATTGGTCCTTCTCATTGCTATTTGCGTCACGCTTGCGTTTGTTTTTTTTTTTTTATTGACCGTGCACGGAACATATGCTGAACAGGAAAACAAAAGCAAGGCAAACAGAAGAACTCGCCAATTTTCGCCCACTACAGAGCCGGACAAAATTATAGCACTATGCGGAAGGCCAGCTCGAGCGGGAAGGACCAACTGGAACTTGAACTGGACAAGAGCTACTTTAACAACGGCTATTGCTATAGTTCAAAGACTCATACACCAGTCCATATTTCAGAGCACGAGATTAGAGTATAAGCTAGCATATAAATAATGCCTTTCCTTTATTTTGTATCGAATGAATGGTGTTTCCGTGCTTCCCACATGACGCCATTTGTTCTTTTTTTTTTTTTGCGCGTTGTGTGGTCACACAATTGATTTTTTTCGTTTTTATTTCCGAAACGCGAATACTGACGATGGGTGGAGGTGTTTGGAAACAATTGTCATTTGCATTATTGCCGGCTCAATGATTGTTCCGAACACCCGCCACGATGGCCATAAGCTACCACATTTCGGGGTTAATGTTAAACCATCTGCTTGATTCGATTCTTCAAAAAATGATAGTAAACATTTATCATATCAATGTCATTAACGGTGGCCGTTGTGCAAGTGGACTAGTGTGGCCAATGTTTTTCTTCGGTTGGAACCTTTTTTTTGCTTTTGATGTAGGAAAGTTCCCTGCGTTGGTCGTTTTCTTATGCTCTGACACATTGAAGAATGGATGAGATTTCGGTATTTTTTTCTAAAGTCCTTGCTAGAGTTGTGTGTACAAAAAATTGTACATTTACAAAGCAACATTTATGAACATTGGTTACAGTTTGAAATATTGCTTACTGCTAAAACGGCAGTGGAAAATATGGATTCGTTGCAAATTGCCTCGCATGTTCTTTGAATGGTGTCCATTATTGTTACAATCGTCCTTCGGACCACATGCAACAAGCAACAGATAGGAAGTGTCATCAATCACAATGAAATACGCAGTGTGAGAACGCATTTTTGGTTCAACAGAGATGAGAGTACAACGTGTTGCAAAACTCAATTAATCGTTGTAGAATGTTTGATAATCATTTTAACTTATTATATGCAATTTAATTTTGTATTTATCAAAACCGATTTTTTGTCATTCTTCTTGTCATGTTGCAATGTACAGGCTTTTCACGAGGATCAGTTTGTTTTATATCAATCCAGTTGAATTATGAGCTACACGTATTTTCGCGTTCATTGAATTGTTTGCAATCCCTCCATGGAAGATGCATTCCTCGGAAGAAATTGATACTAATTTACGCGGTTAAGATTAATGCTCCGTGCGAAAAGAAGCTTTTTTGTTGTATCAATCGATGATCGGTAAAACAACCACCCAATCAATAACGCTCTGACTCCCTGTTCTGCTATGCTACTGATCGTTGTCGGTTTATGGCATTCCGAAGGGGTGAATAAATAAATCAAACCGCAAACGAAGGTGCACGGTCGGCGTGAACCCTTCCAGAAGCGGCAGCGCGTCACAGACAATACGAGGGCACCTTCTTCAGGCTGTGCCGGTTGGTCTTAAATCAACACCACCACCCACCTTGAGGCAACACCCGCCCTTGTGGCGGATGCCCCTCAAAATTGGGCATTCCTTTTTTCCGGTCCGCCAAGACTGGCGCAGTGACATACTATCGGTGCTCCGGTAGACAAAGATGCATCAACAAATGGTTACATTGTGAGTTTATGCGTGGTTTTTGTTTTTTTTTTTTTGTTGGTTTTGTTTTCTTAACCGAAAGGAAACTCTGTGGTCAAGGACATCGCGCGCAAACAGGCCTCGTGCATCTTTCCCTGCATCCGAAACATTCTCCGTCTGTCGGGTCTCGAGTGGTTTAGCAAACAGTTCGCAGACTAAGACGAATCCCTGCTTGCACGAAGTTGCCGGGACGTGGTTGCGTAAAGTGCTCACGTTGGAACAGCAGCACCGGCGTGTCTGCGGCCGAATGGGCCGATTGCGTAAGACGCCAGCCGTGTTCTGTCGTCGGTTTGGCAGGCTGAGAAACGGCGATCGGTACGCCCCCGTTTCACGATCTCAGCGGGTCCCCACTCGAGAAGAGGGGCTTTCCGTTGGGGTAGGTTCATTGTCTTGGCTGAACAAAGCGCGGCGTTCTTCGTACCACAGCACAGCCGGGACGCAAGGGCGCGGCCCTTAAACACTGCTTTCATTTGCATCTTTTGAGAATGCAATGAAATGTAACAGCCTCGTCGAGGCAACAATACGCTCCGCCGGGATCGCGGATCCCTCGGCGTTTTCTGTGACCTTTTGGGTGGAGATATACATATTATTGTTTGCTTTTGTATCTCTGGGAGATTTAATCAATGAAAGAATTACCAGAATTGCGAAATGGTGTGCGCGGCGTTGTGCACAATGGTCTCCGCGAAATTCCTCGTCCAAAGACGCAACATCTCTACATTCCTGATCGAGGTTATATAAGAAATGATCTATATTATGATTTCTCTCTCGCTCTATTCCAGAGAAAATATGCAACTCCGATGAAATGCCCAGTTCCTTCAAAATCTACTGGATGCTGCATAACATCACGCTGATCATGTCCGTCTGCATCACAATCGTCTACTGGGCCATTCTTCACAATGGTAAGCATCATTGGTTAACATCATTAGTATTGTTTTCTGGTTGTATAATAACATGTAATCAAACGAATCCTGTACCACCTTCCCTTCCGCAGACACGATACCGGTCGACCCGAACAACATTCTCATCCACGCCAGCAACTGTGTGTTCATGTTCCTGGATCTGATCATCGTTGCCTACCCGGTGCGCATCTGGCACGTGCTGCAACCGATCACCTGCGGCCTCCTGTACTGTTTGTTCTCGGTCATCTACTACGCCGCCGGTGGAACCGATAGGTGAGCGTTGCCGAAGGGGCCTCGGGAAGGGCCGATGGGCCGATAGGTCCGAAACATCATGTCGGTTTGGTACAATAAGACCAATACAAGTGGCGCACTTGTTGGCCCGCTATGTAACACCGATTGTCCAGTTTTGAAGCAGCTTTTCATAAAGCTGCACGTTATAGCTATCGGCACTAGTTCGATACCCGTGATTAATGACGCCTGGCCCGGACCTGGACCTGCACGAAACGCTAATGATCTCTCGGTACGGTGGGCAATGTTGCGGACGATTAACAATAATTGTTTAAAGCCGATGTCTAAACATAAAGCTTCGCTCGCTTGTAGTAAGAAGTGCGAAGGCTACATTTTAATACGACGATGTACACACGAGACCGTTCGGCCATACCCCGAATGTGGTTTAACACCTTCGTTACGCAACAAACGATTGCCAAGACATCAAGAACCAAGAATAGTTCCAGAACAAGCCAACACTTTGTCCAGGTTGTTCTTCGAGTACCGGGGAAGCGTGTACAGCAAGCGTGTGACATTTAGAACTGACGGTGCGTTTTGCACACTGTTTATCATTCGGTGTTTGCACATCTCACAACAGGAGAATGAAAAACGGTTAATGAGTAGGGTCCCATTAATGTGGAAAAGTGTTTGCGTAAACAAGACAGCTAACAGCCACTTGGTACTATGACGTCAGTTTTGTTGGCGTCGGGCAAGAACGAGTCCTAGTGTGGAGAGGTCCGTCGAGAGATTTTAGAGAGTTATGCTAATTCCATTAGGACGGGGGAAAACTCATTCTTGAAGTACTTAGGCTCACTCGAACTATTACGTGACTCGCCGCAATAATGAACTACGCATGCTTCGAGGTGGAATTCACTTCTATTCGGCTACATAAATGTACGTCCTGCAGCTAGCAACGCGAGTAACAAAGATCGCCCGCTTAGGCTGCGCTATCTCCACCGGCGAAGAAAAATTGCATAACTTTGATCCGCTGCATCTCAATGCACAGTGTCGCAATTGCGATAGATAACCCTCCCGGTACCATTGCCGACTCCTTTCGCGATCGGGAGGAGAGCGAAAAAAAAAACCATTTGACATAAGACTCGCTTCCTCGTAATTTTCCAACGTCGATATCTCCGGTCGGTCGGCCGAGAAACGCCTTCACCCGAGTAGAGTATCGGATCTACACGCAATGGAACATACGTCCAAACCAGTTTTCTTTTTTTTTTATGGAACAAAGTACCCAAGTCAGAAGGTGTCGAGGCGTATCTTTTGCATATCAAGTGGAAGTTAGGTGGGCGCTCCGGGCAACGGCACTTCGGGAAGGCTGTCCCCATGTGTGTTTCCAACCTGGCGATGGGTGTCATTCGATGCAACGAACTCCCACAAAATCGTAATGCAGCCAGCACCAATCAAGCTGTATCTCCGCGTACGCTTTACCAAAAATGTGACCGCAATGTGAAGTGGGACGCACTTTCGGTTATTCGCATTAAAGTCTCCGTATGTCCTTGATTCGAATTTCATGTTTTTGTTTTCCTTCGCCAGATTTGGACGGCCGTACATTTACAGCGTTCTGGACTGGAACGAACCGGGCAAAGCGATAGTCACCGTGATCGGTACGATCCTGCTGGCCATGCTCGTCCACATGCTGATGTTCGCCATCTACAAGCTGCGACTGCAGATCTACTTACGGTACTTCAACCACAAACCGATCATCCCGACCAACTCGACGTTGCAGCTGCAAACCGGAAAATGCGAGGGCATTTCGATGGTGTACGGAAACGACAATAAGGGGTTCAATATTGGTGAAAGGTACTGAGGTGTGAGGGGTTGGTAAGAGAATCCGGTTCGAAACTGGGCCCCGACACCTTCAGGTACGCGGGCCTAGTGTGAGTTTTAGGTTAGGGAACGCTTTGTAGAGTAGTCCACGATACTCCTAGCACGAAAGTTCGCAAGATCCCCTTTTTTTGG
Organism: Anopheles plumbeus; assembly: GCA_034621735.1. Classification (NCBI taxonomy): domain Eukaryota; kingdom Metazoa; phylum Arthropoda; class Insecta; order Diptera; family Culicidae; genus Anopheles; species Anopheles plumbeus. The sequence continues at coordinate 27,305,906 of JAOEFI010000004.1, forward strand.
GAGTTGGGAGGAGAGCACTGATGGTCGAACAATCTTAAAACAAAATGCATTAGCGCTGTAAAGTATTCCACATAAGTATTTTTGTACGATTTAAGAATAAGCTGTGATTATTTTAATAAAATACATGTTCTGTTTCGCGTATTACCCTATATATTACAGTATATTTTGTTCGCGGATAAGCAACATACCTAATTTCATAATTGAATCAAACGTATCTCGAGAAACGTGATTTTGAAAATCGACAAAAGGTGTTTTATTAAAGTCATCGGAAATCAGGTATGAATAAATGTTTATCATATGTTCCGAAATGCGTGACGAAATTAGTATATTCATGGATATTTTGAATACACGTGTTGGCAAATGTGCTTCGTTGAAATATACTTCTAGATTATAGCGATTGCGGTTTATTACCTCTAATAACTTTTGACTTAGCTATGCTGTACTGTACACACGGTGAGTGTTCGCGCACTCAGTATATACAGGCCGCGACAATCTGACAGCGGATGAGTTGTACACCGAACGACACGCTCCCCACCGAACGAATGACGGGACGGTTCGCTTATTGTTGGATTGTCCATCGTGCGAGCGAAACACGCGTGCCACCCCTTCAATAAGTCGCGACTTTTGATCGTCCCCTTTACGTATCCATCTTCACAAACTACCTAAAACCCTACTGAGCAACAATGGTGTACATCGTCAAGGATTCCGTAAGTAGCACCAAAGCATACCGCAGTCAAGATTATTCGTCAATTTAGTGTTCAGTACAGTCCACCGGTGTTTTTTTTGGCTCCGTCCGAGGCAGTACCGGCATGTAGTATTTTGTAATACCAAGTCTCCTCCGGGGCGGTGGGACTTTTCTTCCATAAAAGAAATTGAAGTGCATCATTAAACGTTCCCTATCGCGTAATCGTGTAGATTTGTTGAGCTTCCCGAAGCGGGTTGTCTCCTTCCATCCGTCTCCCCACCGACCCCCTATTTCCATCGTCTGTTCGTATCGAAGGGGGTTTAGACGTGCGTTGGATAGTCTCGCATCATCATCATCGCCGTCGTTGTTCAGTGATCCGTTTGAAGAGCTAATTAATTGGTTGTGTGTGCTGCTCTGACGGGAGGAGGGGTCGCGTCTGTGAATGTGTGCGTTTCGAGTTTCTAGTTTATCGCTTTCCCCGAAATTTCGTACGACCTTCTGCGACCGCCGATTTTGTGGGAACGCGGGAACGAATGCGCTCGCAAGAGACGATACAAATGTCGAAAAACAATGTCCCAGTATCGATGGACGTGTGACCGAACATCCTGTTGTTTCCGCAATACTCTAGCGTCACCGTATGTGGCGGTGCAGTGGATGATGCTGCTGCATACGCGGCCAACGATATGGATGATGGTCAAATTTGCGTGTCATCATCAACGAGATGAGACAAGAGAAACAACAGTGAGACCGATGATTCGGGTTCGTGTAAACACAGATGGAAGTCGACGCGCTCGATGGCAGCGAACGGAACAGAAGTGTAGCTGTGGTTAGATAAGCGAAAGGCGCGAGAGCGCCAAGCAACAAGCAGCGATTGCATGGCGATGCGGATTCCCGTGAGAATGGCTACTTTCCAGTGCGATTGTACACTTTCTACAGTATCTGGGATCATGTTGTGTAATGGACCTACAACTTGACATTGACATTGTTTACTTTGATATATTCATTACACCCTCTGAAATTGATAGGCTCAAGCCTATTTAAATAAAATGTTGGTCTATGTGGTTCGGTTGAACGGCAGCAATTGGAATCTTCGAAAATTCGATGCAGCATGACAGGATGTTTACACAATGTACACGCCCTGAAAAAAGGGAACATATTTCGGTCATTCAACCGCCATGCTGGCATTTTTCCCCAGTGTCTACCGCAATGGCGCCACTATATAGCGTATCCCGTGGCACTTGAACCCGCAACAAATCCGCGAACAAGATGCACAAGCGTTCCTTTCACTAAAGCACCGACCGATCGTTTGAAAATCCCCACATCTACAGCGAGGAACCCCACCTGCGGTCGCGAATAACAACTTTAGGCCATGAGCAGCCAATCGGAAGCTTTGAACAACTTGTGCACCGACAACAGGAGATCAGTGAGAAATCTATGATGGTGTCGATGAGGGGTAGTAGACATGGTACATTATTCAACGCGAATCGCGGCGTTGCTGATTCAGCAATGTGTGCAACCTTGACTGTAGAATGTTCTGCTTATTAAATGCTGTCGTTAGTCATAGGCAAAGCTCGTTACACATTCCTGCAGTTGCCATGCATACGCTGCCAGTGAAAACAAATGGAAGTTATCGACGAGTAGTCCAACAGATCAGGTGTGCATTGTAATCGATCGATTTTGCGAGATGGAACGTAAGTCGAATGTTCCGTCAGTTGAGTTCAGGTTCATATGAAGTCCATTTAAATGAAATATGATCCCATATGATGTTGGTTCCCAGATATTGTGCCGCGTAAAAACACGACCTGACCTGACTGTAATGCGCATGGGTTCGAATCCCGACATTGAGCACAAAAAACCGACTTCTAAAAACATTAAGACACCAAATGAAGAGTTTGTTGATTTGTCTATTACATTTCAACGACTCTGAGGAGGAGGAACATATGGTACGGATGACCTTTAAAATGCTTTTTTGTTCTTTTAAACGATACCTCAAAAACTAGGTATAAAATGGCTCGCAATTAATACTCATTAGGTACTCGCTGTATAACATTTTCGCTAAGAATCCAGATAAACCATGAACGGCAGCCCTCGATGCATGTAGGTACTGCTATCGTACGTTTATCTCCAGTCTACTGCGAGATAGGAAGTGCTTAGGACGGGAGAGCTTACGAGGTATGGTGATGTCACCGCCTTGTCACGGCCAGCACTCTGTCATCCTGCCATATAACAACAGTAATAATAAGAGTCTTGGGTCGGCCATTCGCAGTATTCAGGCTGTGAAGGCGGCAAAATATTGCTTCCATGCCTGACGTCACTGCGACTGTTATTTTCACTCGTGATGATTATTGTGCTTTTAATTGAGTTGCTTTATATGGTTTAACTGTCACTATGGATTAGATAGATTTGCCACGGTGCAATTGCATCGCCACACATTGCATTGATAAAATCTTTTAACTAACGCATTTTTCGAATTTTAGGCGGACTTCAACAACAAGCTAGAGTCGGCCGGCGAGTTGCTGGTGGTGGTCGACTTCTTCGCCACCTGGTGCGGCCCCTGCAAAGCGATCGCACCGAAGCTAGAGGAGTTCCAGAACAAGTACGCCGACAAGATCGTCGTCGTCAAGGTGGACGTGGACGAATGCGAGGACCTGGCGGCGCAGTACAACATCTCCAGCATGCCCACCTTCCTGTTCATCAAGAACAAGCAGGTTGTGACGCAGTTCGCAGGCGCCAACGCGGAAAAGCTGGAAAATCACATCCAGCAGAACATGTAAAGCCGTTGCCGGGGGTGAACGTGAGGAATGGTATCACCGAGCGATACTTCTCTATTTCCTTTGTTTTTCCCGCGGAAAAGCGCAGCACATACATACACACGTCTACATAGCGATATACGAATCACAGGAATGCCACACCCCTCTTTCCCAAATCTCCATCATCTGAGCACAACTTCTCATTCACTTGTTCGTAATTTGTGTTTCCAGTAATCCCTGTGATGGGATGGAACATGGAATGGAACAATTTCATTGTCCTGCCTTTCTTTAGGACAGCCTATCCGCATCACAGGATTAGTCGTGCGATACCCATTCGGTAGGGCTTGCTTCCGGGCGAATCAGAACATTACCACAAGCGAATCAAAGACACACGCACGCCAATTTGTTAGGTTTCCATTTTGCTTTTAAGTCATCCTTTGGATCGCATTCGATCGGATGCCTATTAACGCGCACAGCACTTTTTCGTTGCAAATATCCCAGTGTGAACTCCCCTTTTGCTTCATTTGGGTGTTAGGGGCAAGGCGTAGAATCGTAAATCAATCAGTCGTTAAACCACGTGTCGCATCGCCATTTGCCTTCTACTTTGCTACTTGGAGCATATTTTCTTCTATGTAGCTATGGTTAGGATACTGGGTTTTAAATGTTAAGCAAAGCCACACCCCCTTTAGACACATGCTTGTATTACTTCTGAATCCGCAATCGCAGTTGAAAAACAAAAACAAAATTGTCCTTAATTTACCACCCAATTCAAATTGGATCGAATCGGCATTAAAGAGTGTATCAAATAAAAGGTGATCGGTACTCCAGTTTCCTACGTTTCGCTAAAAGCAACACCAAATCACCGATGGTAACACGTGAATGGAAGCGTAGACAAGCTGTAAGATTCCCTGCCAGAAAGAAGCACACAAGTGTCACTTAATTTCTACGCTAGATCATGAACGAATGGAAGCGAATGGAATAAAACTATTTAAAACAATATATGAAATGTGACGATTTTGTGTGGACCGTGAACGTTGAAAAAAATCGCACTGTTGCACATGTTTTCAATATAAAGCAAGGTAAGCGTGTTTTCATGATCTCATTGAAGATCTAATTTTTCTATCTCAATTCACTCTCGTGAATAGAACAAGTTTTAACTAATCATATTTATGGTGCTGTTTCAAGTGGGCAGGGAAGCGTTAATGGGAAGAAAATACATCTGTTCGAATCTTGTACGTAAAGCATCGCTCACTATATTTATCTTATTACTAACCACAGCTGTTAGCAATCATGAAAAGTGCTTTTAAATGTTCACCTTTAATCGTTCGACATATGGTGGTATTCAAACACGGCACTTGACGATCACGTTCAAACATCTGACACGACGGTGGAATAGGTTTCCATATCGTTGATAAGGGATACTTCACATTCAGTTGCATTGCTGTCTTTTTCCGCGGCTTCTGGTGGCTCAGCGCATAGTGCGGCTGAGCGGACTTCCATTAGTTCTCGCTTTACTTCAACAGTGTTCTCCAACGAGAGGGCACGCACCACTCTTGCTTTCTTGCTAGACTTCGTGCCGCTCCCGGAATTAGTCCCGTGAGATGTTGCCTTTGTGATATCCCCATTGACTACAGATGGTGGGGGAGCAAACACTTCACCCGAGGGGTGTGTGCTTAGTGTCGACAGTGACACTGCCCGCACAACTCTGGCCTTCATTTGGCGGTTCAGATTTCGGTAGGGCCGATCTTCCTCTTCGGATGGTTTGCTTATACTCGCTGATTCCTCCTCCTGGTCGGCATTGAGAAAATCGATGACCTTTTCTTGGTCGCCTCTGGTTTCTGCTCCACTTGCTACCGATGGTGGGCGGTGTGCAGGTTCGTCTTGGGTAAGTTTCTTCGCTTTACGTTTTCGTACGCGTCGTCGCTTTAATTTTGGTAAACTGCACAAGATCGTCTCTATGTCCTCGAAAGTGCTATCTAGCCGGTTGTGTGCTTCATTCACTTTCGAATTATCTTCCTCCGAGTCCGTAATGTCTTTCGTTGGATTGGTGATGGAATCGGGAATTATTCTGAAATGGAAGGAAACATTAACTACAAACCTCATGTTACCGGCGCGTTTCGTATTTACTTCAACGTTTCTCCATCGCGTAGAATTTCAACACTCTCCGAGTCGGGATAATATATTTCCTCGGCGCTACAGACGTGCACATGGGATTCGATTCCGAAAATCTCCTTCAACGTTTGTATCATAGTACGGATCGTGGTCCATGTCGGTCGGTGACCAAGATATGCTTTGCGACGATGGTCAGAGTATATTTCACTTAAATCTAACACATATTTTCGCATTGTTTTACGACTCTCGTGGAGCACAAGTGCTTAAGACAACACAACAAGCATGCCGGCTCCAAAAGCCAAACGTAAACAACTACGATGACGTTTGAAAGGCTTCTCGCTGTCATACACGGTATAACAGAACTAAAGAGGCTGTGCGTTCACCATGTGCGGTGCAGGCATTTTCTGTGCTTGTGCTGTGGCAATGTAGCCATTTGAAAAGCCGTTAACGGTAGTCTTCAACATACTTTATTTAAAGTATTTAGTGTGATTCAAATTCACTATTAGACCGAAAGCCAAACACTTCTTACCTACCTATTCTGTGTTCGCAGCCATTAATAGCAAATTTTCTAGTCCCTTAGAATTTATTTCGGTTCATTGGTTACTGTTGCCCATGCAGTCACATACATTGAGTAATCATTATTACTATTTCTACAGTTCTAAGAAAGTTAACATGCGACCGCATTCGTGTGCGTCCGGAATTAAGGCATTGTAAATATGCTTAGTAGTTCTAGGAGAATCACAAAATCAATTGCTATGCATATCGTAAATGAGAAATCCATTGCTAGAGTCATCGTTCCTTCAAGGTAGAGGATAAGCTAGGGTATTCAGTTGCTAAACATACTTCCACTACACATTGCACATTCTTGCACAAAGTACACGCGATCTGGGTGACCGGATAGAAAATGTGCGTATTCTTGCATTCGTATTATTGCACCTTTTGGTTAAACTTAGTAAGTCGTAATTTAAAAAATGAGTTCACAAAGTGTTTTTTTTCCTTTTCTCTATGACTTGATGTGACGAAAATGAATATGTTTTTTTAATGACCATCCTACGAAGCTCGATGATGTCAGGATGTTTAGTTGTGAAATTTGCTGTAGTAATTCGATAAACAATCGTTGATAAACTTGCAGACGGTGTAGATGTACTGCTGCGGGTGTCTGATGTAATGCTTCACGTGCTCCGAACGATCGAAGCAAACCGAACGTACGTCCACTCCAATGCGCCGACGATAAGTGGCAAATTTTTCTATATCCTAAAAACATTAATGTAGGAGCAAGAAACGTTTGTCTATGGTTAAATTTCAGGAACTGGAGTCGTTCTGCTGAACTCACCGTATGGGGTATCAAAAGATCTTCTTTCGAGTAGAGGAATAGTTGTGGCCATGCGTTACTTTCATATTTCAGATTATGTGACGGATTAGTTTGTACTTCGTAGCCACGCGGGCTGATAAAATTTAACAAATAATTGAAGGTGTCCTACGAAACAAAAATATTTACATTAAATAGTATCTCCGTCGACAATCCGCTCCACTTGCAGTCCATACCTCCAATGTCCAAAGAATGATGGCCGCTACAGCCATGAATGCTGATAGAAGCGTATGACACCGCCTTTCCTTTCCGTAGATCGCTGTAATGGCGCGATACAGGCCCACTATCCGGCGATCCCCGGGGGCCGAGTCGAAGATCATGCCGCATATATTTATCGGTGAATTTGAGCGCCTCAACGCGAGTGTTATGTGCTGGTACAAGAATGCACCGCCGTTGGAGAAAACATGAAATATCAGCGGGTGGCTGTCGAAGTTCATATCGTAGATTAGCTTTAAAATTTTCTCCCCGATCTGGTGCATGGCGGCCCTCTTCCAGAACAAATTTTCCACCGGTGCCGTGTAGCGAATGGTAATTAGTCTGTAACGATAATGTAAACAATGGTATGCTGAGCGCTGCCCTATTGCGAAGCAAACATACTCTTCGCGCTACAAAGCGCGCCACTTACCCGCGGTCCTCGTATATCTTGGAATACTTCATGAGGTACTTATCCTGGCATCCGGCCCAGCCAAGCAACAGGACGATGGGAACGTTTGTTTCATTGCATACGAACACGTAATCACTCTCGGCCGTCTGCGAATCACTCCGGAAGTTGGGTGAAGGAAATTTGATAAAGTACTCGAGTGTGTCATCCAGCGGATAGTCCGGTTCCATTCTCGTGCCGTATGCAGCAGACATTGTGCGTTGGTGTGCAGAGCACCGAACGAGAACTATTTTTCGGCAAGGCAAAAAAGGGGCGGCACGGGCAAACAAGCAAACGTTTTGTTGCTTGAATTAGAGCGACCCTATTAATTAAGCGATAATGATAATGGCCACAGTGAACACACACTCCCTCCCACGGATGCACACAATCCGGATACACTATTTAGCACATATTGAGGATGGTTCGAGGGCGCTTTCCGTGCTATCTGTCCAGCTGACTTTTCCAGGAAAGAAAATCGGAAAATTGCTTGCATACCCACACATACATGGTTCCACCCTCTAACACCAGCTTGTGGCCCGTTCGTGTGCGGTATTTGACATGTGCCAAACAGCATGCTTGAGCATTGCCAGTGTTTTCGGGTTTCCATGGTTTGTTCCAGCGATGCCCGGAGCATGCGCGGGAATGGTTTACCGGCATGCTTTTTCCCGGAGTACGAAGCGAAGTGCACCTACCATCCGGGTTGGTATTGATATAGAGGTGCATGGTAGAATGTGACGATTAGCACAATAACACTCTATCAACATAATTTCGGAAAAGAATTTTCGAATGTACTTTTGAGCAATTGCACATAGGTCATGCACATTTTTTCATACTTGTTATGCAACGCAAACTACAAATCACCAAAATCCTTCGGAAGCAAATAATGCAAAATTAATGCCTTCGTTTTTAACGACCTGAAATTAAATTCAAAAGGATGTCTAGCGTTTCCGACAATATATGTACAAACCTTGTTTGCTGCTCCAGTATGTCAAATATCGCGCGCGCCATTTTCACTACCCGCACCTGGAACGTAAACGCAGCAGGCGCCCATCACCTCTCCGTTTTGTTGTCGCAGTTCATACCAATTCTAAATTTCGGTGCCCTGCACATAAGTTATTAAGTGTGCATAAGTGCTACATCTCGTCATTGTAAGCACTTTCGATTGATGTTGGTACTTTTACTATTAAGTATTACTATCTTTGCTAAATTTACATTTTGTTCCGAACTAAGCAAGTGACTCAACACCCGGCTTTGCACGAACGCGCTTTTGTGAACATTGGGTCTGTTTTCTCAACGCCTTTATTTCTAATGGAAGATAAAGTAACGAAACGCGGACGGGCAGCAGCTAGGGCTGCCAAGGAAACAAAACCGGTGCAAGCATCGGATCTGAAAGCGGAAGCCGAACCGGTCGTAGCGGAACCGTTAAAAGGCAAAGGTAAACGCAATGCTGCCCCGGTCGCGTCTCTTGAGAAGGGTGAGAAAAAAACGGTTGCCAAAAAGTCGAAACCGAATGAACCGGTGCCGGTGGAGAAAAATGAAGTTGCGGAACCAGCTGTTTTGCCTGAGGTAGAAACAGCAGTGGCCAAAAAGGGTCGCGCAAAAAAGCAATCCGCAGAACAACCGCCGGAGGACAATAAAGAAACAAAAGGCAAGCGCAAAGCAGCTCCAAAGGCATCCGCGTCCAAAGCGAAGAATGTTGCGAACGACGAAGAGCCCACTGATGAAAAGAAAAATGGTTCGCTGGTAGAAGAAGATGCCCCGAAAATCAACAAACGAGGCAAAGCCAAACCTTCCTACAAGGAGGAAGACTCGGATGATTCGGAGGATATTCCGAAACCAACAAAAGGACGTGCTAAAGCTAAAGGTGAATGCTTTAAAATGTTTGAGTTATATTACTAATCTGTTTTACTATTGCAATCAATTATATCTACTGCAGCTAATAAAGCCAAGGATGAAAATGAAGATTTTGAAGAAGAGGTGAAGAAGCCAGGCAAGAAGACTTCTGCCAAGCAGACAAAGCAAGCAGCGCTTGCCTCATCGGACTCAACGGCAGCAGCAAAGCCTGCTGCTCGTGGTAGACGATTGGCATTGATTCCTGAAGAAACTACAGATGGTAAGTCAGTTTGCCTTTGCACATGACGCTTGGCATATTAATCGGTAGCCTTCATCTTAGGAATTCTGTTGCTATGAAGTATTTCTCCTGGGTAGATAGATTCCGCATTGTGCGTGCGAGAGTTTTTACAAAAATGTTAAGAATCGCATGATTTCAAGTAGGCTTCATGGTACTAGATTATTCAGGCCGTCCAATTTTGGGTGTATTTACCTTTTGCTCAAGAATTGCAATAACTTTTTCCAAACACAGAAATAAGCTAATTCATGCCAATGTATCCATTATAGCAAAACCAACACCAGGATCACCGCAGCGCGACGCACAGTCAAACTCGAAGATCTTAAAAAACTATCACCTGAAATGTCCAGTTATAATTGTTTCTAAATTATCGACTAAATGAATGTTTCGAAAGTGCGTCACTCGATAGAGTGACTTCTATCCTATGTTGTAGGTCTAGAGTAGTAGCATGGTCCAACACTCTCTAATTGAACTCAATAAATGACCTCTTCATACAAATTCTGGAGTGAGGATCTTTTTTGTAGTTGTACGAGTGATATTGTACTTCTCATTGTATTGTATGACCAAATATTGGTAATGGTTTTGAGGGGTAATGCGTAACCGACTTGAATTGAATACATGTAGTTGCTTGAGTTGTAACATCGGTAGGCGATGATTGTTTCCGTCATAATATGATGTTTTGCCAAGGTAGATTGAATTGTAAATTATGCATCATGTGGAGTAACTCCTTCCTTAAACTAGAGCTTCCCAATTGTGCTTCAATAGACAAAAAAACTAACTGGTCCTTTGCATCTTGAGTTTGCGAAACACATCCATACTCTTGGTGGTGTTGTCATCTGGCGAATGAGTAATGTATATTTTCCAACTTAGTCCAGGCTGATAACCAAAATGCCGAAGGAACGGTGGATCCTACCCCTACCAGCGGAGGTAAAAGGAAGGAAATTCGATGGAAGGATGGACGGTGGAAAATAACTTGGTCAAACATTATTTCGACAGTCACACAGCGGAAGCGGGGCAAGGATAAAGCAGGCGAGGAGCATGGGGATGTGGTTGAGCCGAAAACGGCACCAAAAGGGAAGAAAACTAAGGTGGCCGCCCCGAAGATGAACAAATGCGCCACTGACTACAGCAGTATTAAATTTATCCCTGAGATAGTCGATAAACCGTGGAACTTGAAGATCTCCAGCTGGAACGTGGCTGGGTTACGTAGCTGGGTAGGCAAGGGTGGACTGGAGTTTATGGAGCACGAGCGACCGGACATTCTGTGCTTACAGGAGACCAAGTGCACCGAAGATCAGCTGCCGGACGAGGCGCGCCACATCCCGGGCTATCATCCGTACTGGCTGTGCAAACCGGGTGGATACGCTGGAGTGGCCATCTACTCGAAAAAGATGCCCTTCAATGTGACGTATGGCTTGGGCGACGCGGAGCAGGATCAGGACGGTCGGATGCTTACAGCCGAGTACGAAAAGTTCTACCTGGTGTGCGTGTACGTGCCGAACGCGGGCAACAAGCTCGTCACCCTGCCGAAACGGATGCGCTGGGATGAAACGCTCCACCAGTATCTGCAGGGCTTGAATAGTAAGAAACCGGTAATACTGTGCGGGGACATGAACGTGGCGCACGAGGAGATCGACTTGGCCAATCCAAAGACCAATCGCAAGAACGCCGGATTCACACAGGAGGAGCGAGACGGTATGACGAAGCTGCTCTCACTCGGCTTCGTCGACACGTACCGTCATCTGTACCCGGACCGGAAGAGTGCGTACACTTTCTGGACGTACATGGGAGGTGCTCGGGCGAAGAATGTGGGCTGGCGACTGGACTATTTCATACTGTCCGAGCGCTTGGTAGACAAGGTGACCGATAACGTAATTCGGCCACAGGTCTATGGAAGCGACCACTGTCCTGTAACGTTGTTCTTAAACATTTGAATATTGCGATGGAATCGGGTTGGCCAAGAAATTTGTTTCATGTATGTTTGCTTTATGTCAGGTCAATGTGTTTATCTAAAATTTAATGCTTTATAGACTTTTTTTTGGTCTACGTTACAAAATGTTAAAACCCTTGTCGCGTGTACCCCACTTTACAGTACTATCGGCGTTTAGAGATGCTCTCTTCAAGCGTGCGGCAATATACTTTTTTGGCAATCGCACAGGCATTCAAAGCACTTTTTGATTTTTTTCCAGAATAGAGTGCATCCCCTCATTTTTACAGCTAGGACAGGGCTCTTCAATTTTTTTAAGCCCACATGCCGCATAAACTATCATTCAGGCCGCCTATACACTTCGTCTACGTTAAGACTATCCAAAGCATACAGACATGCCCTGGTTGATAGTAGAGTGCACGCCAATAGAGTGCGTCTATCTAAATGATAAAATTGGATACGTTGATACAATAAATATATTTTTTAAATGAAACTATACGGCATTCTTAAAATAATATATGGATGATATGGAGTATAGTTGTAGCAGGTTAAACTCTTGAAGCAAATCTTTATCAAACGTACGTTTACCTAACGACCAATTCGTACAAATTTTTGAACATCAAAAGTGAGTGAAATAGATAATTTTTCGAACCACCCTGCACTGCGAACTGTCAAATTTTAGGAAAGTAAACAAACAGGACAATCGCGGTTCTCAGCACATGATGGAAAATGTTATACGCTAACTCGTGGTAAAAAGTGCGTTATTTGCCTAATCAAGCATATTAGTAGTATTAGGGAGTGAAAGTGTTCTTTTCTAATGCGCGATCAATGGACCACCCACGGCCGTGCGGTTGTAAAGGACGCAGAACATGTCTCAGTTGTGAAGCCGAGTTCGGCATAGAGCGGAGTGATTTCTATGGCACATTTCAGGTAGTGGTGAAATCATTATGAGCCGGTTTTCCTATAGATGTCTTACCCGTCTATTTGATTTTGTTGCAGAACTGCGAACCGTTTGTATATTGCCCGCGATGTAATAAAATCTATCCCGGCTGGGAAGTGGAAACAATACTGTCGGAGCATGCGGAAGTCCCCGCGCACCGTGGGGTGCGAGGAGCAGATTACACTGGAGTGTACATCGATCTCGATTTCCTATCGGACGCGGAGGAAATGCAACTCTTGTGTGGTTTAGACGAGCTGCCATGGGACATGTCGCAGAGCGGTCGGCGCAAGCAAAACTTTGGCCCGAAAACCAATTTCAAAAAAACCCGCGTCCGGCTGGGCCATTTCGCCGGTTTTCCACAGCTGAGCGAGTTTGTCCAGCGCCGGTTTGAAACGGTACCCTTGTTAGCAAGCTTTCAGACCATAGAACAATGCTCGCTCGAGTACACTCCTGAACGGGGCGCCTCGATCGATCCGCACATAGACGATTGTTGGATTTGGGGCGAGCGTATCGTGACGGTTAATTTGCTGAGCGATTCGGTGCTGACGATGTCCCCGTACCCGTGCGTGGAAGGGAAGTCGAAATATAACCTGAATTTTTTGGAGCAGTACAGATCCCACCTGGTCGGGGAGCTGATGGACGAGAAATCGTTAGCTGCGTGTGAAAATCGAATCGTACGGATTCCGATGCCCAGGTAGGTGCTAGCATTGCTGAAGGACGAACATCATTCTTCTCACTCTACCCATTATTATTTCAGGCGCTCGTTGTTAGTGTTATATGGACCACCGCGGTACCAATGGGAACACGCGGTCCTGCGGGAGGACATCAAACATCGTCGGGTGTGTTTGGCGTATCGTGAGTTTACCCCAATGTATCTGCAGGGCGGCACCGAATTTAGTCAGAGTGAAGAGATCTTCACACGGGCGAAACAGTTCTGGGATCACCGGAAGGTTACTGCGGGGTGCTAGTAATGTTAGAGTTTAGAAAGTGTTGGAGGAAAGTGTACATTTTTGTAGAAAATCTTGTCCATGGACCACACTGTCTGACGTATACAGTAACTTATTTGTGTGTCGTGAGCCGTTGTCATGTTTTGAATTTATTGATAGAAAAATACATCTTCAGATAGTATTCTGTATGACGAGCAGATAAAATGAGGATTTTCTGACGAAAGAAAATTGTCTGTCTATTGCGCCACTTCCCCGTATGGCCTTACCAACAGTATTTGTTTCAACTGATAGTTTGGTTTAAGAACGTCATGAAACCGAGAACGAGAAGAGAACCGGCGGGAAGCATTGGCATCCTGGTAATGAATAATGGAAGCCTTCGGCAGGTTATGCAAATTCGAAATCGAGTGGTACGCTCTACACGCAGACATGCGGGTGAATTATTATCTTATTCGCTATCTGGTCACTGACCTTCAACAAGGACAATGATTGTTCGTTGCCAGTTTCGCAAAAAAGAGGCAACATTGGGCGAACTTTGCGCTTTGGGAATGGAATTGTTTGTTGAACGAATAGTATGCAAATTGGTAAAAAAGAAGCGTCAAAACTATTGACATAGCATTTCATCAGCTCTTTATACAATTGTTGTGTTTTTATTCCAGCCACTTTGCTTTTCTCCACCGTTACAGTACATCATTATTGTCTCTACTTTTCTATATTCTGTAACATCCAAGGAATTGGGAAATACATTCATTCCAACATGACGATAAAATCTGGCATTTCAACCGGACATTTCATTCGTAGTGTTTTTAAGTACTTGCTGAAATCGAAAACAAACTACGAGCACGTCTTGTACATTAATAATTCATGGGTTTTATTAAACTATCTCTATTCAACACTTTAAATAGTAAACAAAATCTGTATTACATTGTATTGGATGAATTTCAACAAGCTGTTTCATCAACTGTCGCCTTACGCCTGGCAGCTCAGCGGGTTTCCCGGAACTTGGGCATAATTGTGTTAACGGATCGAGAGGCGTGTTCTGCGTTTCGTCTAAGCAACAAACATATCAGGAGGATATAAGTGTAGTACGAAGTAATTCTATAATCTATTCTAAACTTCAACGCCTATTTTGGCCACCAGCTGCGTCTCCGTTTTCTTTTCCTCCCCACTTCGGCGTGCGTACACTAAAATCTTGGTTCACGTTTTTCCAATATGGAACATTTTTAAATTCTTCAAGAACATGATACCCGTTGGCAACCGCAAACCACCCCGCAAAGGCGTTTCCTTTTTTTGCTTTTACTTTTTTTTTGGCATAACGTTTTAAACGGGCGGCCTATCAAATCGCGGATCGTACTGGAGATCGAATATAACGGCCTGCCGCAGCGGGGCGAACGATTTCTAGGAGCGTTTGCGCTTGCATTCGATGTTCTCTACTGACGCCGATCGCGTCACGCTGGTATCATATTCATTCCACCGGAAGTTCAGTCTTGTATTGATTGTCCCGTTAGCTCAGAAAGTTGCTATCTATCTACAACTATATCAGTGTTGCTGCTTTCTCCATAATTTAACACTCCGCTCCCACAGGCGCACACAACACATTTGCGAGGAGGGAGTTTTGGTGTTTCTTTTTTCATCTTCATGTTTTTTCTCTTCCTACCCCGTTTTCTTTCCTAACACAAAGTAAATGACTAGTGTCACGTCTGACATTGTTGAAGGGACCAGCCTTCGAGGGGGGTTCGGTAGAAATTCTTCGTTCGTTTCTGTACCCAGTTCCCAGCTAGACACCGGTGGCGCGCGCTGCCTGGCGACCTCGGGCGCTGTGCTGGACGGCCTCCATCGTGCCAATCAGTTCGTCGAAGCCGTACAGTAGCCCTTCCTCGCAGTTGCCCATCTGCCAGCGGGCCCGGTGGGTCACCCGGGTGCCCTTGGGAAGCGGCAGCGCCTTGGCGAAGTCGATCAGCCACACACCGACCTGGTGGTCGTCGTACACGATGAACACGCTGCTCCCGAGCACCTGGTGGCGCGCGAAGAACTCCGACTTCTCGATCAGCGTGCGCATCTGCCGCAGCCGCTTAGTGATATCCTTCGCCACGCTCCGCCGCCCGTGCACGAAGTCGCCGATGGTGTCCCGGATCTGCTGGTTGCTCTTGATCGTCTTGAGGTCCGTCACCGGCGTGCAGCCGCGCATCTTTAGCGCCTCGATGCGGAAGCCCCGCTCCTGCGTGGAGGACATGTTCTCGCGGAACTGCATGTAGCGCAGCTTGGTGATCGCCCGCTGGCGGTGCTCCTCGTCCGTCGGGGCGCTCGCGTCCACCGCCACCATCTTCCGGTAGAGGTCCTCCCGCAGTGCCGTGTTGCTCACCTCGCTCTCGGTGAACGTGCGGAAGCCCATCTTGATGTCCATCACGTTCGGCTCGACGAAGCCGTGCAGCATGTTGTGCAGCTCGACGAAGTGGTCCGCGCCGACCTGGTGCACGCCCAGGAACTTCGGTATCACCTTGACCGCGTGCGGGTCCACCACCAGCTGCCGGTAGGCCAGCAGCTCGGTGTCGTTCGGGCCGGAGATTCGCTTGCGCACGATACCGTTGGCCAT
>JAOEFI010000004.1:27337782-27357649 GCA_034621735.1 Anopheles plumbeus
TCGTCGTCGTCGTCGTTGTCGTCGTCGAAGTCGTCGGAGCCAGAGGGGCGCTCAGACGACGTTTACGTTGGAACGCTACGATCGTACTGAACCAGCTCGTCGCGTTGTTTTCTCTTTTTGCGCAATCGCGATCGGCACGCGGACTTGATCGCGCGAGCCCGTTCTCGTGTCGTGTACGTGTGTATGCCGTGATTCGGGGCGCGAGCGTGGTAGTAGTTGTGCGATCGCACACAAAAGCTCGAGCTTTTGAGCTTTCCTGTAGGTTGTTGCAAGCGGTTACGAATTTCTATCCATTTGACTAAATTGCTATTGTTCAACATCGTTTTTTATAGTTCAAATAGCAAATAACGTAACATAGAAAATTTGTACAACAAATTTTATTAGTTGTAAAATTGAACTTCGTATTTTCAACAGCTGCCTCTAGCGCAAAATTCAAACAACTCTTTTAGCTGATAAATATGAAACGTTACAAAGTGTGCATACGGTTAGTGTCGGCATCACTCACTTTTGCATTTACGTATAAATATGTCAGGTAAAATTGTCGTCATTTGCAAGAAGCTTTTTTATTTCTAGCTTCTATTTGAAAACAAATTAAGCCCACCCCTATGGTGCATCTAATGTTGTCATTTGCTGGCGGTGAGTCATCTGTAACTGAAGAAAAAACCTGTGCGTGGATGCTGTAAATCCCGGTCATACCTCCAACTAGTCGGGTAGTTCGTAATTTTTCTGCACCAAGGTTATGTTAGGTAATTGCTGCAAAGGGCAGGATAGGATGTGTTATGAGTTATCATGGTGTAACTTAGTGAAGCCATGAGTCTTTGAAATTTTTTTTAATAGGTTCCCTTATTATAATTATTTAATAGCTTAAAACAAAACTTGCTTCTATAACAACAAATGGGAATTATTTTTCTTCCATTAAGAGAAACTTCCAAGATTTGAGGAAAAACCCTAAACTATTGCGGTACATTTGTCCTTTATACAGTACAAGGAGGAGCACGAGGGAAGTACTGGTATCAGCTGTTGTGGTAGTAGCATGGGTTGCGAATGTATGTTGAACGTATTTCCCTCTAAATAACATGAATGGGTAATTACCCTTACGCCGTCATACGATTCCCGGAATAATCAAAAAAATCACCGACCCTCTGGACGCCTGACGCATCCTGGAAAACCTGCTCACCTGTACCAACAGACAGCAGGTGCTGTGTAGGTCGCTGTATCGACGAAGGCCTCCAGTCCATTTGCGGACAAGAATTTTTGGAAGAAGAATAGAACGGCACATAATCGAACGATGTTATGACGTGTTCGGATGATGCGGACCGAGACGCGAAATTATTGTGACGCTTCAAGCCGAGGCGACGTCTTCCTTAAACCGGTTCTAACCGACCGTTCCAGCGTGGCGCTAATCACCACTATAGGACGCCACTATATGTGCATTATGCGAACAGACTACCGTAATCCTTCGTTGCTGGACATTAATTCCGTCATGCTTTTTATTTTCGCTAACACATTCACCGATGTTGCCGGGCACCGGAAATGAAGACCGACTGATACGGAACCGGGCGGAAAGCCACCGGAGGGGGAAGTGAAAGGACCACCCCGCGGCTGGCCCGCTGGCTTGCAGGCTTCTCGGCATGAAAAAACCATCGTGAGTGGTTTTTGACGTACTTCGCTGTTATACTTTGACGTCATCGGGCCCGCCGTGCCGGTGATGGGTTCAGCTCGAATCTGGGCCAAATAGTTCCATCATGATTAGGCAGCCAGCATGCCCGGGATGGAGCACGTACAGTTAGTGGCCATGTTATTAGGAACATGGTGCGCGTTGCACTTGTTTGTTACACTTTAAGTTTGCAAATTTGATTCCAGTTTGCTTGTCTTTTGAGTGCTAACGACCTGAAATTTTATGTATTATAATCATGCCTCTTGTATTATATTATGTTTCAAGTAGCTTGAAAAAAAAGTACGAAGGGATTGACATTTTTGTGCGTTTAACCAGGCATTTATAAATAGTGACTGTGGTTTCCTTAGCTGATTCCTTTTATTCGAGCAGTTCTCGTTCCTTCATGAAAATAGAATCTTTCCACCATATCTGCTAACTTTCTCCATACCACTGTAGTTCACCATCAAGTCCGGACTTAGCTGTTTGCAAATTTACACTTCAAAGTGCTGAAAATGAGAAGAAGCTATCGCAACTAGACTAGAAAGATATGGTATCGGGACTAAGTCAGACACGAGACAGTGTGGCAACCGCAGCAGAATGCGTGTCTTACAAATTCAATCGCCGTGAAGCGATTGCAGTTTGTTTTCCATTCGGCGTAAGAGGTGTTTTGATTATGTGTCTTACTCCCGGTCTTGTCTCGAACGGCCTTTCCCCGTGGGCAATGCCAGCGGACCGTACTGGTGCTATTTGCACGGCGATAAGCGCACGAGCAGACGGCGCACACGCCGAGGCGGACATAATAGTCATGTCGACTGGCAAGTCACTAAATACACCTAAAAACCATAACCGTAAAATTGTAATACCCCGGCACCTTTATGCTACCCGCGACGTTCATACGAAAGGGTATGCCACCACCAAAGAGAGAAGGAGAAATAACACACAATGGAGGTGTTTACGTTTTGCATCAGCAATTATCGGATTCTAGCGGTAGCGGTCGGTGTCATTGCTCGCGATTTCTTACGCCCGAGGGCTGTGACTTCCATTGTGCTAGGGTCCCGGAGTAGCAACAGCCGCCGAAGAGTCGATCACTCCGATGACGCACTTGCGCGCGAAACCCTTCCACCGGGTCGGCAGATTTTAATTCGCTACCAGGTGGAGTGCATAGCCCTTAGCTGCGGGCCTTGTATTGATATAACTCTACTGTTAAACCCTTCAGTGAAAATGTGACCTTTGCATAAGCAATGCTGGTTATTTTCACTCAACATAATAATTTTCCATGCGAGCCCATAAAGTGATCTCTATTATTTTTTGTTATAATTTGAGAAAAGTTTTATCAAATAAATAGTTCCAGTTATTTACTTGCCACTAGCTTCATAGACATGGCCAGGATGGACATGGCGAACAGGATTTTCTTGCGGTATACACTGATTTTATTTCCCCCGAACAAAAGCAGGAAAACAGCGACCGTGCATGTGAAGGGTTTAGGCGAGGTCATCGGCAGACCAGGGCCGCCCGGCGAGGCTTGCGAGGGTTCGAGCCGGTGGAAATGGACCTTTAGCCAACCACATTTCCCTCGGTTGCGCGCACAAAAACATCCATCATGACGTCAATGGAAGCCAAAATTTGCACCGTTACGGCTCTCCCTTTCTCTCTATCTCTCTCACTCTTTCTCTCGCTCTGTCCCTCTTTCTCTCTCGCTCTCTGTCTCTCCGCGAGGCACGTTTAAGATCGAAGTGTAAATTCGATAATTCGGCGGTATAGGTCGGATTGCCCATAATTCCCGCCCTGCCTGTCGAGTCCCTCTTACCGCCGTGGGCCCTCCCAACTTCGTCTTCCGGTGACTAGCTCTTCGGTCTTCCTCCGGCAATGCCCCAATACTCCTCCCCCCTCGCCACATCAGCAGTCATTCGATTCGATTATCGATCGATGCGGTTCATTTGCAGCGAATGCAGCACGCACGCACGCACGACGCAATCGGTCGGTGGGCGAAGAGGAACCACCGCGGGGGGATGATGGCGATGCTGGTGGGTATGTTATGCAATTATTGTTATATTTTTTTTATTGCTTCAATTTGAGGTCAATAGCTGGAAAGGCTGCGCGGCGGCAAACCGCGTAAACGAGCGTCCGTGCGTCATCTCCGTTGCCATTGAAAGCGAAGCGTTTGAGAATGGCCGCCGGTTTGCGAGCGGCAAGAATCGATTTACGAATGGATCAACGGACAGTTTAAGGCCGGCGAAGGGTGGGATAGAAAACTGTGGCCTTCTGCTTTTGAGCCGGGGCGGCATGGGACGACAATTTCCTTGAAGATCAATTTTTCGTGGTATGGATGCCGACCAATAAAAGGAACATCGAAAGCCCGTCCATAATGAAAATTGTTGATGAACGGTTGACGAAATTCTTTAACAACGTCCCTCGTTTCTGACATAATATTTATGTTTCACCGGCTGCTAGGTACGAGCGGTAAGCTAATCAAGTTACAACATCTTCCCTGGTCCCTGCCGCTACCGTTTATTCCAGCTGATCGAAGGTCTGGCAGATAGTATGTCCTGATCTGGTGCTATATAACACTATCTGCTGGGATAATCCTATCGCGATCATCACGAGCCTAGGAGAGCAGGATTAGGCGCGGACGCGAACACTGCATCAATTGCAGAGAAGGCAGTGCAGTCGGATGTTTGATAATATTCGAGCGATCGTTACTATTTCTGTACTGGATCGCGCGTTTGAAATAAAAACTGACGCCCGATCGTACGCCCGTCGAAGGCTACAAACGCTTGACGTCAATGGGGATGGGTTTTTCTCGCTATCTGGAGCAGCATGCGAACAAAGCGCGGCGCCGGGGAAACGAAAACCCAGGCACAATCTGCAGCCTCTGGCCGAAGGAAAACGAAGGCGCGGGGCGTAATCTACAGCGAAAGAGAATCACGCGACTACAGAAGCGTCTTTCTCCTCGTGGCAACATAACTTTCCCAAATGGATGACCTTCAGGCGTTGCTGAACTTCGGTACTCTTTCCTCTACGCACTTGGATTGTCCTGAAGGTTAGTGGGGATGTGATAATAAAGCGGGGTCATGTAAAACCGATTAAGCTAACAAGACACCGATTAGGATAGGTTGTCTGGGAGTATGAATAAAATATGCACTCCATTCCGGAGGAGTTGGCCCACATGGCGCTTCCCAAATGTCATTTGTTTCGTAGGTGTTGTTCGAGGGACTACTTCTATACAAATGAACGGCCAGTAATGGAGCGAGTAACATGGAAAACACTGGCGCAACGTGCTGTTCGGAAGAGTCGCGAACCCCAGAAGGCTTCTAAGACCAGGGAAAACTTTCCCTGCAGGAGTTGGTTCGGCAGGCAGCTGCGGGAACTCTGTAACATTACGGAGCTCCACGGATACAGCCAGATCGTCCACGATGGCTACAGTGTGGTGGAGCAATCCGTGTGGGCAGTTGCCGTCGTGGCGTCGACCATCGGCGCCATCACGCTGCTCATGATATCGTGGTCCTGGAGCGTGGAAACACCGACCGTTACGGTAAGTTCTAATGATCGGCTGTGCCCCGAGCGCTCGAGGGGGCGGATTGATTATAGCGTACTACTTCTGCGAACGTTTTCCCCCGCGTTGACGCTGACGTCGGCAGGTGACGGAATCGACCAGCTACCCCGCCTGGAACCTACCGTTTCCCGCGGTGACGGTGTGCAATCTGAACAAGATTTCTGCCTCGGCCGCCCTGGCTCGTGCCACGTCGATGCGCCGTCCGGGCAACACGAGCGCGGAGGAACTGTCGAACCTGTTCCGGCTGTTCCTGCACGTCGCGGGGCTTGGCGGTCCTAGTGACCCAGCCCGGTATCGGCTGCTGCACGAGACCATGCTGCGGAACCACCTGGAAGTGCCGCACCTGATGGGCGAGTTCGCCCAGCCCTGCGGGACACTGCTGGAGCGCTGCATGTGGAAGGGCACGCTGTGGCGCTGCGACAATCTGTTCCAGGTGGTGAACAGTACCGAGGGTCGCTGCTGCTCGTTCAACTACTACGGCTTGCGACGGGACAACTACGCCAAGAAGCTCACGGTGAACGTGCCGAAGGAGCCGCGCCTCGTGATGGCAAGCGGGTACCAGACAGGCCTCTCGATACTGCTGCAGCCGTCCACGGGCGACTACCACTCGACGGATGTTCCGTCGCACGGGTTTAAGGTGCTCATACACAGCTCGTTCGACTACCCGGACAACGATGCCGAAGTCAAGATCGTCCTGGCCGGCAGCGAGTCCTTTATCGCCATCCGCCCAACGGAAACCTACGCCACTGAGCCGGCGCTCGAATTGCCGCTGTCGGAGAGGGGCTGTTACGGTCTCCGCGAGCATCGGCTGAACGTCCTGCAGCGCTACTCGTACGTCAACTGTATGGTGGAGTGTCGGGCGTCAATGTTCCACGCCGAGTGTGGCTGCGTGCCGTACCAGCTACCCAACAACGGGTCGCTGCGGAACTGCAACCTGCAGGACATGGATTGTTTAGAGCGTGCGCGGGACCTACACCTGACGGCGGTGCCGCGCGTAAACAACACCGTGGACCGGCTTGCCTACGGATCCATCGAACCACCCTGTGGATGTCTGCCGGGATGCGCTAAAGTACAGTACCCATCGGAGATGGTGACTGTGACGATGAATCGAACCTTCTCGTTCAACAGCGTGTCGTTTTTGTGAGTGCGCGCCATCGTCCGCGTTTTACTCGGAGCCGTCAATGTGTTTGTTTTCTTTTCGGTTTCCCACCTTCCACAGCAAGGACATCCAGCTGAAGAGCCAGAGCCTGGTGCACATTTTCTTCGCCGACCTAACGGTGTCCCGTTTCCGAACGGACATTTCTCAGGATTCTTTGGGTGTGTTGGGTAAGGATGACAACGCATTGAGAGAACACAGAAAACCATCCGAATTGACTCCCACTCACCCATTGTTTTTTACTCGTTCCTTGTAGCATCTTTTGGCGGCATATTAGGTCTGTTCCTAGGGTTCAGCATAATGGCGGGCTTCGAAATGATTTACTTCTTCACAATTCGCTTGCTGTTCGATGTTTTGGCAAAGAACAACACAGCACGAAGCGATGAAGAGGACGGAAGCGATGTTTAAATAGGGTAGAGCGTGTTGCATACATGCAGGCGTTTCACAGGTGCTGCTGGCATTATAGCGCTTTTATGACATTCAATTTCATTTGATCTGATCCGTGCCCTCGTTTGTAGGCGTTATTTTCATTTATCCACGCTCAAGGGTTCGACAAAAAGGAAATCCGTGCTAAATATAACCACTGCACAGAAGAAAAAATTAAAAGCAGTGGTGCAACCGAGTAATATCAATAATTTATTATCATAACCCTAAGTATTACATGCTAACTTATCCTACTTATTAGTATTCCACCGTAACGCATTTGATTTTTAGATATTCGTTTAAAGCTTCCTTTCCTGTAGTTGAAGAAAGAAACGAAACAATGTACACCAAATCTTTTGCTAGAAAACTGCCTTGGCTGCCGACTGGAACTTACCTAAATCCTTCCCAAAGCCACTCTGCTTGAATCCACCGAATGGGGCCGCCACGTCTGTTTTGTTGTACGTATTCACGAACACCGTCCCCGCTTCGATCTTCTCGGCGAACAGGAGCGCCTTCTGGATGTCCTGCGTGAACACCCCACTCGCCAGTCCGTACTCGGTGCCGTTGGCTCGCGCAACGAGTCCATCGAAGTCGCTGCTGTGAAACTTGGAGATTACCATGATCGGCCCGAACGACTCCTCCTGGGCGATGTGCATGTGATCCTCGACGTCGGTGAACACGGTCGGCTCAAAGAAGAACCCCTCCATGTGCGGCACACGCTTGCCCCCGTGCACCAGCGTGGCCCCTCCCTTCACGCCCGCCTCGCAGTACTCCTGCAGCTTTTCCAGATGCGCCCGATGGTTCTGGGGCCCGTGGGCGGTGGCCCGATCGAGCGGATCGCCGATCTTCATCGTGAGGATGCCCTTAACCACCTTCCGCACGAACTCGTCGTGCACGCGGTCCTCCACGAAGAGCCGGCCGGCGGCGATGCAGTTTTCGCCCTTGTTGAAGAACACCGCCGACATGCCGAGGCGCACGGCCTTGTCGAGGTCGCAATCGGCGAAGATGACGAGCGGCGATTTGCCGCCCAGCTCCATCGAGCACTTCTTGATGTTCGAGCCGGCGCACGACGCCATGATCCGCTTGCCGACCGGCGTCGAGCCAGTGAAGCCCAGCTTCCGCACCAGCGCATGGTCGGCGAGTGCCTGCCCGGCCAGCGAACCCGTCCCGGTGACCACGTTGATCACGCCCGGCGGAAAGCCGGCCCTGACCGTGAGCTCGGCGAACTTGAGCGCCGTCAGGGGGCACACCTGGGCCGGTTTGATAACCACCGTGTTACCCGCCGCGATGCAGGCCGCCATCTTCCAGGACAGCATCATGAGCGGGTAGTTCCAGGGCGTGATCAGCCCGCACACGCCGATCGGTTCCTTCTTCGTGAACGTCAGCACCCGGTTCGGGCGGGCCGGGTTGACCGGAATGGTAGTGCCCTCGATCTTGTCCGCCCAGCCGGCGTAGTAGCGCCACGCGTCGATCGACATGCCGACGTGCGTTTTCAGCGCCAGCGTGTACACCGCACCCGAGTCGATCGATTCGATCGTCGCCAGCTCCTCCTTGTGCTGCTCCATCAGGTCGGCCAGCCGGTACATCAGCTGGCCGCGTTCGCGTGCGGACACGGCGTTCCAGCTGGTCCGGAACGCTTCATCGGCACACATCACGGCCGCATGCACGTCGGCCTTCGAGGCACAGGCCACCTCGCAAACCACCTGCTCCGTGGTGGGGTTCACGATCGCCAAAGTTTTTCCACCCTCCGCGTCCACGAAGCGACCGTCGATGAACAGTTGCGTGGGGACGGCGATTTCTCGCTTGTTCGCCCTAAGCAGGACGTGCTTGTAGTTGAGGGTGATGGCTGACGAGCCGCTGGCGTTGGCGGTTCCGTTGCGCAGGCGGAGAACGACCTCCTGCGCAAACTCCCCGTACATCGGTGCCATGAAAAGTGTTTCGTTGTCAACCGGCACCGCGAGTGTGTCCTTAACTTCTTCCACCAGGCGCACCACGTCCATGGAACCGGCACCACACGCGAAAAAGTCCGTCTCCGGCTCGACCTCCACCTTGAGGATCGCCTTCCAAATGCCCCGCAAGACCAGCTCCAGCTCGAGCTCCTTCTCGGTCAGCTCGAGCGGGACGGGCTTGGTTTCGGCCTGCACAAACCACTGACTCGCCGGGATCACCCTATTTTCCCGCTTGACCCGCTTCACCCTGACCAGCCGGCCGTCCGTGCCGGTTAGGAAAAGTCCTTCCCTGCTCACGTACGCCGGACCGCTGGCACCCTTGAATCGGATCGGTTGAGCGTCGGCCAGGCTTTTGCTGGCACTCAGTGACGCCCCGAACAGACGCACCGGCACTTCCGTCCCAGCCTCCGTTTCCACGATCGCCAGCGCCCCCGGAACTGAGTCGAGCCCTCGGATAAAGTTGAACACGCGCTCCGCCGGCTGATTGAGATTGACGTACTGGTTCTCCTCCCGGAACAGGGCCGGATCGTAGCTGGCACCGATCTCCGTTTGGGGGATCTTCGGTGCCGTCCCGGCGGCAATCATGTCCACCGCGTCGGCCATCGACGTCACTCCGGACGGGTAGAGGAACCGCTTGTACAGCGAGTCCAACGTGTCGTCCCCGTGCACGGTGCACTGCTTCTGCAGTAGTACGGGACCCGTGTCCAGGCCGTCGTCGGCCCAGAAGATTGAAAATCCCGCCTGCTCGTCGCCGTTGATCAGCGTCCAGGAGATGGCACTCGCACCCCGATGGAGTGGCAGAATCGACGGATGGTAGCAGATGCTGCCACGCACGGCCCCATCGATCACCTCCATCGGTATGAACTGGCTGCAGAACGGCAGCACGTTGAGGTTCGCTCCGACTGAGCGGTACTTCTCGAGCACCTCCGGAATGGGGACGCCCTTGCGCCGCCAGGCGGAAAACTTGAACACCGGTATGCGGTGCTGGCGAGCCGTGCTCGCTAGGATGTCCTCGCGAGTTCCCTTGTCCGCGATGGTGAACACACCAACCACCAGGTGTTCCCTCTCGAGCAGCACCTCTAGCACTTCGGCAGCGAAGTTGCTCTGGCCGATGATGGCAATCTTCAGATCTTCCGGATGATGTCCATTAGCGGTGTTCTAGAATGGAATATTAAGGTCCTCGATTGGAAAATCCTGTCCAATTGCTCATCGTGAACCGGTTCAAACGATCATGCAGAAGAGTTTTTTGATTGACATAAATCTCGAATCTATACTTACATGAAACCCGTTCGGCTTTCCTACACCGCTCACAGGTGCACTCATTTTTAAAACAAACTTAGTTCTATTTTCCGCCGAGAAACGCACCCAACAGGATGAACGCTAATGATCTTGCACCGTTGCTCCAGTCAACCTTGCGGTATCAACTGGACTGACTGGATGATCACGATCGGCACCCTTATTTATATACCGTGCGCCGAACCACGGCGTAGTGGAGGGAAGCCAGGATGGCCGAAATCAGTCCCTATCACCGATCGACGGGATGCTGCATCATGCCACACTGCGTCTGTGCATGTGAGTGTGGTTTCGCTTGGTGCCGACCAGTGATTAAGTCGCGCGACATGCACCCGACGGCGCTGATAATGGGGATAGCAGGGCGGCGTACGGCGCATGGCGTCATTTAATTCGTCCGATAATCAACCGACCCGCCTTTGGGGGGGCAAAGCGTAAATTTGCCGACTGTTGTGTTTAAATTGATTGACTTCAAAAGAACCTGGACGCGTAACACGAGCACAATGATACGGCAGGCGAGCCCCGAAGTTATTGGATGCCAGCCCTATTCTGGGTTTGAGATCTCCGGAAAATACGCTGTAGACACGGAAAGATGGGAATAGCATGAGGCGGCTGCTAGCGGAGACACACGAAGGAAGGGTGGCCGCCGTATTATCGCGCCAACTTGTTTACGGCCGAGGCATGAGTATGTCCGATCAGCCGAGGGTTCTATTTACGGCTACCGTCGCCTGCACCGGTTCGCACCGGTTCGATGGCGGGTGAAAGTGTGCTCTTCCGATCATTATCAGCGCCCGGCGTGCAATGGGCAATTATTGATGGCGGCGTCAGTGTGTCACGTCTCGTGTAGATCAGCTGTAGCCAGCGTGTCCACCCGTTGACGACTACCGCTTGATCACTGACACCGCGGTTATGGAGCCGTTTCTCCCTTCGTCATTGTTTGTCAGCATGATGGCGGTGGCGATCGATTCCGTAAACAAACGGCTCCAGAGATCTGGTCCGCACCGGATCGGGGGGATATTCGATCCAGATCATCCAAAACGGTACATGTAGGTTACGCGAGGGAGGTCGATTGACGTCGCGTAACCCCGTGCACTGACGGGGGCAGCTGATACGACGCGGAAGACGGCGCAACCGGTTTGTTCTTGCTATGGTGGAAAATTATTCCTCACTCGGTCGGTAGTTAGTACCGATCCGTTTCTGAAGAGTGGCGAAACTCACGTCAACGCATCCAGGTCAGCTGGCAGTGGCATCATAAAGGCGCAGGAAGAAGAGGCTAGAGGCTTGCTAGGTTATCGGTGTGTTTTATTTATAAAAAAACCGCTCAGTTCGTTTACGTAAACACAGTTCGAGGAGTCGATGTTGAAAAATACAAAACTACAGAGCTCTAAACTGTACAGTGAATTGGTGCAATTTTGAAATAGAAATAATTCAAGGCTTGTGAGTTAACTCCCTGTGTAAGTAAGAAGGTCAGAGATTTCAATAAGATTAGATGTTTTTCTATTATGATTTTTAATCATTTTTTTACTACATGATGTGTGCACCAGGCGTCGTGCTTTATCAATGAGAGTTGTATTCGGGTTGATAATTCGGCTAACTAAATACTATTAATAGATTGGGTCTGGCTGATAGTAGCCGTAGCAACAATTAAAAAAAGGAACCCTGAACGAGTTCTAACTTTACTGCAGCCACTGCTCAACACATCTCCTTCACATGCTTCCAGGTTGGCTGTGATTTCTAATTATGTTATTTAATTCTTTTATTATGCTTCTTCTGTATTTTTAAGATATTTAAAAATGATGACACAGCCTTTTTATATAAAGGTTCAAAATTAAACATCAGCAAACGTGAATTTTGAGAGAAAGTGCGCATACCATTAGCTGATTTGCCGCATTCATGGTAATCGGTGTAGGGTCAACATTCCTAACCCAGATGGACCTATTTACCCAGACGATCGGGGGCATTTTTAAGATTATTCTGAAGTAGGCCTGGATGGCTGGGAAAGATTATCGCAGGTTAAAATAACTTCTAACCGTTCGGCCCGAGAAAACCCATCCCATTCCAGCAATGCCATGCACGTTCGGTAGGACCTGCAGCGGCGGATGTAGCACTCCAGTAAGTACCAGTATTTACAGCCACCGTCAAGTGTGTTTTCACCTCGCTGCGGCACATCGAGTGTTCGGTTGGCCGCCATTCGCGGTGCCAAGTGTAGTGCGGGGTAGTATCATAGTGAGCGATAAACAGTCGGTTTATGTTGATGTGTCTTGCAGTTACGATGAATAAATTGTCATTCGTGCCAATTAGCATCATCCCAAGATAACCCAGGTCCATGATGCCTGTCATGAGATGTTCGGTAGCAAACATTTGAATACGGTTTGAATATTTTCAAATACACACCGAGAGGCGCGCAGATCGCACCGGAATCATTATCGAGAGCAGTCTGACGGTGCAAGGCGTGGCGCGCGCGCTAGTTAAGCTGCGATAGTGTTCAAGTGCGCTGCCACTTCCGAAGGTTTGAGTTGCGCCTCAGGGAAACCTGCACGCGGGTTGCGTTGAGTGGAGCGGCGACAAATCCAGTGGAGCTCAAGGAAGAAGCTTATCTACCGCCGCTGGAGCGATCGTATTGGCGATGTCCCGCGCGCGCGCACACAAAGCCGTTCGGCACACCGTTTTAAATCGATTATCATTACCCGGTGCAGGAATGCGTCCCCCAAGGGAGGGCCGTCAACATTCGGCCGGGAAGAAGACCTACCGTCAGCGGGAGCCCGCATGAGCGTCGGTATAAAAAGAGCCTCCCACCGGGAACCGACCGGTACAGTCGAGTGGCGCAAGTGGACGAACGAACATATGCAGCGGAACAGCATGGCCTACTTCGGAACGGTGCTGGCGGTGGCTCTGGCCTTCGGAGCGGCGACGATCGGGGCTGCGGAACTAGCTCGGTACGATAACTACCGGCTGTATCAGGTGACGCCCCAGAGCGAGCAGCAGTTCGGCGCGATCGCGTCCATGGCGAAGGCGAGCGACAGTCTGATATTCCTCGAGACCGCCCGGAAGGTGGGCGAGAAGTTCGACATCATCGTGGCGCCGCACAAGCTGGCCGACTTCACGGAAGCGCTCGACGCCGACTACATCCCGTACGAGGTGATCGACGACAACGTGCAGCGCTCGTTCGACGCCGAGCGCAGTCGGCTGATGAACAAACGTGCCAAGGGGGTGTTCGACTGGAGCGACTACCACACGCTGGACGAGATCCACGCCTGGCTGGACAAGCTGGCCGGCGAGCACCGGGAGGTGGAGCTGCTGGACGCGGGCCGCTCGCACCAGAACCGCACGCTGAAGGGCGTGAAGCTGTCATACGGCGAGGGAAGGCCTGGCGTGTTCCTCGAGGGTGGCATCCATGCGCGCGAGTGGATCTCGCCGGCCACGGTGACGTACATCCTGAACGAGCTGATCACCAGTCAGGACCCGCAGGTGCGCGCGATCGCCGAGAAGTTCGACTGGTACGTGTTCCCGAACGTGAATCCGGACGGCTACGCGTACACGTTCAACGTGAACCGCCTCTGGCGCAAGACGCGCAAGCAGTACGGGGCGTTCTGCTTCGGGGCCGATCCGAACCGCAACTGGGATTTCCACTGGGCGGAGCAGGGCACCAGCAACAACGCCTGCGCGGACACGTACGCCGGGCCGAGCGCGTTCTCGGAGGTGGAAACCAAATCCCTCGCGGCCTTCGTCGACACGCTGCGCGGCAAGCTCGGTGCGTACATCGCGTTCCACTCGTACTCGCAGCTGCTCCTGTTTCCGTTCGGTCACACCGCGGAGCACTCGCCGAACCATAAGGACCTGGATGAGATCGCCGAGGCGACGGTGGAGTCGCTGGCCAAACGGTACGGCACCCAGTACGAGTACGGTAACGTGTACGACGCGATCTACCCGGCCAGCGGGTCCAGCGTCGACTGGAGCTACGGCGTGCAGGACGTGAAGATCGCCTACACCTACGAGCTGCGGCCGGACTCCGGCTCCTGGAATGGGTTTGTCCTGCCACCGAATCAGATCGTGCCGACGGGTGAGGAAACGCTCGACTCCCTCGTGACGCTGTTGGAGGAGTCGACCGCTCGCGGGTACTATAGCCAGGTACCAAATGCGGCATCGTAGAATGGACACCCCAATGACCCTCTGAAGTAGCGTATTGTTGTGTTTAAGCAAACAATTTAATGTTCGAACGATAGAACCAGTGATAAATAGTAGACAGTATTTTTCCAAAGTGCGGTTTGCTTTATTGATACTCCAAGCGTGCACACGTTGTTTCTACATCATAAATTTGTGCGCATAAAACAGTCATAGGACATGCGATCACTATAAGACTATGATCATTCTAATCTAATGTTCCTCCTCCTTGTCCGTGACACATTGTGTTGCTTCGTTGGATATGTTCTCCTGCTCGGGCTTTGACTCGTCATCTTCCAGCTCCTCAACTGTTGGAGCCTTCGCGACGATGATCGGTTTCTCTGAACCATGCTCCTCCGTCGTCTCGAAAGACTCCGCCAAATCCCACGCGTTGCCTCGCCGAATCGTCGACGTACCCGCTGCTTCGCCCGCTTCTGGTTCCATTTCGATCAGCTCCAGTTCCGCAGCACTCGACTCTCCGCCGTTGGTGGTCGCAATGCTCACCTTCCGGCTCATGATGAGATACTCGTCGAACAGGTGGTTCGACAGGCGGCGCTCGTACTTCTGGTACGCCTGCTCGAGCTTCCGTACATGCTCTCGATCCTCCGAGTCCGTGTCGGTCTCGCACTGGCACTCGATGAACCGCTTGAAGCGATGGATGATCGGATGCGCGTTCAGGTTCAGACACCGGCGGAACGCGTCGACATCGTCGCAACGGGCCCAGTACTCGTCCACGGCGTCCTGCAGCACCATAGTCTCCCGCTCCTCGTCCTCGTGCAGCTCGCGGGCGGCCTCGGAGAGCACGTTGAATATTTCGTCCTCCGTCAGCTTATCGATTTCGTGCTGGATGTCGATGAACTTCCGGTACACCGGATCGGCACGGAACTCCTCCGGGAGGGATCTGCTCGGTGGGGTGTCAAAGGTAACACCTTCTTCGATTTCAATGTGGGACGCAGCCCCGATCACCTCGCCGACGTCCTCCAGTTGTAGGGCGTTTTCGAATGACGATGCGTTTGATTCGTCGGACGATAGATTCTCTTCGCCGACGACGACGACGACGCCAGTGGATGGTTCCGTTTTAGCCATTGGCTCTTTCGTCATGTTTTGAACGATCTGCTCGACGATACTCGGCTGTGGACTTTCGTCCAGCGCCTCCTTGAACTCATCCTCCTCCCCTCCGTTCACCTCTTCCCCAATGGTTTGGAGCATATCGTCTACTTTCTTCAACTTCTCCCCAATATGCCCATAGTCATCCATGATGTTCGCCAGCTGATCGTGGATGCTGTCGATGTGCGCATTATACTTCTCCTTCTGCGCCGTCACGCGATCGATCAGCGTTTGTAGCTTTTCCTGGTCTTTGCGGAACGCCTCCAGCCGGTACTCGTGGAAGTTGTGCTCCTTCCCACCGATCGAGATCACCGGACTCTCAATGTTCATATCAACGGACGCGTGCCCCTTCAGCAGCCGCTCGAAGACGTTCTCCTTGGCCAAGTTGCCCTGCACCACCTTCTCCTGGCGCGCTTGCTCGATTTTTTTCTCGTTCGACTGCTGATCCATCGCTTTCAGTACACCGTCGTAGATGAGCGGTTCCGTGCGCTGCGTTTTGGCCGTCTGAGGCCGGACGAGCTTGTGGCGGTTTTTCACAATGCACTTCGGATCGCGCGTATCCACCGAACGGAAGAACCGCTTGTACTCGTCGATAAACTCCGTGATCGTAGTCTGGCGATCCTGCTTGCTGCCCAGCGTTCCTGCCTCGCCGTCCGACTCCGAGCTGCTGGTGCTGCTACTGCTCGTCATCGACGGGTCCGTGCGAATCGTGGAAGCCAGCTTACGGTGCTTTCGCGGGACAATCTTGTCGAACATGTCCTCACTATCGGAGGTGTCCGAACGGGAGCTGTACGCCAAGCTGCTGTTCCGGATGCAGCTGTCGCAGTCGGTCACGAGGGTGGGATCGGAATTAGAATCGGATCCGGTAACATAGTCGATGGAAGCAGCTGACGGTTTCCGCGGCCCGTCCTGCCGACCAACGTCCTGGGAAGCGTGGGCAATCTCTTTCCCGTCACTGCACGACGGTTGCATGGTGATGGAAATTTCCTTCGACTGAATTACCACATTGAGCGTATCTTCTTTTTCCGCCGACGCGATTTTGCCTTCTTTTTGCTTTTCAAGACGCAGCGGATCCGTTGTGTTTGGTGCGATCTTTTCTAGTGAATCCGTGCTTAGAACTTTGCTTTCTGTTTCGGTTTCTGGTTCTTGATTTCCTTCAGTTCTAAGCTCAATCATTTCCGGAGCAAAGTCTCCGTCTGTTTTAGCATCATTTTGACATAATTCGTCATTTTTTAAACATTCTTTTGGAGCAGAGATCTCATCATCGTTTTCAACGATCTCTTCAATCGTTGACGACATGGGAGGTGGCTCAACTAGTACATTTTGGTACCGATTTCCTGGTTCATCGTTTTCAATCGCTTCTACCGATGAATTCATATTTTCCATCTCCGGGAAAGCCTCAGGATGATTTTCCACCACCATTTTCGTTGCCGTTAGATTGGCATATTCTTCTGTGCTGATTTCTTCTACAAGGAGTTGTTTAGGATGATCGGTGCTTCCATCAGCGTCCAACGTGGGCTTTTTATTTGGCTTGCAACCTTCAACAACGCTGGTCGGTTTATCACACGATGTTGTCGGTGGCGAAGATGTGATCCCATCTGGGTGCTGGCTGAACAGTTCTTCCATTTCTTTCCAAGCTTCCTCATTGGACGTGTATTTCACATCCTGGAAATCATCCTGTGCGTTTACCGCGCCTCCCTGTTTTGAATCTGCTTCCTCGTCACTGCTGGTTTTAAGCTGCAGGGAAAAGTGTTTAGGCGGTGTTTAGATGGACTGTTTACCTTTTCTTCGCATGCCATACATTACCAGTTCCGGTTCACCATCTCCCCGGTGGCGGAGGCGCAGGGTTGCTGAAAACAAGGTGATGCATTTTTATGTATCGCAATCATCAAGCTCCATTTTAAACTAACCGTTAATGTTCCGCTTCATTTTACGTTGCTCCTCTTTTTTCCAACGTAAATGTTCCTTCTGCTCTTCCTGGTAACCGCCACGTTTCCTGGAATAATGAACGTAATGATTTGCCTAGAAATCTTTAACGCTACAGCAACGATTAATATTTACCATGCTTCCGCACACGCTCTGTCTTTATCAAACACCGGCCGAGAATC
The DNA here is from genome assembly GCA_034621735.1 of Anopheles plumbeus. Lineage (NCBI taxonomy): Eukaryota > Metazoa > Arthropoda > Insecta > Diptera > Culicidae > Anopheles > Anopheles plumbeus. The sequence continues at coordinate 27,355,187 of JAOEFI010000004.1, forward strand.
CAAGTAAGTAAGAGATTTCTGTCGATAAACGAGAGTGACATCATTTTAGTGTTCGCAATGTCGAGAAAAATAAACTCACGCATTCCAATATTAGTGTCTTTCTATAAGAAGGAATTTCATTGACGACCGGATTCCCTGAAAGTGTAAGCACTCGCAACCCCGGCATTCCTCCAAGAACCTAAAAGGGGAAAAAAGGGAATTTGTAGTAGTAGAGGCATAGACATTAATGGACCTTAGATTACTTTTACAACTTTTATAGCTTACTTTTACGACGGACATATCTTCTATACGGTTGTGCGAAATGTCCAGTACAGAAACAAATTCGCACTTCCGGAGCTCCTCGACACTCTCAACCGTTTTCAAATAATTGTGAGATAAATTAAGTGTATTGAGAACAGGAAGAATGTCTAAAAAGAAAAAAGTTTTTGAGGTTGCGAATAATAAAGCTTTTGCAATGCATGCCTTTTGCTACGCACCAATCCCACAGTTTTCAACCTTCGTGATATGATTATGAGACAGGTTCAGAGTGTCCAGTTGTTTGCAGTGTTCCAAGTTTTCGATTTTCTACGGTAAAGAAAGCAGAGAGCGCATTGAGCAGAGGCTTTCCGAAAATTTGAAAGAAAATCAATACGCATTGCTACTGACCTTGATGAGGTTGTTGTGCAAGTACAGACAGCGCAATTGCGGTTGATGCTCCAAGCCGGAAATGCTGGAAATGGCGTTGCACTCAAGCCAAAGACACTTCAACCCTACGTACTCCTCCAGGCATTCGATTGAGTTGTATCCTGAAAGGAGGAACGTTTCTTTTAAGAGGGGTTACGACTGGGACACGGTCCCTTCTTTCTTACCCGAATAGTGCAGATATAGAACATCGTTCAGGTGCGGGGTCAGATAGAGTTTATTCTTACGACACGATGCTTGAATAGTCTTCTTGGTCATCCTACAGAGTGAATGAAAAAACAAATGTCGTTTATCTGAAGCATATTCAAAATTTCATCTTTAATACACATGACAAGATACTCACTTTTTTGGGCCGAAATCGTTCTCAACCTCTTCGCGTACCATCTTGACGAAACCAGTAGCCTTTATCGGGAGGAAAAATTAAATCTTCCACCTACTCTGATGCGAGAAAAGATAATAATGCTACCGCGAGAATAACAACCATTCCGTTGCCCGTGGTTACTCGAGCGACGAAAAATGGCACGTGTTTGTTGAATTGCCACAGTAGATTTGTACGATACAGCGGGTAGCCTGTGGTACACAAGTGTTCAAACCAGAAATTATACAGCGGCAGTGCCGCTGTAAACATCATAACCGTTTTCGACATGATATTCGCGTGATGTTGCATCGTGTTGGGTTAGAAAAATAGGGGGTTATTTGTTAATGTTAAAAATATAGAAAAATCACTGTTTTTATGGTTTATGGTACATCGATGTTTTCAATCGTATATGCATTCCTAGGACTTTACTAGGACGAGTTTATGTGGCAGTAGAGATATAAATTTTCAATTTTAATCTAGAGGGAAGACATAATTTTGAATCAACTGAGACATGAAATGTGTTAAACTGTTGGTTAAGTGATTGTCGTTCAAAAATTGCATTTAATCAAAGCAATGGAAAATGGACAGAACATCTTAAATGGTAGTAAATGTTATTCCATAAAAAATCATATATTTTTTCCATGATTTGATTTTTCTACAGGTGCATTGCATAATCAGAAGGTGTGCAAAACATGCGCAAACATTCATCCCTAGAACCATTACGTATGAAGCAAACCAGTCACTTTTCAACCACCTTCGAACAATTTAGTCGCCTGTGCGAAACGTGACTGCAAACGCAGGCTCGATGAGATGCGGTACAGCATTTCCATTATCAGTCGTAAGCATTCACAGATTCATTGGTCCACGCTAATGATGCAAATGAGCTGTGATGGCACGTTAAAGCGACAGCACTAGTATGGCATTTTGTAACTGAAGGGTTAAAAATACTCTTTACACGAGCGCGTCCGAAAGCGATTGGCGTAAATGCCTCAGTAAATGAGAATTTACAACCCACTACCAGTTACCTTGCAAAGCGGTTCGGTACGTATTATTGCAACTGTCATATGTGATTATTTACTATCCCGTTTTGCAGCAGGTGCACTGAATGCACTTGACATGTCATATATATTCTCATATCGCTTGTGATTAGGTAGTTTATTTTTCAAATAAATTCTCATGCACAATTTTTGCATGCTTACGTTCTGGTAAAAAACATAGGAGAACTTACACATCAAAACAGGTTACTTCCGTGGCAATCAAAAAAAAAATATTTGAACAAATAGTAAACAAAGGGAAACGACAGCAAAAAAAAAAGAATTGTTTCCAATTGGCAGCGCCACATTTTTTTTTCTAGTACTCGAGTGTCCTTGGCGGAAGTTTACTATCCATAAGAAAGTTGCTGCTAGTTACAAATCAATCTGCTA
>JAOEFI010000004.1:27377794-27388003 GCA_034621735.1 Anopheles plumbeus
GCTTGATACAGGAGTTGTTGGGGAAGCAGAAGACGATTCTGTGGTCGTTGTGCTTTCCGTCAAAGCAGTAGAAGACGTCTCTGTTGTTGATGATGTCGAATCGATAGAAGTGCTGCTAGAGACAGGAGTTGCTGGTGAAGCAGTAGACGATGCTGTGAACGTCGTGCTTTCAGTTGAAGCAGTGGAGAAAGGCGATGTTGTTGAAGATGTCGGTGTGCATTCAATTATCACGTCTACATTGCTGCCGATTATGAAGGATCTATTAAGGTCTTTTATCTCCACTGTCACAAACTGCTGCCCGATACCACCACGCACAATATTCGCTGTCAATTTACTGTTGTACCGGTGGGGCGGTGCTTCGAATCGGATGTACTGTATGGTATTCGGTAGAGGCTGTTGATCGGAAAGATGAATTAAAAATACTCACAAGTTTAACTGCGTGTTGGTAAACATATTACAACAGGAACGCTTACATTTTGAAATGTGAATGTAACAGGATTGCGAATGCCTTTGAGAATGCGCTTTTTGTAGCAAATGTCCAGTCGCGCATCAGGTGTTCCGTACGAAATCACAGTAGCACGCACACAGCAACAGAACACGGATAACAGCACCATAAACGGTATGAAATGCATCCCTACGATCGTTACACTTCCTGCGGTCTTCACTGACTGAACGGGTGCTTCCTGGGATGTGCTGACTGTATCTCCAAAAATTAGAAAGTCCATTAAAACCTGTTCTCCGCCGATTGACTGATTGGTGCAAAGAAAGTGTTTATTTTTGGGTTTTGCAACAGGTACCGCTACCCATTGCGGTTCTGCACATAAAATTCAGTTAAACTGGTTTTTGAAAGGTGGCATCCGAACTGCCCTGATATGTACCGTTGCATAAACCGGATCGCATGCAAGACGGCCTTTTACTTTTCAGGATCACATGCCACAAGGTATCAGGTTCAAGGTTTACGTTCATGGCCGATCGCGGGGAGGAATGGTGTGCTTGTTGTTGTGTAATAGTTGTGATGGATGGTCAGGTGATCAGTTTTCGTTAAAAAATAATGTTACATTTCTTGCATCGCATATGGTACGGTTCCACTAACCACATGTGTTTCTTCGACATTTTATTTCTCTTCCAGCTGGCGTACTCATCAACATCGAGTGCAAAGCCTGGGCCCGCAACATCCACTACGACCGAGCCGAGCGAAGAGGGTCCGTCCACTTCGAGCTGATGATCGACTAAATCGGGGGCTCGAATGCGCAATTTTAAATAAACGTTTCCCGGTGCGCGCACGCGTTATCATCGTTTAAGAGCGCGAAATGGAGTGGGGGAGAGAAGAAGAGGGAGGAAGAGAGGGAGAGGAAGGGGAGACGTAGAGAGAGAGAGAGAAGGAGCTAGAGAAGCTGCAAGGAGCTAAAGGAAAACCGTAGTAGAGAAGTGTAAAGCAAAGGCACCACCACGCCTGTCAAGCTTCGGATGAGCTGCTGGCGCTAGGCGTTTAGGAAAAAAGGGCAGATCACCATGCAGCCACGAGCAGCGAAATTAGGGCACGAAATACAAACGACGGACAGAGTCGCAGGCGAAGCGTGCCGACATTAGATGCAAGCAGCTAAAAAAACAAGCAAAACAAAAGCAGCATAAGATACCAAAACAAGGAGACAAAGAAAAATGCGAAAGCAACGTGATCCACGACGAAGAAATCGCGAGAAATCGAGAGCATAATAAACTCATTGTAGTAGACGTAAGGCGAATCATTTGGCTAGGCATTTTATACTTTTCCCGTACTTCAGCGATTGGTTGGAAAGATTGTTGTATCATTTTGTTATTGCAATAGTATACATTCTAACCACGATAAACAAAAGAAAACAAATAAATTAATACTGAACAAGTGTGCGGTCATCGTCAGCACTGCAGGTCAGCTGTGCAGCTAAATTGCATACCGGACGCGGTCCACTCGCTGCAGCAAACCTCGACGGTTGGCTGCGGTGGACGAAGGCGCTCTTAGGGTCAAATGCTAGATATCTAGGTACCGCTACTCTCCGTATAACTTCACCTACGAACGCATAGCATGATCTCTTGCAAATAACGCTAAACCGACGACGAACGTAGAACGCGTTCAAGGACAGAAACGATGGAGCAATGAAGTGTAAACAATTTCCGTTCCAGTCACTGTCGTGTGCGTCTCTGTCGATTCGCTTATCCAGCCCGGAATAGTCTGCAGATTGTAGAGCTAGAGGAAGTATTGAACATTGAGCAAAATCCCCATAAACGCATCAAAACCGTCGGGCAGCGGTTATCGTACCACATCCACTACTTCGTTTCGATTCGTTCGGCGCTGTTCCAGCGGTTGGCGGGTAAATCGTTACCCTCAACTTCGGTACAGCTAACTATTGCAGCAATTGTAAGACGTATTAGGCTACGGAAAAATAAACACGATCAAATAAACAATTTAATTCACTTTGATGGTACATCCGCGCGCTATCAATATTAGACGAGTCCGCCAGTCCGTAGCATAGAGTAAAAGCGTGTGAGAGTGTGCAAAACCAAACAAAAATAAAAAAAAGTAAGAAAAACGCATTGCCCATTGTTTGACCTTGGTGCACACTGTTCTTCTGCGCGGAACCAGCAAGCAACAAGCAAAATAAATAAAAGTAATAAATCTAAGCAAAGTAAACCGTAGCGATGATGAACCGTAGTAAAAAAAAAAGAAACACAGTGAATGAAAAAAAACAAACAAAAGAATAATTAAACAACTTTAAGAGGGCCTCTTTCTATTCTTACCACTCACTGCCCATGAATAAGTTAAAAAGATGCAACACATTAAATTAATAAAAAAGAAGAAAAACAAACAAACACACCGAAGCAGCATAAACGTAAGCGCGGCTTGCAGAAGCGAGGGAAGTTTATAGAGAAGTTAATGGCAGTAGATGGACATGCAACTATTCAGCAACACAAATAAATAAAACCAAAACCATACAGAAATGAAACACAAAAACATGTTATAAATAAAAGTGTATAACTATGATCGGTGCGGTTGCTGGAGGGAAATTTACTGAATTTATTGTATAAAAAAGAAAACAACACACATACACACACAGGAGAAAAAAAAAACAATACAAAACGGTAACGAAACCAACCGAAGGGCTCGGGAGGAAGTGGATACATTACATAATAAAGTCATAAAACTATTACTAGCGAAGGAGGATCGAACTCGACGGAGTGGAATCACAGTGGAAAAGTAAAACAAATAACACATACGAACGAAACGAATGGATCACCATACAAACAGCAGCACCGTCTTGCCGAAGCGTGCGGAATGTTGTTCGTTACAATGAATATCGTTGGCAGTATTGGTCGGTGTGTTATCGTGGCTGGGTTGGCGATTATGATTTTAGCGGCAGTTGTTGATGATGATTATTACTTTGAAAAGGAAAATGTAAAACCATTCTCAACCGACCCGCGTGTGGGTGGGGCGGTAAGATATACATATGTGTTTAAAGTGGCCAGTAGTGCAGACGTGGAAGTCCTACCGCTGTACTCGTGTGCGTAAATCGTCTTTTAATTCGACCTATGTTCCACCGCCTCCTTGGATTGCATTTTCCCGGTCTGTGGCCGAATGAATGCGCCCCTATTCGCAACTCTTCCACAAAGAAACGTCATTCGATGGAATCACGTTTAATTCAAGAAACGTACCCTTGTTTTTCATTCGGTGGAAATCTTGATGGGTCGAATTATGTTTGGAAACCGAACGGGAGTGATAAGGGACTCCACACCTAACGATTCCCCAACAAACGATGAGCCTTATAGGGGTTCCACACGGAGCCGTTTTTCCGCTAAAACGTCTAGATTCTGAACTAAAATAATACACACCGTAAGAATTAGAACTAATTGCACCGTGGTCGTTGCCGAGTGGAGCTTACGATCTTGCACGCCCAACACGCAATCAGCTGTTCAGCGCCATGTGGCTCACCACGCCGTCGTCGTAGCTTCTCGCCACGCCAGCAGTTCACGAACTGAGTGTTTGCGTTGTTTGTCAAGCTTCCTTAATGCATCAGTGCGCTCTAGGGTCTAGTGTTACACGTTGCCCACGGCCGGAAGTGGGCGTCGGTGTGTTGTCCGTTTGTTTCGGGGCGATCCTTTGTTTTATTTACGACACCAAACGAAAGCTTGTGCGCGTTGTGCGCGGGAGTTAGGATATCGAACGAATCGTGACACTCTTCTGCGAAAACTCCCGCACGAAAACCTGTTCGAGATCGGTTCCACTGCGCCCGGCGCACTGTGTTCAATGTCTACCCCTAGTGCTGCGGTCGAAAGGGGCTTGCCTTCGGGCAAGTTTAAACATGACAATTAATAAAAACGAAAGACGATCTATGTCGTAAGCGACGCTCATCGGGCGGATGACTTTAGCGAGGGCGCACTAACTGTAAGAATGTTGCATAAATGATTAATAAAAGAAATTCACTCATACTCAATCCCAAGCAGACCCACGAAAGAAACCCCAAGCCAGCAGGCGAGGCATAATTTGAATTGAATGTTTACTAAAAAGGTCCTCGCGCAGCCGGTGTGTAGTCCCGAGCGAGGACCTTTGCGCTACACTGGTTGGTGGTTCGCGGGCCGCATTAATGAACTGCCCTTAAACCAACGGGAAGACCCTGATATGCAAAACAACAACAAACATTCTCCCACTCCCACTAACTCACGGCGAAGACTTACCTCCGGAGATTGCGAGGTGCAGAAATCCACGAATGTTGGCCGGTTGGACGAGTGTGTCGTACCATAGCGTAACATACCTTTTCGGAGCTTAGGGCATCTGTAGAAATTACGAGTTATAAGTATTTTTTTAAGGTATAAAATATTAGAATCGGACGATCGTCAAACAACGTGACAACACGAAGCAGCAGCAACACGTGGGGCGGAAGGTGCAGGGCGCGCAATCTGGTGGCGTTACCTTTGCGACCGGGTTAGGTAGATCACTATTATTATCGATATATGGAACGGCAGGCTCTCGAACACCGGCACGGTGGGAGATGCTGGGAGCGAGAAAGAAGTTTATTTAGGATAGCGTTTATCTCGTACCTTGTTAAGTTTTCTCCTTTTCTCGTGGCACTACGTGGCATCTGTTTCGCTCGTCGTCGTTCGTGATTCGTTTGCGCGGCACGCATACACGCATACGTGTTTTCCTAGGTGTGGCTAGGATCCTTAACTATTTTGTTTTCTATTGGATAATGGATAGCGATGCACTCCCCGGATTATCCCTTTTTTTTGTTGCGCACTTCCTGCTTGTGACTTGCTGCTAAGAACAAATGAAAAAAGGTGTGGCGAAGAGAGAAGTGTTGATCGTCCCTTCCGGGGAGCTGCAATCGAAGATCGGAGCGCTCGACGGAAGACAAACGGCGGTAATGGTAGACGAAGGTGGAGCATATGAAGAGTAAAAAAATGCAAAGAAAACCCTAAACAGAATATAGCGCTAAATTTTAATTAAATCTTAACGTTACAAATGGTAAAAGAGACGCAGTCGCAGGAGTAAATAGGAATCTCTAGCATTTCTAGCAGAGAAAGAGAGGGAGCGATGGAGGGAAAGAGAGGTGCTGAAGGAGAAAAAAAATCTATTGTTAGTCGAGAATATTTACTAGGATACCGATGAGTTGATGGCATAAAAAAATCCAACAAAACAAATATACACAGCTACACGCGTACATACCGACACGGATGATCATGAATGAAAAAAAAACCTTCTAGTTATATAAAAAAAACATGTCGTTGAATAAAAAGAAGTAAAGTAATAAATGAAAGAAAAAAAACAACCAGAAATCATTGGATAGAACACACAACACAAACATACACATTATTTTAAAGCATAACGCTAAACCACCCACACAGATACACGCAATAGCCTCACGAAAACACACACACACACAAGACACAATCACACAGCAAGTACACTCTAGTTTAAATACCTGTCGCAGGGTAGTGTCGCTTTTCGAGATCCGAAGGATAATAAAACAGCAAACCACGCAAAACGAGCAGACGAGTTTTGCAAAAAAAAAACCACTAATAAACAAGAAAAACAAATCAAACACCCAATACAACATTACTTAATACTATAAACTATAAAACCAACAGAGAGCCCAATAAATGCAAAAGAAAACTAGAATTTCGAAGAGAATGAACAAATATTAGAAAAATCGGAATGAAAAAAAAAATCCAAACGCTTTAAGCGAGAGGCGTTTGTACTGCAGCTTTTAGTTTCTATCACACTCAACGCGGAAGAACGTAACAAGATCTATCTGAGACAGAGACCACCCACCACATACACAAGAGGAAATCGAAAAGAAGATTAATAGAATACAAAAAAGAAAAAGAGAAACAAAACAAGAGTAAAAATTGAGAAAGCAAAATAAATTTTTCTGTTAGAATGCAAACGCAGACGAGGAATCTAGATTGATTGGAATGGGCTCGCGCGCATATTGTGGTTCAGGATTCGGCAAAAAAAAAAACCGGTACAGACGACACGAACTATATAAACTAATATATAGACATTCACGTGGAAATAGCAGAGAAGGCGGGGGTGGGGCGGGTGGAAATCATCAGACAGCTCGGGCAGTGGCGGAGAAGAGTGGCGCGGTAGCGAGGCGGTAGGGGCGGCTGACGAGGAATGTAAAGCTATTAAATCTTTTTAATAAACCAATTATTGAAATAAAGAAGAAAAGTCCGTAGAGACACAATCTCTGGATTTTGTGTGTGTATTATTTATTGGACCATACTCGGATGTGGACATGATTTGATAAAAATTCTATGCTGTGCTTTGTGTATTTTTCTATGCTTTTTGTTTGTTAGTTCGAAATCATGTCGTTTATTTTTATAAGATATATAAAACGGACCAACGGTAACATTTTTCTTTAGTAATTGCAACGCTGGCTCATTATTGGCTTTATAAGCTTTATGAACCATTAATTTTAAATTCAATTCCTAATGTTAGCATGTCGACCAATCTACTAAGCAATCTGCGCATATTACACCGTGCTGGGCAGATTGTCTAAATCTTTGTCTATATGCTCCAGTTATTCTGAACGGTACATATCGGAAACTTACTGCTATGCCCCCCATGTTAAGCAATAGCAACAAAAACTGCGCTAGTATCCTATAATACGTGCATCAACTTTTTTACTATAAAAATCGAATGCAAATAAATAGACTCGAATCCAATGTTTGGAAATAATATTGAGTAAAAAGTAATGGCATAATGACGTTTCGATTTACTTCCATCAGTTACGTTATGGACCTGCAACACATTTCGTGCTGTAGGTATTATTTTTCGAAGAAGTAATGAACTGTGAAGAATCGGACGGAAAAGTCATTTTGAACACATGGACTCATTCGGAAAAAAAAACACTATCCTTTGAGGCTGCTCATCTTCAATTCGCTCTTACAGTCCATCTAGCCTAGTCTAGCGTAGCTTCATCTCAACGGTTTTAATTACCACCAGTGGAACGGAACCCTTAACCTAAGCCTTATTTCCGTATTCTATGCTTTTCCTAAGTCCTATCTCCGGCACCATCAAAGACAAATCGAGCTGGTGTCGATTTTGAGGTGAACCGTTTTCCATTCCGTTTGTGTACACTGGTCACTTTTTGCTGCTGGCAGCCGTTTAGCTTCCCGTTTTCATCTCTTCGTTTGTGTTGGCTGCGATTTTGTAGCAGCATTTTTCTATTAATCCTTCGCCTATGTGTAGTCCTTTCGCAGTGTTTGTCCAACGGGGGGGAAGCTGGATGGCTGGGGAGCTGGTTCACCCGACCGGAACCATTAATATTTAACCGTTTTCCTCGTTGATGGTGGATCGACAAAACCCAAAAAAAAAAACGAAAAGAAAACTCCCCACTCTCGCAACGGAGATTTATGCTTCGGCTCGGCTTGCCGTTCCTTGGCGGATAAACAGTATTTTGCAAGTATTTGCACATCGTAGGCCAAGTAAATACCGACGCTGATTATCTCGGGCCACACCCCAGATCGCTTGTTTTCGCTTCCTCGTTGCTGCGGAAAGGATCTCGGCCTCCTGTCTCTACCAACAGTCTTCCTCCGTTGGGCAAATAGGAGCGCTTTTCTCACTGTTTCGCTTGTTTCCTGGAACGCTGGAAGCTTCACAGACTGCAGTGGTCAACTCACATGTCGCTTCTGTAGAAACAATAAAGTTTTATATCTGTGGCCATTTTCCTCCTGGCGGAGTTGTGTCGAAGTTCATTTATTTTTATTGTACATAAATAGCTACTAGGGATGAAGCATGTGTGCAGCAAGCCGTCCATAAATAACCTAGCTGACGTGATAAGAATGATTGTCCTCGCTTTGATGCGCATTGTCGCATATTGTTCGTACTAATAACTATCATTACTCATATTATTTGTTATTTTTATAAGCTTCGATTGAGAAAAAAAGGCATTGTTTATTCGATACATTCGTTAGAATAGATTTTTTTTGTAACTTTTCTAGCTCCAGTCACTACACAGTATTACACACCCGAAACTGCCTTAGAGTTTCAAGCAGTGTGCCAGAGGGAAAACAAACATAAAAACAATTTTCACCATCACCAACCTTTTTTTTTTAATCAATGGGCAGCAGCAGAAAAAAGTTCCAACAGAAAGAAACCTACTCGACCTTTGGCCCGGGAAAGTCCGCTGCAAAACATCAAATATCGGCGTAGTGCAATCGGTCCTTCGAATTGCCTTGGAAAATGAAAGAAAATGGACCCGTTGGGCAAACAAAAACGCCAAGCCCAATGACTAGAAACTCATTTCCAAAAGGCGCGATTAGACGCCTCCGAACCAACGAGGCCTATCTTCGTCACCATCAAATGGTCCTCCCATGTGGGGGCAGGTTTTCCACAATGGGGTGAAAAAAAAAAGCGGACCGGTACGAGGTCTTAGCAATACGAAACCAGGCTAACGAGACCAAGTGCTATAGCGCCTAATTCCTCCATCTGCATGGATCAAACGGTTAGCGCAAGGACTCGTGCCGACTGTGTCTGTTGGTGGAGTGTGGGTGGTAGGTACTAAGCCCGAGGGGAATCTTTTCAAAACCCGCCTTGGTGCCGTGATGCCTTGTTGCAGCGCTGGGGGGAAAAACCGAGCACGGGAAAATGCGGAAATGGAACGCAAAACAACGAATTCCCGTTGCCGGCTTCCGGTATCCAGTTAGCATCGGAGGATATTCATTAGGTAAGCGTGTGCCGGCTCTCTTTCCTTTTCCTGCGCTCGATCTACCTTCTTCCGCTTCCTGTCCCGTCTCTCGCACTGCAAGGATGCGGTACAGGTGGGAGGTATTTACACAGCGCCTCCGACTGTCCTATTTACCCAAGATGGGGTGAATGATAATTTATTTCCAACGAGGTGTGTGCGTAGGACTGTGAGCATTTCCGCTTTTTTCCCGTATCCTTCTCTCGTTTCATTTTTTTTCCGCTGCGCTACGAAGGAAAACACGAACCACGCGGAACGGTGAAAATGAGTATGTTTGCCCAACATCTCACACCTCTGCTCTGGCGCTGTCTCGTCTGGCGTCGGCGAGATCAGCCGGTGCCGTTCGGCGCGTTCGCTCCGTATCGGAGATGCACTCGCGGTCCCGACGATGCAACCGTAACCGTCACCGTATCCTTTCATTTTCCTTTTTGTTTTGTTGGTTTGTCCCATTCTTGCGGTTTCTCCGGTTGCGGCTGTCGTTGCGCTGTGTCATCGTGGCCACTTCTTAATCACCGAGTGCTCCGACGGCTCGCAGGAGGCCTCAGCGGCGGCCTATTGTTTCCGGCAGGTGAATGAGCGTGGTTGGCATTTCTTTGCGCCGCGGCCGCCAGCCGGGCACCGTCCCCACCGCCGAGCTGTTGTCCTATGATCTATCATTTGCGAGTGATAAGCGCATAGGCCCTTCGGTGGATGGGATTGGTGGCTGTCAGGTGGGATTTCTAATCAGAAAGGACTTTTAATCAATCCTGGAGCCGAGTGCCGTCGAGTGAATGGAAAAAATGCTGCATTTTACGCAGTCGCATGGGGCGATAAGAAAAGCTGTCCAATACGCAGTCCAATCGAGACGGTTTTCGGAATCAATCGTTAAGAATCGTAGCGAGATTGTGCAATCGAGCGCACAAACCATTAGACGTGCAGATCTCCACCAATTAAATAGTTTTCGTTCGTTATAAATGAAACGATTCGTGCCGTCCGTCAATCTTTTCTACAG
>JAOEFI010000004.1:27401231-27414243 GCA_034621735.1 Anopheles plumbeus
CCCCACTCTTACTGCTCAGTTTTTTGTTTTCCTTTTATCCCTGGCTAGAGGGATTCGATTGCCAGATTCGACAAAGAAAATCCCTTTTCGATTGTGTAAATTTCCCGCTCACCCGGCTGTTGCGGTTGCGACCGTTTTTCGCCCTCCCCTCCCTGATCCCCATCCACCCGGCTCCCCCCTTCCCCAGCCCGGACCCATGAGTCTAAACACACTACTGCTAGATGATTCCATTGTAGGAATATTGAATTTGAACAGATTATGATATAGCGTGAGCATGAACCTGACTTTGGAAAAATGTACGCATATGTTATTGTGATGTGTATGTGTGTTTTGTTATGGTTTTGTAATGTCGTTTTTCTCTTTTTTGTTGTTACTTTTGTTTTTTGCGTTTGTTTGAAGAAATCGTTTTTCTCGTCGGTATAGGATATACAAATGCCCTTTGTGGTTCGTAACTTTTGAATTAGATGTTTTTTTTAAATGCACAAGCATTTTCTTATGGCGAACGGCAGTGGATGGGAAGAGATAAATCTGTCGTAAGTAGTTCCGTGTCGTGTAGTGAGTATATATATATATATGTAGGTATGAAACTTCCCCTGACTCGATCGCTCGTGAACTGAACCAGAGTCATTATGCTGCTGCTAATGGTAAAATTTTTGGTATGTTTTCCCTTCACCAAACTGAACATGTTCCAGTTGCACCGTTTCGTGGATTTGTGTACCGATTATTGCTGCCCGTTCCGTTTGTATCGTCCGGTCCGGCTTCGAAGGTCTTCTTCATAAGTTCATTGCAACAGTTCGTAATATGCACACATACACACACGGACCGATTTTGTTCGCTGTTGTCCCGTTAATGATTTGCCATAATGTTTACTAATTGTGGAAAAAGCTTTCTTTTGCTAACCAAAGCATAGGACGATTTACTTGAAAGAAAGTTCTTTTTTAGACTAAATGATAAAGCTCCAACACGTCTTTGGAAAACTAAGAAAAACCAGTGGAGACTCCAGGTAATTTCCGTTCATCTCACACTGAATATGCCTATTTTGTTGGACTTTTTGTGATAAATTTTTCGTTCATTTAATAAAACTATCCAAATGTGTCTTTAACTTACGCCTTTGCGTGTCCATGTAATGGTTTGTTTGCTTATGTTAGACTGTTGATACATCCGGAACAATATCTCGCCTCCTTTTCAATATATTTCCTGTTTCAAGAAACTAATTACAATATTTAACTGTTGATCCGCGACGTACGCCAACACTGCTTGGACTGACTGATGAGTTTGAGGCCAATTTCGCATCCACGTTAATCTGTCTGCCAACTTTTCTTACTAAGTAAACAAATGGTCCAACCAACATTCTCGCCTAAAAACTCAACCACACACTCACTTTCAAGCCTTGGCAACATGTGCACACGTGCCCTAACTAACAAACTCAAAACCGTGCCCTAAACTAAGCTCGTTCATTCCCCCACCGTTCGTTCAGGTCATAGAATTATTCAACTAGCGAAAGCCAAGACACGTGGAAAGTAATTTACTAACTGGCCGGCGCCCGGAGTGACCGGAAGGACCGGCGTTGGAACGGAGTAGCACGGTGCAGACACGGGCTTTAAAACTAATATAGTTCTTCAACAAGTTCAGGTGTTTTTTTTTTTTTTTGGCGTGGAAAGTTGCGGGCCCCGGCCAAGTCCGAGCCGTAACACGTTTTGGAAGCAGTGGTTCGGGTCCACTAAACTAAACCACACAAGCCTCGTGCCAAGCCACACAACGCATTACGGCCCTTGCCCTCGAACCGTGTTCGTTTTGTACATCCAGCCTCCCGATACCGTTAAATCATGCAACTAACACATTAACCGTGGACAAGGGTGCTCTACTAATCAATCTGCGCAACCTATCGTGTCAACGGTGCAATTTACAATTAGCTACATTAGCTACAACTCAGGGCAACCGGTAACAAGGAAATTAACTATCTCGTCTTTGATGGACCGAGCGATCCGCTTCGCTTGTCGGGAAAGCGGTTGCCGACAGTGGCATTTTCCCTCGCTGTGGCTTTAATCGTCGAAAACGTGCAAGAAAACCAAACGATTCTTTTAGCTTCTCTAAACTCTTCCATCGACAGCAACAGTTTTCTCTGCCGGTCCGTGAGTTTCGACTAACAATTTATCTAAAGTTGAATTAAAGTACTAGCGGTTTTACCACTCTGCCGGGATTGTTGGCCTGTTCTTCTTTCCCTTTTTTTTTTTGGGTTGTTTATGTTTTTTGTATTGTCCACACATTTTTACTTCCGCCGATCGATTGGATTCGTGTATTCGTTTACGATTAGTTAGGCGTGCAACGACGCACACACGCGCACGCCCGAATCATTCAGCGGAGTTTGCGTGGCGTGTTTCGAGTATGTACATGTGAAAAATTTTCTCACAGAGTTTGGCCGAATTTTTGTTGTTTGCACATTGGCCACAAATTACAATAGACGTTTCGACAAATAATCAAATGCAATCGAATCAACAATCAATTCGAAAACCAATAGTGTAATTTATCCACCTTCACTAAAGGAGCTAGGATCTACAAGAAATTAGTTTCGGGAAGGTATTTGTACATTACAACATGGTTGACACTACGCAAAAATTCAGATATTCAAAACGAAACCAGTGGAAAAACTCTGTACCGGTCTGTAGAGACATGAAAATGGGTCGAACCGAAAATCGTCTAATCTATTCCATCGTCTATCGTATTTCTAGCAAAGTGCAGGTTTATTTCTAATCCTCCACCGGGAACCACACTCTGTTTGTGATCCTTGCTGACTAGTGTGCGATGAATTTCACTTTAAACATAATGATATCTATTTGGATGATATTTTCTACTCCCTCGCCTGGATCAGTGAGTAGAGGGAACGCGCTCTCGTTCGCTCTTGTTTCTGTTCGTTTTTTTTTATTTGCTTTGTTCTTGAAGGATGTGAGTATGTGTTAGTTTTTAGTTTTCCCGCTGTTTTTCTCTCCCACTCACTTTGAAACGCTTGACGGAGGTTTACCATCTCATCTAAATGTACAAACGCGGTGCACGGGGGCGGCACCTTGTTAGAAAACATTTAAAGGTAAGATGCTTATGCTTTTATAATTTAATGTTTTCGCCTTCCAGCGCTCGGGAGGGGTTTGGTGGATAGATTTTTTTCTTTTCTTTTTTGCAACACGACACGTGGGGAAGTTTTCCACTGCCACCAGTTTTGGCTGGCTTTGCATGCATGAACAGATGTGTCTCTTTGTGTGGCTTGAGGACACGGTAAGGATGTCAAATTGCGTTCAGTTGTGTGAAGTTGGGGTTTCGAGCTGCTGCTGCTGCTGCTTCTCCTTCCTCGCAATCGCTGTAAACTGTATACATTGATAACTTTTGCTTAGTTTAGATAGTTTTTGGATTTCCGTAACGTCGCTGCACACCTGGGACCACGGACGCTGTGCCGTACCCAGTGAATGTCTCGCCCTCGCGTTCAGCTTGGCGTTCCTTCCGGTTTGCAATCAGGATCAATTGTTAACACGCTCGTAACGTAAGTAAATTGCAGAACAAACAATACTTGAACACAAAACCACCGGCCGCTTCTCCACTTCCAGCGTAACCCGCCATCCGCCATGATGCATCCTTTATGGCCGCTTTCCGCTTACCCTGCGCCATACTCGCGCCCTTCGCGTTGTTTGTGGGTGTGTGTTGTGGTTGAATCTGGCACTCAAAAGAGCCCCAAGAGATTCCCGTGTTCGGTAAGGTTGGCTCGGGTCACTTCCGAGCGCCTTAAACGGCCACATCCTATCACGCGCTAGCTAGGACCCATATCACAATGAATGTCGCTATCGTCGTGTAGAGCGACGCACGGAACAGGGTCGTCGCCGTGCCGCACTGCTTGATCTCGATCTCCTCCGGGTGGTAGCTGATGCACTTGCCCGGGCGCTTCCGGAGCATCTTCTCCTTGGCCATGCGCCGCACCCCACATGCACCTACCGCAGAAGCGAATGAAAGTATGATTAAACTCAACGTACGGCGAGACCTCCGCCCGGGGAGGGACGGTTCGCTTACCTGCTCCCCCGACCACCTCCAGGGGCTCGATGTCGAGCTGCTTGGAACCGCACGGGCACAGCACGTCCACCACCAGCAGGATGAGATTGCTGTTCGGTATCTTCTGCACGCTGAACGGCCGTTCGCAGCCGGACGAGTGACAGTTCGTTAGCTTGCCCTGGAAGGGAGAAACCCTAATTTAGTACAGGAACAACATTGCGCCGCCTACTACAACCTACACACCTTCAGTGGGTTGTTCTGCCCGCTCGAGTTCAAGCGGTCCGGCTGGAGCACGTACAGGTCCGTCTTCAGGTCGCACGGTCTGGCGTGGGCCGGATCGGGCACGACCCGAGGTCCGGCCTGCATGTGCGAACGGTGCGGCGTCGGCGTCGAGCGCTGCTCGTAGTCCGGCGTGGTCACGTCGCTGTGCTCCGGCGGCAGCTCGTAGTCCGGCTGCTCGTAGTCGTACGTGTCGTCCTCCTCCACCTCCTCGGTGCCGTCGTAGTTGTAGTTGGAGTTCTGCCAGGCCCCGATCGGTGTCGGCAGCACCGACAGCCAGTAGGTGGCGAACGACACGAAGTACTGCAGCAGCCAGGACATCGGCCGGGCCGGCTTCAGCGGCTCGCCGGCGGCCGTGTACGGGTTGTCACGGTCGGAGCAGATGCCCTGGTAGTCCATCAGGGGGACCCGGCGGTAGATGCGATCCTGGACCAGCGAGTCCATGATGGTGCCGTCGATCTGGCCGAAGAATTTCCCGGTGTGTTCGCTCCGCTCGGACAGTATCACGAACCCGTTGTCGTCCAGCAGGTAGCAGTCCAGCTCGTCCGATGCGCAGTTCTTCTTGCACGTGGTCGATGCGGTACACTGTGGAACGTAACCAATTTAGTACAAGAGGAAAGGAAGATTTGGCTGACCAAGAAGAACTACCTTCGATGTGATGTTGATGAAGTGCTTGAACAGCGACTCGTGCAAAAACTGCAACCCAACCACAGCAGCCGGTGCCTTGTGGCCACGATGGTCGATGAAAATCGCGTGACTTGCCGTCACCAGTGTCGAGCTATTCTTGCCTGAGTATCTGTAGGAGGATAGAAAATGGGATTAGTACAGGGACGCGTGTTACCAGTTTTACGACTCTTGAGCATTTGTTTCCATTTACCCAGAGTTGAAGGGAACGCTGAACACGAATCCTTCCGGTTCCGTGGCGTACAGATCCACCGCGCGCTTGTACCAGCTCATGTCCATGGCCCTGGCGTTCGTTTCACTAAAGTGTCTGTGAACGGTGCAAGCAGAGGTGGTGTGTATAATTAGAATTTTTAGAATGCAAGATCTCTTTGTCCGCTTCCTAGACTTACGGCTCCGACGAGTCCTCCGAGTGCGGCAGGTGATCGATCCAGCGCAGCAGTCCCGATCGGGTGGCCACGAACGTTGTCTTCACGCTGAACATGCTGAACCCGAGCCGGCTGATTGGTGGGCGAGTTGGCCACAAACCCAAGCGTACGGCGAGACGTCCAGGACAGAAAAGAGAGCACAACGAGAAGGAAACGGCAGTTAAAGTACTTGTTGAACGTGCGTCAGTGAACCCCTCCGCCATCGGCAACCTCGGCCATATATTGGATTATCTCTCGGCGACAATCTTTTCCGGTTCGGGTTCGGTTTTGCGTCGAGCGCCTCGAGTTGGCTCGAGACTGTTTGTGAGGACCAGCTCCACAAACCCCCCAGCTTCCGTAAGGCCAGGCCAGCTCCTTCCCTTAAGCAAACCCTCGGCTGACCGCCAGCCAATTAAACATGCATGCGTTGTGACCGCGTCCCGCACCCTTTCATTCCCTGCCTCCACCGGCCGCTCACGGCTTCCGGCGTAAAATAAAAAGGGTTGCTAGCAGGTCGTAAAACGAGAGCCTCCCCATCGGCACACGGCCAATTCATTATCCCGTCCGGTTTTGGCTCGGACTAATGATTACGGTCCTGTCCCGACGGGTACAGAGCCGCGCGGCTCCCAGGAGACAATCGCACGGATCCATCTCTCCATCCAGCGACTTTACAAGGACTCCACTCGGGGACCACACACACAGACTGTTGTCCCTCCATCCTGCTCCCGCGGGGGGTAATCTCCCCCGGGGGGTAGTTTAATGGGCGAAAAAATTAAATTAATTTACGTACCGCACCACTTCATTTTCCGGCGCTCATAATGATCATGATTAGTACCCATCAACGTAAACGGTACACAGCGGTCAGCCGGGACGAACGGACGATAGGGAGGACGAATGCTTCATTACACGTACCCCCACCGTCCTGTTCCAGGGTGAACTCATGGGGCGTGGGGAAACTCGAAACATTTGCCTGTGTACGACCATTACCCTACAGGAAGCGGAAGTACACGCCATGAAGCCGTGTCGCCGTATCACGCGACCGTCCGAAGGACGAAAAACGGGTTCATAACAGATTTTTATTGTCCACCGTGGTGGTGTTGTATCTTCGTGGGGTCGATAACGGGACGGGATGGGCCGATTTGTAGCAGTTGATTTATTCATCGTGAGCTAATCTCATCTCTTACAATTAAAATACTCCCGTTCCTCTTCGTGAAATATGTAATTATGGAAGGGGTGTTGTATGGTTTGTTCAACATGCCATACGTTGTTTAGATGATTCACTAGAATCCTCATCGTGTTGGTTCTGGTAGCACATTGATTTATGTCAATGTACTAAATATTCAATTTAACAATATTTCGTTTTTAACCTTACTTCACAGTTCAGCTGAAATAAATCAATAACCCTATCCTATCCGCAGTGAAACTTCTCCAATAGTTTCTTCATTATCTTTCGAAATCCGAAGATCACAAAGAAAACCCAACCCAACAGTTAAAAAACTGAAAGCTTCAAAACTCCGAAAATATCCCCAAAAACGAATTTGCTAAGTTTTTCCCTGCGACATACTTATCCTGCGCCATGGCAACACTTGAAAAAAAGTACTTAAAGAAGTGGAAAAACACACACTAGAAAATGGAAAAAAAAAACAGTGCTTTCCGCAAGCGACTGCGCCCAAAAATGGTGAAGTATACAGAGAAAAAGTGGAGTAGAAAAGAAAGAAGACTATTTTCGACGCAAACACGTTAAAGTTTACCTGTGCAGCAATGCCATCAACGTGGCAATGGGGCTATATAGTGGTGAGTAGAATAAAAAAAATGGCAAAAAAGGGGTTTCCAGAGTGACGGAGTGAAGAAAAAGTGGGAAAAGAAGGAAAGAAAAAGTGGACACATTTGCGGCGGTGCAATAAGAGTGCATGGTTAGTAGTTGTTCGCTCCGTGGTGAGTTAGAGAGAGGTGTGAGAAAAAAAACGCAATGCAACAGAAGACCAGGTGGTGGTGGTGGTGATGGTGGTTAGCGGGTGAAACTCATAAGGCGGAAAACGGGAACGGTCCTGCCGATCGGCGCGCACCGAGGACCTACCTTCGATCCTCCTTCCGGGAGGGGTGGGTCGGCGCCCGGTCCAGCCCGTCGGTGACGATGGCGTCGCGCACCAGGCTCTGCACGAGGGTACGGTCGCAATAGTACGGTTCCGCTTTGCGCGAACCTTGCGAGTTGAAGTGGTGCTGGGCGTAGTGCCCGACCGGAATGCCACCGTGCCCGTGGTGCGGCTGGGGAGACCGGGGACGTACCTGATGCGGGAGGGAGTGCGTGAAAGAGGGAGAGAGTGTGTGGTTAGTGGTGGCTTCTGTCCGGCCTCGGTGCACGGCGCGGCGTTCCCTCAGCTTACCGACATCCACTTCCAGCCGGGCCTGCCAACACGGGCCAAGAAGTGGAGCATCTGCTCCTCGGGAGTGTCGAAGCTTTCGTCCTTGTCCCGGTAGGTGGATTCCGCCGCACCCTCGCCATTGCCGTCGGCGTCCTTGAGGCTGTTGTACTCGCAGTACACCCAGTCCGGGTTCACCTTCCAGTTGTTGCCCTTAAAGTGCTCGGTCACTGATGGTTGCAGGAGGAAACGGCACCATTTAGTAAACGTTAGTACACGAACGGACGGACGCAAACTTACCGTTGATGTGGGAATGCCTGATCTCCTGCTGGGCGTTCAGCTCGTGAACGCCATACGATTCGGGCAGGGCAATTCCCAGAGAGAACGGTGTACCGTCAATTGGGCCATAGAAGTACCTGCAATAAGGGACGGGAAGGGGAAAACGTTAGGGCGTGTTAGGGTCTTTCACATCGGACGATGCGGTCATACTTCTGGATACGCAACGACACACGCTTCATGGTGTCGAGGTGCGCCAGTACGGTGAGCTCATTCTCGCCCTCCTTCTGCATCACCATCTCGTTGCGCAGCTGTGGAAAAGCGGTGAGGATTAGAATCGAATTAGTACATCCGGTACTACACCATTTAGTACACCAAAAAATTGTCTAGGCCGCGTCGGTCCCGTTACCTCCTGCAGTGTGTTGGCGTAGCGCTGGTCGTGCCGCTCGTTGATGGTGTTGCTCGGGTTGTCCACCTCCGGCAGCTCGACCTCGGTCAGGTCGACCGAGTTGTACTTGTGCTTGAGCGTCGCACTGTACTGCTCGTTGTCGCTGAGCGGGCGCAGGTCCGGATGGTACAGCACCCGGCCGTTGTTGTCCACGATGAACGAGTACCCGTTCACGCCCAGCTTGTGCTGCGGGATCATCTTCTGGATCTCCTCGATCGGCACGTCCGTCCCGACCACGCCCAGCAGGTTGGCGGCCCGGGCCGAGTGGTTCCGCCGGTCGAACACCGGCGTCGAGACGGTGGTGACGAGCTTGCGCCGGTTTTCGCTCTCCCGCCCCAGCACCCCGCTCCGGCCGCCCATGAACACCGGGCTCCAGTGGACGGGGTGGTCCGCCTGGTAGAGGACCATCGGGCGGGCCATCACCAGCGCGTACTCGACCACCTTCTCCCGGGCCTCTTCGGCGTTGTTTATCTGCACGAAAAATCCTACCGAACAGAAAAAACGATGTAAGCCAACAAAGGGCATCTCCCAAAGCCTCGGACGTCCACCAGTTCATCCTCATTGTAGTGTCAGAAGGGACAGACACACTCATTACTCTTCGTTCGATAAACTATTCCAGGATAAATTTGTCTATTCTTGCGATACTTAACCCTTCTTGAAATTTTTGAGTCCTTTTATAAAATCTGGATAGGAACTTGGTCCAGGAGAACTCACGAGCAAACTACAAAGACTTACTATTCCATGTTCTGCTTGAGAAAATCATATATTTTTCACACTTTCTAGAAGGTGCCTCCAATATCTCCTACCTTTGTTCTCGCACGCCATCCGGTACAGGTTTTTGCCACCACTCTTGTCCGTGCCGATCAGATAGGTGAAGATGCGTACCGGCATGTGCGGGTGGTTGTAGTGCTTGATGACGTCCAGGAACGTATCGCTCGGCCCGTCGGTGATGAGCATGATCGCCTGATTGCACTGGCTGCCCTGGGAGCTTTGGTTGTACTGTGGGCGGGTGGTACCGGGAAAACAGAACGTCAATAATGATCGGCCACAATAAATTCCTGCTAAAGTCCATCAAGTTCTCTCGCCTTACCTTCCGCAGCAGCTCAAATGCCGTCTCGAGGGCGGCGGAAAAATTGGCCGTATTCTCACACTCCACCACGTTGATGGCCGTTTTCACCTCCTTCACGTTGTCCGGTGTGGCACGCACCTGTGTAAAAGGAGACACACAAAAAAAGAAAAGCGTTTTGTAAAGAGGAGAGAGAGAGAGAGAAAAAGTGGGCTAGTAAAATCACCATCAGCCTTACCAGCTTGTCCTGGAAGCAGGGCACAATCACTCGGGCCTGGTCGGAGAATGAAATCAAATTGAAGAAATCATCGTCGCCGAGCGTGTCCAGGATGGCGCTGGCTGTGGCCATGGCGAGCTGGTACTCCTTGCCACTCATGGAACCGGACGAATCGAGTAGAATAATCTGGAGAGCGGATCGAGCAGCATTAGCACAGGAAAATGTCGGAGCTTTCCCTCGCGAAGTGTCACTTACCACATCCTTCGGTGAGGAGGCCGCCTGGATGAACCAGTCCTCCGAGCGGAAGTCGTTGATCTCCTTGCTGCCGTACGACGTCTCCGGTGGCCAGGCGGTTCCAGGGAAGCGCCGCAGAAAGCCCGTGCTGCTGCCGAAGTACTGCCACGACAGGGCCGAGTCGCGCTCGATGTTGTTCGCGAACAGTGGGTCCAGATGGGACGACCACTTGATCGCCCCCTGCGTTTCCGGCTCGTCCAGGCTCACCCCGGCCGGGAGCAGCACCGAGCTGAGGCTGATGTTCACCGGGTAGCCTTCGAAGCGGCGCATATGGCGCAGCAGCATTTGGCGTGAACCCTCCGCCAACCGTCCGTCCGACTGGTACTCGTTGATCCGGCGCGCATCGTAGAACCCACCGGTGCCGGACTTCCCCGTGCCGGACTCCGGGTCGGACTCCGACAGGGCGGCCTGCTCCGCCGAGTCCATTATTCGCTGTTATTTTGTAGAGAGAGACGAAAACAAGCAAAGGTTACTAAGATGGAAACCTTTTGACGGAAGTTATACGTTGTACAAGTCGAAAAAAGTATGCTCCATATAAATATTTGGTTGCCCCAACTCTTGCCGTTGAAGAAATACAACTTAACTCTAAAAAGAAATCATTACCACCCAACAGTTTGGCCAACATTTTCCTTCCTCCATCAACATTCGATGTCACGTTTCTTCCAAAATCACTGACGACGTATAATGTCTCTAAAAGCCCCGCTTCTTGCGCAGGTTAAAAGCATCCAATTCGAGCCAAATGACTACATTCACATGCTCCGGTGCTCGTTATTGTAAAGAGACGCATTATGTCGAGCTAATCCGGCTGCCGAGTCGTTCGCCATTAAACCATCGAAGTCTCTCCTCCATCCCACACTTCCGTGGCTTCAATGACGTTCATTCATTTTTAGTTCCAAGGTACTAAATGGGGGCGACATCTCGCCACGGGAGCGAATTCGGCAGCCCAACCCAACCCACTCGTAGGGTCTTTTACGTCGTACACGCGTTCGCAATCAAGATCCTCCCGACAACGGGGGAACCCGGGTTTTGTGCTCGCCAATATTTATTCGCTATCAATGGTGTGAAGCTCACTCACGACACTGGGACACCGGGAAAATCCTACCCCGTATTGCAGCAGCTTCGTATGTTCGCTTTAATGTTTATCTTTATTTATTTCCCCTCCGCAGAGATAGCGGCGATGCATCGTGTAATGGATTGTGTACATCGAGAAAAGCGAGAGAGAGAAAGAGTGAGAAAAAAAAACCTGAATCCCGAGGCAAGCTCACTTACCCTTTCCCATGTGGACCGAATGTCGGGTCCTGACAGGTTCGGGCGCTTGCCGGAGAAGTCCATCTGCCAGAGAGGCATTCGAGCCAACTTTACAAGAAGCTAATGGAAGCCCATTGTCGACGGGAGAACGTGGATTAAAAGGAATCCTTTTTTGTGAGCTTCTTTTTTGTTCACTTTGAACTCGACGGACTTCGCCAACAGGCATTCTGTTTGGCACCCAGGCCAGCTTTTCCATCGATGCACTACAATACTCCAAACTGTAACGTAATGTACCAGGAATTTCTTTTTGGAGGTTTTTACAAGTTTAAAAGTTTAATTTATATGATTGAAACAGTTTTCTGTAACTGAACGTGTACATTATATGCTTATTTTATTTAAAAAAACTAGTTCCTTCTTTAAATAATAAAAAGTTAGTCCTCTTAACACTCTGAACGAGTTTAAAATATGTGAAAAATATAATAAACAGTTGTAAATCAATATATAAACGATACTTATTGGCTATTAAAAACTGCAACTGGTTAATAGAAACGAATAGCTCGAATGGAAGCGTTTGGAAAACCATGAAACTTGTGCGAAGTATGGAGTCTGGTTCTCCAAAGCCAATAAATTCAATCCGTTGCATTTGAATGCGCAAACTATTTAAAAATTCCGCTCGTCTTTGAACTGTTTGTTCCAATTTCGCTGGTCCGTTCAGTGTGCGCGACATAGTAATTTATACGGCATACAAATTAATCGAATCGGCGTTAAACAAATGTTTGGTGGTGTGCACTCGCGCTCACTCCACGCCATGGGGGCTCGTTTTCGGCACCTCCACCTGTACGTAAACGGGGTGGCCCCCGGAGGGCGAACGGATTTCGCCTCCATGCACGCCTTTTCCTTAATAGATAACGTGAGCGGAATAACTATTATCATTTTGTCCTACCACCAGAGGAAAACAACGTTCCAACCGTTCCGAGCGGGCCGCCCAGAACGGGTTGTGTTGTGAGACGTTTCCGGCCGTTGAAGACGAGGAAGGGGACGTGGTCGGCGACGGCGACGACGGGACGATCTTTTTCCCCCCCGGGCGCCAGCGTTTGGCAACAATGGTAAAAGGATTCCCATGCTGGCCCGCCTTTCGCCCGGCCTCCCACAACCCGCCAGAGGGAAAAAAGAAAATGGATCGCTCGGTCCGACCAGCATTTCCCATTCGGCCTGCCGCAGCGGACAAGCAAAGCCGGCGCTGTTGCTTCTATTTCGCTATTTCCGGTTACTCGCAACTCTTTCTCGCATGACTCCTTCCCCCTTTTTTCCCCCTCTCTAACGCCACCCTCTGTGTTTCTTTCGCCTCCTTTCTCTGTATCTCTCTGTCAGTGACGCCCGTTTTGTTCTTTCCACCATTCCGGTAGCAGCGCCGTGTGCTCGTGAGACTCCGCAGGCCACGTGTACATATAAACTATATTTTCCATTTTAATTTAATAGAGAACGTCGTCTTCGTCGTCTTCGTCGTCGTCGTCGTTTCCAGAGCAGGTCCTGGCCGGCCCTTTGGGAGCCTCTCTCGAGGCCGACCGAGGCCAACGGAAAGACGGTGTAGAGCGAGCGCTAAAATGGTTTCTTGGACAGCGACACACAGGGACTCAAAAGTCAGCCACATTATTGGCTTTCACGTACAGACTTCTTCGTGAGGAAGCAGGGAGGTGCCGGGTGGGG
>JAOEFI010000004.1:27467155-27488877 GCA_034621735.1 Anopheles plumbeus
CCACCCCTCCTGCCGTCACGAGGGCTTCCAATCACAGATGGCTCACAGAGTGCACGATCATTGCTTTTGCGACGCGCACTGACTCCAATCTGCGAACACGACACACTCGGTTGCATAACTTGCACACGAGACTGCACGCGCACCAGCAGTCAACCATTCGGTAGGGTAGCTGCTCCAGCTGCTGCGGCTGCTCCCCCGCCACCTTGTCCGCCCTAGTCTGCGGGAGGAGATGCCCACCTCCGTCTGCGGAGGGAAAGATTCAACAATTCCAATGCAATCGTCCTCGGCGTTCCGTTCGGTGCAGTTCAGTACGAGATTGCAATGAGTTTGAACGGGGTAGATAATGAATAGCAGCTTGGTCCTTCCACCCTACAGTTACACAGGGAGCATGGAACAGCTTAACCAGTCGTCGTCATCGTCGTTGTTGCCACAGTTGTCACGGGTTGAAGTCACGAAAATACACGAGTTTCGCAAAGCTCCATACAGCACATTCCGCCCCCCTCTCTCCCTCTCTCCTTCTTTTTCTCTCTCTGTCTCTCTATCTCTCTCTCTCTCTCTATCTCTCACGACGACTTGCAAGGGCACGTGTGCAATGTACGATTAATAAGACAGGTCCTGTGGTGTGGTTCAGGAATTCACGCGAACACAAGCACGGCACAATCAGCGGTCGGCGTGCCACACAACAACAGGACACGAGGGCTGCTGTTGGTGGGCTTTTTGGAAATGCAAACACCACCCAACAGTTCCCGGCCGTGTGGCCAGAGACAACTTTTCCCAGAGGTGATTATGTATTTTTCACGAATAAATATAAATCTTCAAAACTAAACAGCGACGGCGGGACTGGGAGGAGAGAAACTCCGGACCGTAGAGGGAGTGAAAAGAGCGGACACTTCATGTCCCCGGGCCGATTTCCCGTGCCGGGGCAGAGTCGTCAGTTGCGCCAGAGACTCTTCGGACCCGTGCTTTGTCGAGATAATTTAAACAATTTAAACTTTTCAACTATTCGAAAGGGTCTTCGGGCGTCCCGCCCACTCGCGGTCGTCCCCCGAAGGACTCGTCGGCTGCTGCATCGCCGCCGGTTGGCGTTTTCCTCCATAATCCTTCGCCCCACCCATCGTTCTCCCTCTCTCCTCTTTCTTCCTTCAAACCGCGCTCCGTTCGGTCGGTTGAAATGCTGCACTGCTTGCGGGAATGCACGGCATCTCCTGCTGAGGTTGTTTGTGGATCAATACAAGGCCACCAGCCCAACAGAGAGTTGCAGTTCTTGCTTTCGAGTGAATGCAACCAGGGAGCGAGGGAGGGGAGTTTTTCTTCCGTCTGAACGCGTTCGAAGAAAAGGCTCGGGCAGAAAAACATGGGTGCCTGTTAGTTTTCCCGTCAGTAGTGTTCGAACGTTGCGAAACGGTTCCCGCTGGCAGCGACAACAGAATCCGTCGGAAATGGAAAATGCGAAGCGAAGGAAAACGAAAAATGCCGCATCCTTTTGGTCGCAGATCGATTCAAGTTCGATTCATCATCGAGCCTGAAATCAATCGAGTTGGCTACAGTCATCCTCGTGAATCCCAGCGAAAAGGTGCGGAAAAGAGTCGCCGGTAGCATCCGCTGGAGTTCAGTTTTCTTTTACCGTTCACTCCGCATTGGACCAAGATCGAGGAAACCCTAATCACAGTTTTGAGTATCGTACAGAGAAAAGGACTCCGTAGCACTACTCACGGCTCGTAGCGTTGTCCGTACAGGGATCGGAACTGTTTGTAAAACCGAAGTTGGGTCTTTATCCATTCAAGAAACTTTACTTCCGAAAATGGAAGCTTTTAAATTGAACCTGCTAGCAAATCGCCAGGGATTTTCAACTCCTATAGTAGTATCCCAATTCACGATTTTACATTCAATATTTTACGATCGTTCTTACGAGTAATATTTTCTCGAAAATCATATAGCTGAATGGTTGGTCATTTCGGGATTGTGTTGAACATTGCTTTTTTAACAAAAAACTCTCAAATTAAAGTGGTAAGACTTCGGACATTGTCTTCATAGGTGAAATGATCTTCTGAAGACATTCGCTAGCTCATTGGGGAAGGTTTCTAATTAAGTTACAATTCGCCACTATTTAAAAGTGATACTGCAGCCTGCCGAAGGAATTCAAATCGTGAATCCCGGTGGAGTCCAGTGGTGGAACTTTACAACTCCCTCCAACTTGCATTGCATTACATTACATCATCCGATGGGGCATGTTGTCCCCCCACACCGCAATCGATTCCGGAGAAAGGGGTCCCCTACTTACTCGTTGTGCGGAATGTCCTCGTCCTGGTCGGCGGCCACCGGAGCAGGATCAAGCGTCAGCAGCAGACACAACAGCAACAGTAACGATCCGGTTAGCAAATGGCGCCGCCTCCAGCGGCACCACCTACTCTGGGGTGGCTCCATGTCTCCACTCCGCTCACACAACCCCGCGAGATGACACACACACCTCACCTCGCGCTAGGACGTCGTGGGTTAGCACGGGTTTTTTGGTTGCTCTATGTTTTATGGTTTATTTATCTTGCTTTACGACTCTGACTGCGACTCCGAGCGAACCGCGAATGGGCTTCCCCCCGGTTAGGGTGGGTTGTCACTCTCACACACACACACACACACACACGCAAAGGCGTCCTCCTTCTCCTTTACGGAGGTCCTAAACTCCCCCTGTCGAGGCTAGATGGCGTCTTGTGCGACGCTGGCTCAACAACTCCGCGAGCACTATATTCCACTGTTTCGTGCAGTATTCACTCAAACACACCCTCGCACACACGCGCGCGCTCCTGGCACACGGACACACTGGCGAACTCCATCGCTGGCGCTGCTGGGCGCGCTCGCTGGAACTGCAAACAAACGCTGGATGCAAAACCGAACGGGGGCGTGATTCGCGGGGTGTTTATCAATAAAACATTCAATTTAAATATAAATTACACCCCCTTCAAAAACAGCCACACACACCCATGTCCACGAACGCACACGCTAGGGAAAGGACCAGGGGACATCAAATTTTATGGCACTCCGTTCTACCCCCGCCTGGTTGCCTCGTTGGGGCTAACGATGATGATGATCGCCGTTGCTATGTTAACAGTATTATCTGGGAGTTTTTTTCTTCTGCCAGCCCGTTTGCAAGTTGTGGCGCCTTGTGTTACGTGCACTCACTCCAATTCGAACTTGTAGCAGCGGAGGAAAAACTGACAATCACCAACTTGGGAGTCACTCATTCTTTTCCAAAAAATAAAAAAAAAATTGGGCCAAGAAGATGCAAGTGCAACGGGCGTGCAGTACAAACGGCGTAAGGGCGCGTAGTAAAAACCTGCGGCTGTTCGCTAACCCGCAAGTGCAAGCAAAATGCTCTCACGAGCAGCCACTCGGTGCAACGCTGCAGCGGCACACACACACACACACACACACACACACACACACACACACACGGATGCAGCTGGAGGGTGGCCAAAGGAGCGAGCACCCCTATATCTTCAGCGTTCAACATCTCAGCAACGGTTTTGCTACGATTGTTTCCCACAAGGACACACACACACACTGTCAACAACGAATGCAACACACTGTCTACTGTCCATCTGCTACCAATTCGTCCGGCACGGGAAGAGAGCAGCAGCACGTGGTGCGTGGGGCAAAGCGGGGGTGCGTATACGACGGTTGGTTTTTGGCGAAGGAACATTTTCCATTCCCTCCGTGCTTCCTTTTCCTTCTCCACCAAAGAGAGAGATAGAGAGAAAGAGAGAGAGAGAGAGAGAGAGAAGCACCCTGCTACACACTAGTAAACAACAATCGATTCACCTTCCCATACGCATGACCTTGTGGGAGTCGCTCGGCCGCTGCCAATGTGTGCGATGCACAAATGCACTTTTGTAGTAGCCGGCATACGTCCTTCCCTACTACGAGTCCTATGTAACCAAAGGTGAACCGAAAGGTATGTGTTTCACGGCAACGAAAATGGGTAATAATCCTAAACGGAATTATAAACACACTGAACGAAAGAAACATACAGTTGCATAAACATTACGAATGGAAAATAAATCAAGCTGAGTTGAAAAAAACGAGAGAATCGAAAAACACACATTCCAAGATGACAACCTGGGGTTCCATGTTGAGGCAGGAAAAGAATGGTGCCCTACCAGTGAACCTTCCCGCTTTCCCACTCCACTCGAATGTCCTTTCCGCTGGTGCAATTTATTATACATTCTTCTTCTTCTTCTCCGTTTGCAAACAGATCCACGAAACGAGCCCCCAGTCCATCGGGGCAGTTTGATTAATACTACTCTACTACTGATTCACCGACCCCAGCGTCTCTCGATCCTTTCCAACACGCTCTATCTCTATAGAGGGTATACCCATTTCACTTTCTCTCGTCGGCCAAGAACCGTGCCGTCTCTGCCGCTGCTTCAGCTCTGAGCCTGAAAGGAATCGTGTTTCCCGTCCCATCGCAAAACCATTATCCTGTCGGAATCGTAGTAAAAATGGGCGCTTTTTCAATTTCCTTTTCCCCCTCTCTCTCTCTCTCTCTTTTGCTCTTTCTCTCTTTCTCTCTCGTTTGTTCTTTCTCTCTGTGCAACCCTGCTGCAATTGTCCTGCAACTCAACGGCAGACAACCTATGGGCGCACGTACACCGATGCAGCGGTGTCACTCACATGCACGGCTGCCTATAAAGTTACTTATGTTTGCTAGTCCATCTACTACTCGTTTTGTAGCGCGTAGTACAGCGCCATTAAGTACTCTTTACAAACGCTCTACGATGGGCTCCTGTCAACCGGACGCTGTCCCCTGCTGCTGTTCCTGCACACCCTGAGATCTCGGTAGCGAAAAAAGGGGCCTATCACTGAGGTGCCCGAAAGTGCCAACGTAAAGTATAGTACACAGCACCGATGCCACAGCAGCTCACTGATTGACTGTAGCTGTACGCTACGCAAGACGCTCACGCGCGCGGTCCCCCGCGTTAGTATATGGGGCTCTCCTTCTCGCATGGCTGTGGAAAATTCGCAGGTCACATGCTTCAAGGCCAACCGATTTTTGGGCGCTCGCGTGCAACACAACTCGATGGATATATGCGTTTTCCCGCCGTAGGAATCGGGTGGGTGGCGAGAGCAGCCGACCAGATGCAGCCCGTGTTCGTCCCGGGTTGGTAGCGGATCAGGAGGTAGCGTGTACGGAGGATGGTAATGTCCTTTTACGCCCTCTATAAACTTCATCTAGTGTGTCCACGATAAAAACAAACCCGAGAAAAAAGGCTCAATGCTAGGAAGCGTTGTCGCTCTACTCCTTGGACTGCACTGTGGGGTGGAAACCCGGGGGGGGGGGGGAGCGGGGAATGTCCGTATGACCAATGGACACCCCCACTGGCTCCCCCTTGCTCCCCGGCGGTCGAGGAACACGCTCTCGACTCTCGCGCGCGCTTCCACGCTCGCATGCACGCACGCGTGCCACTGAAGCGGAAGCGGCGGCGAAGGTGGAGTCGGGTGGCCGTGTAAGGCAAGGTAAAGGACGACCGAGCGAACGAGCGAACGAGCGGGACCAGCACTTCGGGGCGCACCGTCCCGTCGTCTAATCGAGTTAGTGTAATCACCGATCGGGGCGAATCAAAATGGAAACGATTTTTCGGTTCGGTTCCAGCAGTTTCCAGTGTGTAGCCGAACATTTGTATCCGTTGTCCCTCCTCCTCGTCCTCGTTTTTAGCGTTTTTTTTTTTCGTGTTTTCTTCTCCGAGATTTGACACTCTTTCTTCACGACGGGGTTTTCCGAGGGAAGGCTCTGCTCCGTGCAGCACACTTTTGCTAATGAGGAGTGACCTATCCTTCATATATGCAACTATAGATATAAATTAACACAATCACCGTACATGCACACACACACACACACACACACACAAACATGCACATATAGTTGTACAAAAGTTTAATCATTCGGCGAAACCCCTCCAATTAGCGAAAAGTCCACCTCAAACTGCACGAGGATTCCTCGGAGGCGCCAAAGGGAGCAGACTGCATTTTCTTTCTTACAACTGGTCGGTCCTTTCCGGGGATGGCGGACATTTTGCAACCACCTTAGGGTTTCGGTGCGCCCAGTTTTCACACACGGAAATGCACTACACAAGGGGACACCTTCTGCATCAGCGTTTCCGGGGCGCCCTTTCGTTTCCCGTTTTTCCACTGGTTTTTTCTTTGTTGTTCGAGTGGCAATCGTTTGTGTAAACGGTACCGCTCGCTGACGCAGGGACACGGCGAAACTGGTGCCCCAAACGGGGCGGTGGGGGCAGTGGGGGCAAACGGTAGCGGCAACACCACCACCGCCACAGACGAAACACACGGCACAGAAGAGGGACGGCGCGTGTGGTGTAAGTACGTCCGTACGCTAGCCGATACTACCGAAGGCAATGCGATACGCGCGTATTCCTCGGGGCTTCCTTTTCCAGCTTGCTGCTGACCCTCCCCAACCTCCCTCGCCCTCTCCCGCTCTCTTTCTCTCTCTCTGTGCCCTCGCCCGGTGCTGCCGAAGCGCGCTACGGGATTCCGTTTTCCGCCCTTTTTGTCGCCGCGAAAAAGGTCCGCGTGTGCTGGCCCTGCTCCTGGTTTCGTTTTGCGCGAGTCACCGACGGAGGGAGCGCAGGCGCACGCGCGCGCCCACCAACCGACCGATGTGATGCCCTTCCGTTTTCCGCCCAGCAGGCGCGACCGAACCGTCTTCCCCATCACCACCCAACTTTTCGTACATTACGGAACTCGCTTCGTTTTTTTTTTCCACCGAGCGCTCCGAAAGTGTTCGAGTGCGGTTGGGCGAAAAAACGGCGGCTCGCGAAAAAGGGGCACCCCACAGGAATGGGTTAAAAGAAAAACGGCACCATCACTCTACACCGTCACCGCTTTCTGTCCGCTTTCTGGCCACACACTTACTCTAACGCCAGGGAGAGAAGAAACACTTCTCCGCGATGCTTTCTGGTCACAAGCGCCGTGTCGTAAATGCATCTGCTGACTGGCTGCCTGCTAACGCCTGCCTGTCAAGCGTTTTCCTTCCACCCCCAAAACGTGGGGTGGTGGGGCAGGTGTGGCGACCGCTGGCAGAGGTAGAAAAACTGACACTATCCGATCGATAAAAGCCTCGAAAATGTCCTCGTGTCAAAGGAAAGCTCCCATTTTGGGATGAGGGGGGAAGGCGGAAAGGCTTTTCGGAAGTAACCCTCCTCGTACCAAAGAAAGGAAGGCGTCCCAGTGGGAAAGGACGATTTGAGCTACTATTTCAAACCGACGGTTCACTAGGACAACTTCAAAGATAAGGACATTCAATTCAATTCGGATTGGAATGCAACATTTACTTGAGTAGGTGCATCGACTTTTGTATGTGCTAAAAAGGAAACCCCCTCCACGGGCACCATTTCCTTTTGGAGGGACGGATAGTGTCCGATTTTAGCCGATCAAAGCTTTGACACAAACCTCTGACTGTCCGGACCTACAAAAGACCTACAAACAAAATCTGCTTTGCTACATAATGTTTGGAATTTTCCTACACAAGAAAAACAACTCAATTTTCCGTCTGCTAAGAGATAGCAAAAGTTTTCGCTAGAAAAGCTTGCTTCTTAACGTTTATTTGAAAAGGCTTTTTGGTACAGTTGATGTTCTGGAAATAGTTGTTTCCAACTTTCTATTGATCAGTATCCCGATTGCGTTGATCTGTTACATAAATTTACTATTTTGTTACATACTTAGCTTAGGAGAAGACGAACTTTGTCATACTGAGGGAATCGTCAACCATGTTTTAGCTTTACAAATGAATTTATTATCTATTCAACTTCTCGCCGTTCAACATCAGGCTTTGAATAACTTAGATTCATCGCTCCACGGATCAGTCGCATCATTGAACATATTAACCCGTTTTCTGATTTGCTGGTGGATTTAGTTAATCACTTGTACTCATCTGAGTTCTTTATTAGTACGGACAAATGCTTCGGGGATAGCCTAAAACAATGCAACCGGTATCAACTTGGTCCGTCCATTTACAGATATAGCGACGCCGCGAACACGATGTCTCGCTTTAGCAACCGGATCGCTTCGGAGAACTTGTTCTCTAGGTCCGTGTTGCCAATCGTCTTCGATGCCTGCACCATCTGGCGCAGCAGTTCCTCCAGCCGGCGCATGCACCGAATGATGGAGCCCTCGAAGATGTCCGTCATCTGGCAGAGCTGCGAGAACGAGGAACCCTTGCACCAGCAGAGCACCACGTCCATCAGGTACGGCTTGAACGAGTCCACGTAGCGCGCCTCGTCCACGTCCACCTTGCACTCGTTCGACACCTTCGCTATCCGGCGGGCCAGATCCTGCATCTGGCGCAGCGGCCCCGACAGCTCCTCGGTCGCTGCCGGAATCTCGCTGCTCTTTTCATCGCACACGAAGCAGCTGAGCAGGGCGCACGACTGGGCCGGGGTGAGCTCGGAGAACGTGCCATTGAAGATCATTTCCGTGATGAGCAGCTCGTCGGCGCAGCTGAGCTCGCACGCCACGCGCCCCTTGAACTCGATCACGTCGGAGGCCGTGCAGTAGCCGAGCCTCCGCAGGACGCGCTTCCGGTGTTTCAGCTCGCTCATGTGCAGCAAACTGCGTGCCTCGCGGAGCGCGTTCTTCTCGGCGCGCACCTCCTTTTCCAGCTCCACCTTGCTCATGTACTGCCCGTACACCCGGTCGAGCTCGGGCGCCTCGTGCAGTGGGTGGCTAAACAGACGCTTCTCGAACTTGTCGATCATGTCCACGACCAGCTGGAAGTCCTTCTCCTTGATGTGCATGTCGTCCACCGGGTTCAGCAGCGGTGGCCCCTGCGGGAACCGCTTTTTCACCTCCTCGATCGTCTTCAGCACCGACCGCCGGTTGTCGGCCGGCCGCAGATCGTTCGGGTAGTACACCCGCAGCGAGCTGATGCGCGCCACGAGCTTGTGCAGCACCGGGACTACCTCGACCGAGCCGCGCTTTCCCGCCGGGCACGGACACGGAATGCCCTCGCGCTCGAACCCGTCGGCCACGTGCAGCAGCACGTCGATGATAACCTTCTGCTCCGTCTTCAGCGGGTTCTGCTTGCTGTCCGCGTTCTCCTTCTTGAAGTTAACGATAATTCCCCACTCGAACTCGCCCGCGTCGGACTGAATTTTGATCATCCGGCCGGGCTGCAGGAACGGCACCAGGTAGATCGGGCGTGTAACGTACTCCCGGAACTGCTTGCCGAGCGTGTCCAGCTGCTCGCGGATGTGATGGTACGAAACGATCGACTGCTCGTTCCGGATCTGGATTGCCTGGAGCTGGCGCTGCTTCTTCTGCACCCGCTTGTAGATGTCCGGGATGGACGATTGGTTCTGGAACTGGAAAAACGATCGCTCGAGCATGTACTCGGGGTTGATCTCCTCCACGCGCAGCAAGTTCAGCACCATGTTGTATGTGAGGTGGAACGCGGAGTTGATTGGATCCGGCTTGCCCTGGACGATCTCCTTCCCCACCGCCGGCGAGACCGCCTCATCGATCATGAGTATCACGATACCCTTGTCGTCGAGGCCACGTCGTCCGGCACGGCCCGACATCTGGATGTACTCGCCGGACGTGACCCAGCGGAAGTCTTTCCCGTCGAACTTTCTCGGCCCTGTAAAGAGTACCGTGCGGGCGGGCATGTTCAATCCCATCGCGAACGTTTCCGTCGCGAAGAGCGCCTTTATCAAGCCCTCACCGAAGAGGATTTCGATCGTTTCCTTCAGAATCGGCAGCAGCCCGCCGTGATGGATGCCGATTCCGCGCCGCAGTAGCGGTAGGACATTCTCCACCTGCGGTAGTTGCCGGTCCTCCTCCGACAACACATCCATGGCATTGTTGAACACCTCATCAACCAGCTTTTTCTCCGTGGTCGAGTTGAAATCCAGCTTTGCCATCTGCATCGCAAACACCTCGCAGTCCTTTTTGCTGAACGAAAAGATAATCACCGGTGCAAAGTTGCGCTCCATGATCATTTTGACGATCTTGAAGATGTTCGTCTCGCCCGAATTGCTCGCCTTCAGGCCACCCTTTTTTCCCTTCTGATCGCCCTTCGAAGCCTCACCGGAAGTCTGCAGCACGTTCATGGCCGTGTTGAAGTTGTCCTCCTTGAACTGGCCCCGCTCGTCCACCACCAAATGGATACCGTCGCCACCGGCCGGGAAGAGGTAGTGTTGCAGGGGCGTTGGGCGGTAGTCGGTGTACACTACGTGGCAGGGCTGCTTGTGCAGATGGCATACCCACTCGGCGAACTGGCGCGCGTTCGGGATCGTGGCCGAGAGGAACACGTAGCGCACGTTATCCGGCAGCAGGATGAGCGTTTCCTCCCACACCACGCCCCGCTCCTTGTCGCGCATGTAGTGGATCTCGTCGAAGATGACCCAGCCCACCTCGCGCATTATTTCCGAGCCCCGGTACAGCATGTTGCGCAGGATCTCCGTCGTCATGATTAAGCACGACGCGGTCGGGTTGATCGTCACGTCGCCCGTCACGAGACCGACGTCTTTGAACTCCGCGTGAAACTCACGGTACTTCTGATTCGACAGCGCCTTAATGGGGGTCGTGTAGATGACGCGCTGCTTCTCCACAAGCGACTTGGCTATGGCATATTCCGCCACCACCGTCTTGCCGGCGGACGTATGGGCGGACACGAGCACCGATTGGTTGTTTTCGATGCACAGAATGGCTTCTTTTTGAAACGGATCTAACACGAAGGGGTACTCCTTGACGGGTTTCCCCGTGGGCGCTACGAGCGGCATAAACTTTTGGCCGGGGTACACGGCAACCTCGTGTGTGCACGCTTCCGGCGATTGAATCGTGTGTACCTCGACGTTGCTCTCTATATTATCGAGGCTGGGTGGAGTAAAACGTAAATTAAACTATATCGTAACGCATCTCAAATGAGCACTATTCGATTTATACTTACTTAATGTCATCAAGAAGGGATTCCACCCTTGGTATCTGGACTACATCTTCGTCTCCACTGTTGATGCTGTGGAAACAAGAAAAGTTACACTTTCTGCCTCAATCCTCACTAGGAAAGGTATGTTTGTTTTTACTTTGTATCGTCCTCCTCGGAGTTTAACCGCACCCTCTTGACCAAGGATTCATCTGATTCGATCGTTATCACATCCTCCAGCTCCCGTTTAGTTCCAAGCTTCTCACTGGAGAAAAATAGTCGATAAATTATTTCAAAAAACCATTATTGAAAGAACATTTCAAGGCTCAACAAACCCGCCGGCACTACTGCTGCTGCTGTCGGGTGCTGTGACATCCTTTAGCTTTGCGGGCAATGCCGGCAACACTATTGGCGCGCTGCTATTGTCTTCGTCGTCGTCGTTTTCCTCTTCGAAAACACTAAACAAATCGTTCACTTCCGCCATTCTATCTAACACTTCTCGAGAGCGAAAAGATTCACAATTGCCACTACGTAACAGCGGAACTTCTGGCAATATTGATACACACGCGTGTTTGGAAATCAAAATGATTGCTGTCGTACAGTTCGGTTTGACAACTTTGACAGCCGCCAGCTCGATGCACCACAGGGTGAGTCACTGTATTTCTCCGTCATCGCTCTGCTGGTCTAAACGAATATTTTTGAATGATGTCGTTGGAGCATTGTAGACTGAAATGAATATAAATGAATAATCAATGTTCTGTACAATAATATAATAAATAGAAGTCTTCCACTTCCAGCAATCAATATTTCTTTTCTTTCCATTTCCCACCAATAACCCATAAACACAGAAATAAGACATTAATTTTGTTTGTATGACTATTTCAACTCCTATCGCAAAGGTGAGTTGTGTTTGCGTTTTGAATTTCTTTTTTGAAATCATTTCTTTAACTTTCTTTATTTTTACTTTAGGATGCTAGCTTTTTGAAACTTTTTCTTTTCCTTTTTTGCTCTTCGGCCACAGATGGATTTTACCACTTCATCGTTTTTTGATTACTTTTTTACTTTTCTTCTCTGCAAGTGTGCATTTTGAGTGTTTTCTTTTTTTGTGGCTTCCGTTCATTTGTTCTTATCGTGGTTTTCTTGTTTTTTCTTCTTTTCGGTCATTTTTGCATCGTGTTTTTTTGTCTACCTTCACAGTTCTTTTACTTTTTTTCACCAAATGACCAACCGTGACCAACCGTATTGTGCCGTTTGGTCAGGGGAACTTACAAGCTATTACAATTCTTGTGTATACGTGTATTGCTTACCAATCTCCTCCGTCCATCCATGCATCCAACCTTTTTTTCTTCTTTTTTTTTGAAATCGGATTCCCGATTCGTGCGTCGGACGTTAGGATGGGAGAAGGTTTTACAATTGCTTTCAATGTTTTACCCCGTAACACAAACTGGTGTTTACTCTTCTATTGTCTCCCGCTTGCATCGCGCTTCGCTTCCACACAAAGTACAAAACTTGTTTCTACAACACACCTATTCTATCTAACACTACTACTCCGTCGTCAGATAGCGATAGACGACGTGGTCTTCCTAGCCATTACCTTGTGGGTTACCTTCACTAGGGATGTTCAATGCGATTTTTTTGTCCCAATTAGATAAGTTTCAATAGCCTACGACTCTGGTTGTTTCTAATCCATAATTGTCTAAAAGGCGTCCGGCCACGAGAGCGGTACTGCGCGATGATGTCGATATTATCAAGATTTAGATTGCTTTAAACGCTTCAAAGGATGAAAAATCCCCAAGGCCGCATCGCTTCCGTGGTCGGGCTACTTAAGATACGGCACTTTATCGTACCGTGTCCTCCTATACACCGCACGGCACCAAAGAACAATCAGTATTTGAATGTCCGAACATGTAGATTGAAATAAAATCATTTACATGCAAAAATACCGCCGTAATACGGTAGAGAAAAAGTAACTGTGAAAAGCATCACAAAACAACACCAAATCGGGAAAATATTATAGTTTCGCTACTTCTATGGCTGACCGAGAGTGGGTATATCAAGACAAATGGTGTTGGTGAGATCCTCCTGGGCCAAAAAAAGGAAAATAAACAACTGTCTAAAATAGGTACACTCCAGAAAAGCTCATCGCCAATCATCCGACATTGTCTTCTAAAACTAATAAACTGCTGTTGTTGTACCTTTCCCTCACTCCTTCTCACTCTCTCGTCTTCTCTCTCTCTCTCTCTCTCGCTCTTTCTATAAAGTTATTGATTCTCATAGTTCAGAATAATATTATCAAAATAATCCGTTTACTACTTAATGACGCTCTTAAGAGCAACGCCAGCAAACCCAAGCCGAGCGGCTGAGTCCGAGTGTGTTGCTCTGAATGGGGCAACCGAAGTGAGGCAATTAAATGAAGACTTATATGTGAAATAATGTAATAACAAAGTAAACGCGCGTGATTATACAAACATGCAATAGTGGATTTTATCATTTCGAAGGGAAAAAACAAACACACCAAAGCTAATTCTCTATATCCTAGCGAAACACAAACTTCTTCCATCATCCTGCTACATATTAGTCGGCCGCCTCTTCCGTTCCACCAGCCATGTGTTTGTGTTTGTAGGAAGAAGGATGTTGTTAAAAAAACAAAAGGATAATCCCAATCCTTTTGGCCTGCTCGCTCGCTCACTTCCTCCCCCTAAATGGGATTAACTTGTAACTTGTTTCCGTTTCCTCCATCTGCTACTAGCAAACCTTGCCTGGTTTCTTGCGTCCGACCGCTTTTATCAACGGCGCCAGGAACGCTCCGGCTCCATGTCGTCCTCTTCTTCCTCCTCTTCCACCACCAGCGGCAACTCCGATAGGTCGTCGGCCTCGTTGAGCGTCTCCATTGAAGACGAGTGGATGATGTCGTCCCCGGACGATCCCAACGTTCCTTCGCCCCCGGTAGCCTTCGTCGACGCGATTTCCGCTTCAGCTCCAGTTTCAGTTGCCCCAGCCGTCGCAGCCACCGCCGGCCTGCCGTCACTGTTGGAAGAATCAACGAGAGGGTTCCCTCCATCCTTACCATTGTCGGCGGGGATGGCAGCGATGGCCGGTGTCATCGCCGGTGTCACTGCCGCCGTCGCCACCGTCGTGCACCAGGCGATGGTGAGAGTTTTGTCCTTGAACAGCTTGCCCCGCGCCAGGGCCTTCTCGGCCACCTGCCGTGTGCAGTAGCTGACCCTGAGCGATGGCACCGTTTCGTCTAGCTGGTGTTTCGTGATCTCCCCGAAATGCTTGAAGTGCCCGAGAAGGGCATCGGCGTCGTCCACGGCGAAACCGGTGATCGCGACCGTCGTCGGGCGTCGATCGACACTCGTCGATCCGGGCGGAGCCAGTAGTCGGCCGGCCACAGCTCCCTTCCGCGCACCACCACCGTATGGTGGGTGGACACCCTTGTTACTCGGCGGAGCAGTGACCGCAGCCAGCGGCCCGGATCCCGTTACCGTCGTGCCGTCCGGTCCACGGAAGGTGCGTTGCTCCTGTGCGATCAGCTCCAGCTCGGCGTCCAGCAGTTCCTTCTCGTGCTGCTCCTTCGTCTTGTGGTGGTGATGCTTCGGACCGTGCTGCTGGTGCTGCTGTTGCTGCTGCTGGTGTTGCTGCTGGATACTGGCAACCTTCGCCAGGCTCTGCTGCTGATCCTGCTCGATCTCCTTGCGGAGGTTGTTGATCTTCACCTGCAGCTCGTCCAGGGACGACTTCAGCTGCGTGCGGCGGGCATCCGTCGAGTCGTAAGTCACGATCAGCTCCAGCAGCTTCCGCTGCTCCTTCAGGTACCCATCAAGCAGACCGTACTTGCCCTCGTGGATGCCCTTGTTGAACTGTTCATGCTTCTTGCGCAGTAGCTCGTTCGCGGCGCGGGATATCTTGTTACCGCCTCCACCGCCTCCAACTCCACCCCCAGTATTCGCTCCGACCGGCATCCCCGACACGGGGTTAACGTACTTGTTGGCGTTGTGTCCTTTCGGTCCTTGCTGTTGCTGCTGCTGGGGAGCTAGATTTTCGTTTCCATTTGCCGATCCGACCGTGGGACTTGCGTTGCCAGCATCGCCCACCTTAGCGTTGGCAGCCTGGAGCGTTTTTCCTCCCGCCATGGGGTGAGGGCTGGAGTCCGCGATCGATGCCGAATTTTTGTTGTTTAAATTGTTGTTAATGCTGTACTGGTTCGGATACGATCTCCGCAGCGAGTGCTCCGTCTTGGCTGGCGGCGTAATGGCCGGCTGGTCCCCGCCCGCAGGCGGAATGTGCCAGAACACCTTGATGAACCGGTTGTTCAGCACCGCCTCCGTGCTCCGATACGCTACGTTCGCTTCGGCGTGCGACGAAAACGTCACGATGGCCGCCTCCGGGTCGCCATCGTATCGGATCTGGATGTTGATAATCTTGCCGAACTTCGAGAAGTGATCGTTCAGGTGCGAAATTTCATTCAGCCCGCGCGGGATCTTCCGCAGCTCCAACGAACAATTTTGCTGCGGGTTCATCGGCATCGAGCCGGGTCCGCCGCCGTGCCCTCCGTGGGCCCCGCCGGTGACGCGCGGCCCGAGCCGACTGTTCATCGACATCTTGCGCTTGCCACCGCCTCCACCGCCGCCCATGCCGCCGTGCTGCGGACCGTCCGCGATCGCCACGGCATCTTCTGGCTCGAAGCGTCGGTGGATGTGCTGCGCCGACACGTCGCCACCCTTGTTCGCGTCCACCACCGGCACGGAGATCAGCTCACGCTGGAGCGGTGTCGCGCCGATCGAGTTCCCCGGGAAACCGCCCGGCGGAACCGGGAAGCCGGGGGCAAAACCGCGGAAATTCATCCCCATACCGCCGGGGCCGCGGGGGCCAAACCCGATTCCACCGCCGCCACCCAAACGTTGGGCAATGCTGGGCCGACCGCCGCCGGGCCCCAGCGGGGGAGGCAGATTTGGCGGTTTGTTCCACAGACCGGGCGAGTCCGGGTTGTACTCCGACACCACGACCGGGTCGCGGATCTGTGCCATTAG
The DNA here is from genome assembly GCA_034621735.1 of Anopheles plumbeus. Lineage (NCBI taxonomy): Eukaryota > Metazoa > Arthropoda > Insecta > Diptera > Culicidae > Anopheles > Anopheles plumbeus. The sequence goes on from JAOEFI010000004.1 coordinate 27,483,116, forward strand.
TGCGGGATTGTTGAGGCCCTCCAAGACGACCGGATCGATACCGTGATCCCAGGGGCAGGTTTCGCCACGCATGCAGTAGCCTTTCTCGTCGAAGTCGCGACAGCGCTGTCGCTTCGTTGTCGAAGGTGCCGCCGCCACCGCCGGCGAAGCTGCCACCGGTCCTTCTCCTGGGACCGGATTCAGGACGAGATCAAGCGACACGCCAGTTGAAGGTGCCGGAACGGGGGCGATTGTAGGGACCAGCCCGAGGACGCCTCCCGCGGGCACACTCGGTACGCCACCGGTTGTAGACGCGAGGGCACCCACCGCACCGGCAGATTCGGCCGTACCAGAGACGCCTCCTCCAACAGTACTTGCCTCGGATGCGGCAGTCACCGCAGCCGCCGCCGCTGCCGCTGCCATCTTTGCGCGACTAGGCGACACGGAGCGCGCCATCTTCCGGCGATCGGAGTTGGGCGAAGGGGAACGACTGCGCGAGTTTGATCGGATGATCTTCTGCGAACGGCTACTGCTGCTAACCGCGGCGGTGGTGGCGTTCCCACTTCCACTATTTCCCACGCCGCCAACACCAGAACCTCCATTGCTATTACCGCCGGGGGCACTATTGTTCACGGCACTGTTGCGCCTGTCGTATACACTGCTCGCGTGCCCACCTTTTCGCTCATACCGCCGAACCGGGGGTGACTTGTTACGGTAAGAGGACCGCCCGGACTTGGAGTCAACGCCACCCCCACGGGAGCGGAGCTGTTCCCGGGAGCGCGATCGCCGGGTTTCCCGTGGCCTCTCGAACGAACGAGACCGGGATCGAGATCGGCTGCGAGATCGGTTCTGCATCCGACGACTTCGACGGGTGTTGCCGCCGCTGCTGTTGCTACTGCCGGCACTGTTACCTGCCTCTTTGTTCTGGATGGTTCCGAAAGTCGAAAAGATTAAAAAAATAGAAAAATGGAGATTGTTAGTCGCGTGGCTTTTTAAGTGATTAAATGTAATTGTGATAATAACGATTAAAAAGCTTCCCAGTCGAACTAATTGCAGCAAAAAGCGGATACAACCACAACATCTGATAGGACAATGTGTCGAACATTCGAATCCCAAGCAAACTGCGGTTTATTTAATGACATAGTCTGCTGTATTTGGAGCGAAAAATCGAATCAGATGGAAATGATTTTGTCAACAACAACCAAAACGGACGAAGAATCTTCCAAACGGACAAAGAACCCGAAGAACCAGCACAATGCTGCTAAGAAACGTTCTCCTAATATATGTACATAACCTTCATTGAACAAAATAAAATGCATCTCTGCTCGACAAGCATATCTAAAGCAGCATCATGCCAAATGTGGACATTTTTGTTGCCACCTCAAACCCTAGCATCTTTGAATCCATCACTTACAAACGAAACTTGCCGCAGCAAGTGCATCAACTCGCTGCATCTGACGTCCATCATTTTGGAAAGCCGAACACGGGACGAGACACACGCTTCAAACTCGCGATCACTAATCAACCGCACACACCGCCAGCGTCGGGCGGGGTTGATGCGTCGACACACAACCAGCGCAGCACAACTGGCCTAATCTTTATGCTGATTATTGGCACTGCTGACCACTATCGAACAGGCGGCGTAGCACCCCGCCGCGCTGCCAGTGCATCGAACGGAACGTGCAGGTTCGAACAGGCTCGTTCACGAACTGTGTGCGCTGCTCACACTGCGCGCTGCACGCCGTGTTCCGTGGACAGCGATAGAGCGCACTCTTCCTATATGGCCGCCGAGCCGCGGTGGTGCTGCTAAGTGACTAAGTGATCGTGATCCACCGCGCGGTGCCAGTAAACGAGTGGATCCCGCGCATACCGAACACACTCACAGTTTGTGTGCTCTTAAAATAGCGCGCAGCAGCTCGGCGCACGGGTCGGCGGCCGCGGATGTGGATGATGTTGTGGGGGACTACCGTGCACCGTTCTACTAGATGACGCCACAAGAGGCGCAACATCATCTCCACCTCCACCAACCAAAACAAATACCACATTGGTTCGCCGTGTCGGAAAAAAAAACGTAATTATAATTCGTGGTACGTTCGGTTGTACTCGAGGTGTTTGATGAAGATGGAATTGCTACAAGACATCCGCACATGGCGAGATGTTAGAAGCTATTGGCACATGGCGCGAACATATAACGATAAACGACACCAAAATGGGCAATTATGGTGTGATGCGAGATTAAAGTAGAGATACTTTCTCTACCGGATTATTTTTTCTGTATACTTTTCCAACCCTTCAATGTAATGGTGGCGTATTTAAATATTGGACCAGGAAACAGTGTTTGCCATTTTCCAGCAATGCTGATCTCTGTTGCCACCTTCTGTGTGCTCATACTGTTCCTACATTGAATTTCCCTTAATGTGTCTGGCAGACTACATATATGATCACACTAAAACAAAGGACACAACCAGCATGAAGTAAGCTTGAAATGATTGATTGTGCAGTAGATGTTCCAGCGCCCCTGAACTGTAACATTCTGACAGTGTCGGATACGATACCACTCATTTATTTGAATTCCCTGCGAAGGGGGTGTACGTGTCCAATCGCGAGATGCATTAAATGCTATCTAAAAGAAATAAAAGTGCTTTCCCAATTGCAATCGCAGCCGACGACCATCCATCCGAGTGACGTCGGACGGTAAATGCTGGAAACGGCAACGAGTAATAATACTCGCCCGATTTGGTCCCTCAAATTGGTGACGATGGTAGAATGGTGTTGGGACCGTCGATCGTCGTAGTGGTGCTATTTGCTTTGAATAATATTTATAGTCAGTGAACGCGCGAGATAAATTTAGCTCGGCGCTGCTGCACGATTCAACACGCCCAAGGGACAGGTGGTGAAAAGGATGGGAAGAATCACGCATCGTGCAGGGGCACAGCGTTGGTCACAGACCACCGTATGTTTAATTTACTGTCCACCGTACCACAGCCCTGCTCCAGGGCCCCTTATTCTACCCCGGGTTAACATACATGATCGTCTTTGCTGGAACCTCGCATGGGTGAATGCTGGCGTGAAGCGGCTTTCTGGCTGCCACCGAGGTTGATGCTGCTGCTGCTGCTAACCGAGGGCGCATTGTGGTGGTTGATGCTCGTGCCACTGTTTCCACTGGAAGCCACCGTCGTCGCCACCGTCGTCGAGTCGCGTCCCTTCGCAGGTTGGTGTAATGACGTCCGTTCACCACTGCTGGAGGAGGACATGTTGGAAGAACCCGACGAGGAGGCCGCATCTTTGGTCCCCCTGGTGCCACACTCGTGCAGGGGAGGTGTGAATTCACGTTTCACCCGAACGCGGGAGCTGCTGGTCACTTCTTCGGTGTGGTTGGAACTGGATCCGACCGACAGTCCCACCGTGCCGGACAACTGGACGCTATTGGAGGTGTTGGTGGAGGACGCGTTCGCAGCAGCCGCACCATTGTTCATCGCGACACCGCCGGCGGGAGCCGCCGCCACGCTCGCGGTCTGCAGATATTCCTCGCTCTTGATCACCTTGAACAGCTGCTGCAGGAATGGCTGCGTTTCTTCGGACAGGAACACTTCGAGCTGTTCCTTCATCGACAGAATCAGCTCCTTCTCCGGTTTGTCCTTCTTCAGCAGGGCCAGCACGTATCGGGCCAGAGCGCCCGGATCGGCGTCGCACAGGGGCTCCAGCACCTCCGCGAGCCATACCTTCAACGCATCCGTGTTGTTGATGTACATGACGTCTGGCGCTTGCGAAGAACGAGCGAACTTTTACTCGAACTCGTCCCTTTTTCGTTCCTAAGCAACAGTCGATATCTTAGGTCGAGTTATTGCTTCACTTTCAGCGACGAACACAGCGCTGGCTAGTCGCGCACTTTGCGCTATCGCTTTTCCTCCCTTCCAAGCGCACGACTTTGACTGTGGCGTATTGTGTAATGAGCTGTCTGTGTGTCCACGATGGCGACCACCACGTACTGAGTCGAAGGCAAATGCGAACACAATGCGTGCGCGTACCTATGTTCCACAATCGATTTCTAAGCGCTGATGATGGCTTTTCTTTTCGATAGAACTGCTTCAAGGAGCCCTTTCAGCATCCCAAATGCCTGATTACTATATTCTACTGCAAATATCGACACTGAACTCTATTTTGACGACTTTTCTGCACAACTTCGCGTGCTTCGCTGTTCAAGAAAAGACTATTTCTACGTCTGTAGTGGTGTTGAGAGGTTCGACCTCCATTTTGACAGTTTCGCTCGCAAGTTTCGGACTTGTATCGCTTTCCTTTTGACAGCTTCGCGTGCAAGCTTCGGACTTGCATTGCTTCGATTATATTTCGACAGCTTCGCACGCAAGCATCGGACTTGCATCGCTTGTTGTTTGACGTTTGTCAGTTTTTTTGTTATTCGCTGCGACGATACTTTGACAGCGATTACCTTCTGCTCCATTTGCCAAGAGTAGTACGAGAAAAACTGTTCTCGGTCTATTGTATTTGTTTCGCCGGGAATCGTCTGTAATCCTTCTGGTACGATGGCATCATCCGACACGGGAGGCGTGAAGCCGATGACCATCACGGGCCGGATGGTCCGTGAACGGGAGCGGCTACTTGGCATGAGCCCCGAGGAACGATCCTGGAGGGCACAGTGGCTGAAAGATCAACATCTTGCCCCGAATGAGCCAAAATACGTGCCGGAATATTGGAAGGAGCGATACAATCCAATCCGCCGTGCCTACCGTGCACCGCTGGATCTTGTGCAGAAAGCGCTAACACCAGTTATCGTGAGTTTTGCGCCATCATTCAGCCCGGTCGATGTTATATGTTATGTAATTGCTTCATATTTATATTTGTGCACTGCAGGGTCTCGAATGGGCACACGCAATCCGTTTCTGGACCGGAAAGATTGCTCTAAGTGGTTTGGCTATTCTGGCGACTACCTACTACTTCAAATATAACCAGAACGTAAGCAAGCCAGGGAAACATAATTGCTCTGTGCTCCGTTGTTGTTTACACTTTTATATCCAACTTTTCGCTTCCATCACTTTTCAGGACTGGACCCGCAAAGGAGGCTGGCGAGTTATCCACTCGCGTGAAGCAGTTGTCCCCGGAGACCCAGGATATCCGAACTTCCCGAAACGCGGATCGCCGTCTGAATATGCGGCCAGAGGTTTCAAACAGTCGCCTATTTAAAGATTTACGAATCGTCATCTGGTGGTTGATTTGTATGTAGATAATAAACAATAAAAGCGATAAACAGCTTCTGATTCAACACATCTCATTGAACATTCTTGGATCTTATTTCCAGCAATCATTTCAAATCAGTAGACAATCAGTGGAATCACACCATCGCCAGCATCGGTAATAAGGAATCAAGTGACCATTTTACAATATTTTAAGTATCTCAGTTAATATGTGGAACCATACTTATGCATCGCTATCGAACGTTGATCGGTGGCAAAATGTTCGCCAAGTTAAGAACATACAAGTAGAAGAGGAGCAAATTATATTAGCATTCGAGATAGTTCAATTTTTTTTTATTTTTGCGTCCTAATAGAATAGATATGATGGCAGGTATTGGAACTTTTTTAAAACAAGATTATAATCTATAAACGTTATAGCAATTGTGTGATAAAGATTTTCATGCATTTAGCGTGGGTAAGATCAAATAACTTGAATAATATTTCGGATTCGAAGCCGCTTACAAAACATCAGCGTGTTTAATAAAGCTAGAACATTTTAAATATTTTCACATGCTGAGATCTTCTCACTCAACA
>JAOEFI010000004.1:27488977-27499053 GCA_034621735.1 Anopheles plumbeus
CTTACAAAACATCAGCGTGTTTAATAAAGCTAGAACATTTTAAATATTTTCACATGCTGAGATCTTCTCACTCAACAAGAATGGAATATATTGCAAAGACAAACCCCGTTTAGGGAAGTACACATAATCCGTGAAATTGAATATATGAACACAAATTCACTTAATTGAACACATTAGAACATGTTCAAGTCAAATTAAAATAAAGTCAATGCTTTCCCATCATGAAATCATCCCCGCACATGAAATTGTACGGCATCCGGAAAATGAAATAATTATATCGACTCAAAAGTAATTTAACATATGAAAAAAAAGCTTTAAACAAGCTTGTCAAGCATTCAGTTCAATATTTTCAACACTGCTAGTCGGCATTCGATGTTGTGCCGACTCTGGCGAAGACGGCAGATGCGAGTGTAGTGGTGAGATCAGCGTACGCGGGATAAACATCTGGCGCTTGTTTTGACGTTTGCCGGTTTGGTTTTGTTTCTCGCTCGCTCTCGCACCGTCTGGTCGTTTTCTCTCGCATCGCAGCAGGCATCGGTCGGTATCGTTGGTAGCGGGACCGAAAGCTCGAAAAACGCTTGTGCGCAGTCCAGGTGTCCTTCGTTGGTCCATTTGCTATGCTGCCTTTGCCGCGGAAAGTGGTTGATCCTGCGCAAACGGAAAAGGACTACTTGCCAAGAAGATCTTCGCGGTGAACAGCGTGGTAACGTCGGAGAAGCGAAGTAGACCGAGGATAGCGAACAGGGAACCTTGACTGCTTGATTCGGATACAGTGTGAAGTGAAGTTGTACTGGTCAGGATAAAGTAAATTAGGATTCCAACCGTGATGTTTATGTGGATTCCTTCTGTTCCAATTAGTGCGTAATGAAGGTCTGTGGCAAACGTCACAGAGAGTAAAAAGACTGTTCCAATAGAACAGTGCACATTTAACCACCGCTCCCGACAGTCGCAGCCAAGTGACAAGGGGGAGAGAAGGGGAAGAGTGTAAACCAGCGGAAGAATAAACTGCAGTTACGGGTACCGGGACGGGTCCCGTTAGCAGTGGCCGTTAAATTATAAAGTTTCGTCAGAAAAAAAAGTATTGTAGGCGAGGTGGTGTTCTGTTGCCCCGTTCCATCGTAGAGGCCACCGAATTGAAGTGTTTGTGCGTGTTGTAGATAGAATAGAACGCGTCACTGCTTCCATGAAAGCTCCTAGTGGCGATCGATAGCCAGGGCGGTTTTTGGCGGCCTATCGGTTCCACTTTCAGCGCATCCATCACGGCTGATCAAGTACCGTTGGCGCGCTGCTGGTGCGTAGTGTGTGCGCCCGCTGTATGTGTCACTGTGACAGACCGTGCTGCGACGGCCGACGACGGCGACGGAGGCACGATTGAAGTTGAAAAGTGCGCGAAAAGTTCCCGGCTTTTGCTGACGTTTTGTCAAAGCGAATCGCAAATCGGACGTTGCTGCTAGAAGAAGAACTAAAAGGAGGCAGCCGTGTGTCGGTGCGAAAAAATAAGGCTGATGAGTGTACTTAGCGCTGTGCTGCCGTGTGCGTCGCGTCCGAAAGCAACAGCAGCAGTAGTGTAGGCAGCAAGCAGCGCACGGCCCAGCAGCATTCCTGTCTGTTCTAGCTGCAAAGCGCTCTCCACCTGTCCGCACGGCCGTAGGAAGAGATATCGGCGGAAAAGATCTACGCACACCCCACACTGTGCTGACTGCGTATCGCTGCTGCTGGAAAGCTCCGCCAAGACTTCGTCGCAACTGCTCGCAGCCACTCGACGTGGCCACCATCATCAGCACACAGCGTGTTTGCGAGCGCCCCATCGTCGGAACTCGCACACTCCTACGCCATTTCCAATCGATTTGGACTGCTGCACAAAGTTGCGATTGGAATCGCAACCACACCATCGGTAGGGGAAAAGAATAGGGGAAAGAATCGAGGACGGATCGATCCGCGCAGTCCCGGTGCGCTTCCTCGTGATCGGCCCTCCTTTCGAACGCTTTGGCGATTTCCGGGCCAAAGTCGGGCATTCCTTCAGTCCGAGAGAATCCGGATCACCGTCATCGGGGTGGTACGATCGGACTCTTCGTTTTTTTCCGTTCCCAGTGCATTTGATGGCACAATAGGGGAAGTGAGGGCTATCTGGTACCCAATAGTAATTCCGTTCGCACACAAGCACGGCGTGAATAAGTGAGGGGCGTGGACATTGGAATCGAAATTAAATTCGCCCGCAGATAAGTGCGCTGCTGTTGAGCGTGTGCAATTTCCGGACCGTGCCGGAACCACCGCAATAGTGTTGTGCAAGAGTGTGTGCGCGAGGCTAGTGTGAATTTTTACTTCAAACAGCCCAAGTGTTGGCGATTCTCGGTTGTCGTCGTATCCTTTTTGGGACACCCGTGAGCCAACGGGCACTACCGAGCTACGCTTGCCGAGGATGGAAAATTCCAATGGGTAAGTCGAAGGATTGTGTGGGCCCGCTCGCGCGAAGTCGAGCGATTGATGGACATTTAATTTTTCTTTATTGCTAGGACAGCGAAAGGTGTGCGATAATGTGATCGTCGGGGAGATACTACTGCTACTATCTGCTTTTGAGCCACTTCGACCACCCCTCTCCTACCTACTGTGACATTCCACCTAACCTCCTCTCAGCCCCCTCCACACATCTTCCTCCTCCCATACTCTCTGCCATTTAAATTTCACATAATCTTTCATTATGCGGTTGTGCTACAACATTAGTTCAATTTTTTTTTACACTTTTCCTTGGAGATTCTTCTCGTACCCCGTGTCCACTATCTGGCGAGGAACTGTGACGTATTCAGTTCAGCCGCTCCACCGGCTCGTGTATGGGTGTACCATACTTTTGAGCTTTTTCTTCCTCTTCCCGCGGCGCGCGCGATCTGCATGTGTGTGTGTGCGTTTGGGTATGTGTGCCTGACCGGGTGCGTGCGTATCGCTCCTTCTTGCTCACGTGCCGCAGTCGGAACAGCACGGGCTCCTGCCGTCTCGCTTGCGCCGCGGGGTCGTCGCACACTGGCACGACTCTCTGGGCCATTTAAAGAGACACGGACGTGTAGTGGCGCTGCTTCGTGTTTGCAGTGTTGTTGTTGTTGTCAGCAGCCGTGTCGTGTTGCGAAGTCGTGCCCCGCGCCGGGGCATTTAAACCGCGCATCATGCGCCGCACGCTCTCGCTTCTCTTGTCGCTGCTCCACCGCGCACACCTATGGTCGGAGCCGCGGGAGCACGCTCTCTGCGCTCCCCTTTTTCGTCGGCGTGCGGTTTCTCGCTCTCGCACGCGCTTAGGCCCCGCCGCTCCTCGGCTAGTTTTTCGATTGTTCTTGTTCTGCGGCTTCGTGGTCCGCACAATAAATTATCGCGCTCTCTCTCTTTCTCGCTCGCTCTCCCACGACGGACTGCGGGATCATTGTTCAGGGTTTTTTTTTTCTCAAGAGAAAACTGCGCGGCCGCAAAGTAGGCAAGATAGCGGCGGCGATAGAGCGCGGTGGAAAGAATTTATGTTTGCCATGAAGAGGAAATGTGTGTGCCTTTTTTTTTTGTCCCCGTCTCGTTCGCTCCGAGAACCCCTATCTCGTGGCATGCATGATGCGGCGGGAAAAAGCACCGATTATGATGTTCACACGCGCTGATCCAGCGAGAGAGCAAGCGAGCGAGCGCGGTGTTGCCCTTGCGCTAGAAGATGATGGCGCCACACACGAAATGCGCGCCAAAAAGAGCGAGCGAGTGAGTGAGTGCGACCCCGAAATCTGGCGGGTAAATCGACATGGCTGTGTGCTGCGCCACGGCGATCGAGAAGGCGGCAAATGGAAAATGGAACGAACGAAGCGATTCGGAGCGAAGAAAAGCAAAACGGAGAAGAAAGTGCGAAAAGGCGCGAACCGACCGTCGACAGCGCGCGCGTTTTCACCACACGTCAAGCTCCCTGTGATGGTGCCATGTGCTGTCAAAATATGAACATCTAATCTCTTGGACAATGCCCCCCAATGGACATCGCTCCGTTCTCCGTTCTTTGTGGCTTTTTGAGCAGTTTTTTCCGGAACGATTTCCCACCTACGCCGTAGAACTGGTTCTTCCGGGGATCTTCCGAACGGTTGCATCGCCATGCCGTGGGGCGGCTGCCTGAATTTGGGTCACAATCCGGACCCGGCCATTCGGTCGGTCGCACGATGGAGGCGCATGGTGCGTTTCAGATTCGCCATCAAGAGCCATTTTGCGAAAGCCTTCCGTTGGGATTTTGCTTTCGTATCACCTTCTTAATTGATGCGATCGTGTTCAATATTGATCAGAAAATGTGTTTTCAGAATATTTACTTCACGTAGGCCCGGTATTAAAGTGGTTTTAATATATATTTTGGATTTATATTCAGATATCTTTAGATGTAACAAAACGTCAAATTAAAACAAAAACTTTTCATCTCTTTGTAACTAGATCACAATATGGCAACAAAGTATCATCGTCTGGAGCATCCCGGTCCAAACCACAGCGTAGAGGACGGAAGCGAAAATACACATCGGATGGCCTTGCAGTAAGTAATCGAATAAATTAATTAGATCGCTTGCGCGGTGCCTAAAATGTTCTAAACAATCTCTCAACACGAGCGATACTGGGTTGAGGATGAGTAAAACCAATCATAAAATAGAATAAAAAAGTCTGTGTACATGTTCTTTGGAAAGTGTGCGTTCCCATGTGCTGTATACTTCAAAACGTTCCGCTTGAAATATGGAACATTCCGTTAGGAGAAAATTTAAAAGGCTGGCTGCCAATGGAACTCTTCAACTGCCTACCGTGACTTAACTTATATGCCGAACGTTCAGCGCTAAAAGACGAAGGTCCTTACCAAAGGAAAGCAGGCGATATTGCGATGAGAAAGAGCGTCGGTTATTTAATACCAGTTTCCGATCGTTTGCCTTCCGCAAACGCTTCCCTGCCGAAGTTATTATTGACCCAAGATTACCCCTGCCTTCTCCGGCGACAAGAAGGAAGCTCTAGGGTCCTTGGGTTGCCTGCCTGAGAGTTCGATTTAAAGTCCTGTTTCTTTTCAAAACGCTGGGAATCAGCCTCACCCCGTGGTACCCCATCCCTGAAGACGAACAGGGTACAGCTATTTTTCTATACATGGGCATACGTGGAAAAGGGCACGAAAAGAAGGACATGACGAGGACGGAAAGGGGCGAGCGAGTGCATATTGCCGGGTGGAAGATGGCGGACGGCAAACTTTCGATTCCTTTCAACAACAGGCCTCCTTTTGCCCGATGTACTGGAAATCGATGGAAGAATGAAAATCATGATTGATGTTTATCTGAATTTTTCCAGGAATCTCGATGCCAGTTTGGAGAGTAGCGATGGACAGAAGAGAAGGAAAGATTAATGTCTCTGCCAGTGGACGGTTCTGTGACGATGTGTTTCACGAACAATCCTACACGCTCTAATAGCAGGATAATTACGGCTCAGAGAAAGGGTCGATTATAGAACATGAAATGGTTGAAGCAAACGGGTAATTTGCCTAGTAGATTTTCGTATATTTATTAATTTATTTAAAAGTGTTCGTCTAAAGAAGCGGAAATATCAACATTCTGTTTTCTATTCCGTTTATTTGTACTTCGATGCACATGGGCGATAGGCACAGGGGCGCCACCACTGGTCGAAATCAGGCCTTGATAAAGAGTATCACAATGTTCTGCTCCCTCGTCCGTCGATTGCTTATCAGCTGCACCGCAGAGCGTGTTCCGTTCCGTTGCCAGAGGGCACATTTTTACGAACGAGAAGCGGTAATCTTGCACCACCTGTCCGAACGTGCTGAAGGGATGGCGAGGTTTTCTTCTACCGGCAGGGAGAAGCCCTTTTTGGAACAGCGAAAACCGTTTCCAGCTTTGGGGTGCAATGGGGGCGATTCACCCCATAAGTTAGGCCATTTTTCGTTTGCTATGTCGTGTGGGTGGCTCACTAGCAGGAGGCCTCCTTTGGATTGCTGGTAATTGATAGGCAATTGGTGTCAACTTTGTTTGAGCAGCTAACTCCATTGCTTGTTGCGAAGCACGACTTAGTTGAAATTCCCTTCGGTTGTTCGAGGGGAAACAACAATTTGTCCAGCTTTCGCCTTTAAGCCCGCAGTTCATGCGATTAAATTTGTGTCGTTTAAAGTGTAACCAGAGAGGGGAATCACTCCCATCTCTCCAAAATCAATACCAACTGATGTTCGTTTAGTTTGTTAAACGGTGCGGTTTTGTTTCATTACTCGCTGCTCAAGGAAGATCGAACGCACCAGCATCGAGGCGTGTAATGTGGGAACCCCTGGGCCCTGGAATTGAGTCCGGTATTCATTCACTGACTTTTGCTCCAAAACTGGTGACAGTTGAAAGCAATCTGTGTTTCCTTCCTGCCCTTCCAGGAAGATTGGAAAGGAGTGTGTGCCACTTGAAATTGGACGCGTCCACTGGTGTCCATCTGTCCCTTTTCGTCTGTATATCTGTATGCAGACTTTCGCTGGTGGTGGTCCCCGTCATGGTTTTCTACAGAATTCCATCGACGACCGGAGGCAGGATATGCTGTTTGCCAAACCATTCACAGAGTGTTGTTCGTTCGATCGTTCATTCCTTCATTCCTTCTCGTTATTTGTGACCTTGCGTTCCCGACACACAGGGCAGGCGGTTTGTGGAGGACCAATCTTAGCGACAAGTTGTTCCGTTCGGTTTCTCCTTCAGCTTTTCTTGCTCGAGCCAGTGAAGGAAACTAGTTTTTCTTCACCCGAGCGCAAACAGAGGTTGCCTTATTCTGCCACAAATTCCGACCGATGTTTGCCAAGATCTTGTAAGAGGGAATCTCCACCGAGAACGTCCGTTGCTTTATCATTCCCTTTTCTGCCATCTTCTCTCTACCTCTCTCTCTGTCGCTAGTTCTTTAGCGTTTTGCTATGATCGTGCCAGGAACCGCGGTCGGGCGTTCCGTCGTTGTTTGCCATTCCCATCCCATCGCCAACAAACTTGGATGATTCCTGTTTTCCCATCCAAGAATGGCTTCCTGGACTTCCTGGTGCGTCCAAAATAAACCTTCATATTCTACGTTCGATACTGGAACTGGTCGTCATATTAAAGGTCTCGCAGCCATATTGTTGCCCTGCGCACAAATAAGGTGTGACTTCATGTACCGGGCGGTATGGTAGTGATAATCTCACCCGCGAAGCACCAGCAGCACCAGTGTACGCGACAAGGCGTGGCGTGGCGTATCTGTCTGTACCGCGAATGTGTGTGAAGGCTGCTGTCAGCAGTGCTGGCGCTGGTGAACGCGCGGGAAAATCAGCTGCCACGAGCGCGAAATGATCGAGCAAACCAAACCGTGCGAGCGAGACCGCTCAATTGCCCGTGCGAGTGCGACAACACACCTCGCTACACTATAGGTACCGACGAACGAACGAGTGAGCGAGAACGAGAATGATGGAAGAACGAACGAACGAACGAACGGAGCAAGCCGCGGGTCTACCGTTTAGGCGCCAACTTTGCTCTGACAGTTCGAAAGTACCGAACGGAGGAATGCAATCGAGCGCGCGCGATCATTATGGCAGAATTTCGACGCGGTAATGACACTTTCGGGCAAGAAAATCCCCGTGCGATAATCAAATTTCTCCGGATGGACTCGCATAAAGGTGAAAACCTAAACAAACGACCGAAAATAAATGGCAATTGCAGACGGCAGATTTAAGAAGGAATCTTGGAAAAGCGAGGGAAAAAAAGCGGTCCTCTATTGACTCTCTTCTATCCAGGTTCTGCTGCATATTTTTTCATGTTTCCTTCGCCCTTCCAAACCGGGGAACAAGCCGAGGGAATAATATTGTTCCGAGAAGGGCAAGTATCCCACAATATTAATTGAAAATGTAGCAGTATGTTTTCTGTATCGAAATCGTTCCACTTTGTGCATTTTTCGTAGGCTAGATCAACCAAGATTTCATTGTGCACGCCCAGCAGCAGATAGTCCCCTGTTACATAATTTTTGCTTCGGAGATATGCTTCACAGCTTCACGAAAAAAAAAGCATTGGTGACTGCTGAACGGCGTAGTCACTTTGTCTTTGAGATATTTTCATCTCCTGCCCAATGACAATCTCCCGTCGATCGGTGCGATCAGCAGTCCTTCTGGCCTTTGGTTTTCACATTGTTTTTTCGTATACTGTCCACCCTGTGTGTGGCGGCACCACGACAGACCTACGTCAGTCACGTTCCAGTGGCTACCCCTTTTTTTCTCCCTCGTCTGTTCCGCTGCACTGAGACACACATTTGCTGCTTCTGTGTTTTCGTCGCCGACAGCGGCCCCTTGGAAGGAGGCCATGGTCGATCGACCGTGACCGGGCGGACGACACTTCCGCACGGGGCGAAGAGAAGTGCACGGAAATGGCCGCGTCGTTCTCAAATGTCGCGTTTTCTATTCTTTCCTCTGTCTGCCGACGACTGTCGCCGACTTGTACCACCGGCCAAAATGTTACTTTACATTTCTTCTATGGTTTTGTTTTTTCTCTTCAGCCCTCCACACACTCCGTCATTAATTTATTATGTAAAGGGGTCGTTGAATTTCGGTCTTTTTGTGACGCGTGCACGTTCGCGCCCAGCTTTTTTTTATGTCGCTGTTGTTCCGCATCCAATATTAGACGCGAACGGGGGCCGGAAAGAAATCCAGTTTTAAAGGTCTCCTCCGTTTGTTCTTTTTCTCCCGTCGCCCCCCGGACAGCGCTCTCCAGTGGAGGAGGAAGAGGATCAATAAAGGAATTTCATCCGCGTGCGCGCGCGCGCGCAAATTCTTTTCGCGGGGTTTTCCGCCTTACGCTGCTTACCTTTTGCTTCCTCTCAACCGAGCTATGCCGTTTTAGGCTCACAGGGACGGGCAGAGAGTGAGAGAAAGAGGGCAAACAGCAAAGAGCCAACCAGCCAGCCTCCCTGCTGTGCGATGTAGGAACGTGATAGCCGAATAATGGATAAAAATAAAATCGACAACATCCCCCCATCCAGCCAACGAAAAGCTACTCCAAGGAAGTGCCAAAAGTTCAATCCACTCTTTCTTTCTCCGCCCGAAATGGTTGTCTATCTTTGCCTCATCATCCCCTACGTTACGTCGTCTGCTGCACCACCAGAACCCGTCCTGCTGCCGGCCCTTTCCACCCAGTTTCCAGTGATGGTTTGTGGCTTGTTGGCTTTTTGGTTGCCGGTTTCGTAGCGCGCGCGCGCTCGCGTCTCTACGTACGATCTTCACTGAGGCACAGGCTCTGCTTGGCTTGGCTGGCGGTGTTGGTGCAAACCTTTCGCTTGGCGGGAAAAAACCGACCTTTTCGTTCGGATTGCGCCAAAAGCAACAACAAAAAAAAAGATTTGGTTTAATGGTGTCTTATTCACTACGGGCTCGATGGTGCCGTGTGTTATCGATTGCGCCTTCGTCTTTATTACACACAAAAGTAGATGATAATTGAGTTGAGTGAACCCTTTCTCGAATCACGGATCAAAGAGAGTGTCAGAGGGTCGGAATGTGCATGATATTGCTAATGCTGCGGATAATGCCGATGAGATTGCTGTGCGATGCAAATGATCATTAAAACAGAGCTTTGCTTTGAACAGTGGAGTTTCGACATTCTAATGTTTCATGATGAACAAAAAATTAAATTAATAGCATTTAAACATAATTTCCTAAGACCTTGCAATTATTCTTCCAGAATTAAAACCTTCTCCGGTGTGGTTAGTGTTAGTGCAAGGCCTCTGCATTGAATTTGTTGGAAATAGAAATGTAAACAGAAAAGAACGACATCTTCGAAGGAGCCGTGTATCCGAAGAAGTAAGTGTTTCTCGTTGCACACAACTGCACGGAGCTGTGTATTGCTTCCTTCACTGGACGAGAGTGTCCTTTTTGAAGTGTTTTCCACTGCCGTCTGTACATACTTTCCACTCTGTTGGTTGGATTGTTCATGCTGTTTTATAACCGCCCCGTGGGTCCGTCCCTTCGCCAGAGAAGACGCTGTGAATGCATCGAACGAAAAAATAGGGACGAAATGCAAAAGGAAGAATAGAGTAGTACCTTCGAGAGCGGTAATGGCAGTAGAAAAGGC
>JAOEFI010000004.1:27499153-27511770 GCA_034621735.1 Anopheles plumbeus
TAAACCGAAGATTAAGCGAAGCGAAACGGGAGAGAAAAATAAAGAATAAGCGCCTGCAACGTACACGGGAAGAGGGCTGCGGCGTACCGGAAACGTTAGTCGAAGAAGGGACAGGCAAGATGCGCGCGGGGAACTGGCGATACGAATACGACAGGGTGCGCTTGGTGCTGGGCCGGCGGGAACGGGCCAGCACCTAGAAAAGAGCCTTATTTGCACCGTGCATGGCGGACCGGCACCGAAAAGGGAAAACAGAAAACCATGTCCCTTACGCGTAGCGTCATATCGTACCGGTGCGAGGGAAACTGAGGGAATTTTTCCATCGACAGCGACCGCGGCCCCTCTGCTTGGTTGGTTGGTTGTTGTTGCTGCTGTGAAGCCTGATCCGATCGAATATTCCCGCCAAAACAGCACCCGAGCGCATAAGGCAAGGCTGCAATGTTTTATCGAACGCTTGCTGGAGAGGGTCTCGTGGAGGGTCTAAGGGTTGGCTAGTAGAAGCAACGGAGCGTGTAACGGTCGAATTTTCCCCATTCGAAAAGATGTGTATCGGAATGGCGTTCGGCTGTGTGCGTGTGCGCGCGATAATAATGTCCTTTGCGGATAGATATGTTGCTGCCGGAGAAGGGGGAATGTTGCTGCAGTACGGCGGCACCAGCTGATGCGACCGGCCGGCCCTTCGCATGCACTTCGCGTATGCTAATTAAAGTGCCGAAGAAAGTGGTATAAGGCAAGGATCATGAACGAAGGAACGATGAACCCATCCTGACGCTGGAAGGAGCGGGGAACAAAAAAGGGGGCAAAACTTGACGTAGCTCAGGAGTTTGGAGAAGATATAAGAATTAACGAGTTCTGGGTGGGTTTTTTTTTCCTAACAAGATGTTGTAGCTTTCTTCTATTGCTTCTATTCGACTCGCTCATGTTACCTAGTGGTAGGATCATCTCCCTTTCTCTCGATAGCGTCGGACCTTCAACGTACTTTTTCCTCCATTGGGCAAATATAGTGCACACGCTGGAATATTAAGAAGGACACCTCGAACATTGCCCTTTCTTTTGATGGCATCGAACATCTGCACCAGGGTTCGCATTAATATCCTTTTAAATATGAATGAGAAGCAATTGCGCCAGCGATGCATGTCCTGTTTGACTGTTGGTACATAAGCGCAAGGATCATTGTACGTGCGCAGGGAGCGCGCCATTTGTTACTTCTTCGAAGTCCTTCGGCGCCGTTAAGATATGGCGCCGGGAGTTGGGAGAAAGAATAGAAAATTTAATACGATCGAAATCGGAATGCCGTTACAGGGACAGTGTTTCCTTTTTTATTGTTTCAGATGTCAGATCCTTTCTGTACGCTGTTGAGGATCGTAAAAGGGTGGATTCTCACACCGTTGGGATGTGGTTGAGGCCTTACAGGCGTTTCTTTTTCGGATCTTTATTGCCTACGATTGATGAGAGTTTAAGGATGTGAACAATCGATTGTTTATGGGTCCCAACGTGAACTTTTATTGGGTTTAGTTTTCCTTGGAATTCCCTGGTATCTCGAATGGAGTAATCGAATGGAGGGAAACATTTTCGAGCGCACCAGTATACTGATTTCCCTTTCTCTGGTCGTTTGCAGGAACCGGAAAATGTGCAGCCCTCAGCGAAACGACTCAGCACCGCCGCTGTCCGAAGCCGGCGGTCGCCACCGTCCGACGGAGCGTCGACGTCGACGGCCACAGTTCCCCCGCCTTCTGAACTTCTGTCCATGCCGAGCATCGCGAGCTCGGGAGGCTCGTCGGTGGGAGGCAACAGTCACAGCGCCGCCCTCAGCGATCACACCTCCGACACGCAGAGTTCATCCGATTGCTTCTCGAACGCGCTCGAGTTGGATCTCTACCAGCTCGTGAGTCCCGCCTCGGTCAGCTCGAGCGGTCTGAGTCCGTTCGGCGATGTCGCCGCCAACCTCCAGACCGGTCGCGACGATACCACCGGCAACCACCAGCGCCACCTCCAGCATCACCACCAGCATCCCGGCTGGCTACCGTCGAAGGGCCACGACACAACGGCACACGACGGCAAGAAGGTGGACGTGCTAGGGGAGGTCCTTGAGTGGAAATCGAACAACGCCAGCGCCATCAGCACCAACGCCTCGACGGCCCCCGTCACCGGTGCAACCGTCGAGTCCTGCTACTGGACGCCGTCGTACAAGCAGCGCGCCTGCCCGATGCCACCGTTGTCGTGGGCCGATTCCGACGAGATGTGGAAGCAAATGTGCCGCAAGGACGACCGGGGGTGGCTTGCCCGTGATCCGGCCATGTTCAACGATCATCCAGGTAAGGAATAGTAACAGCCCAAAAGCAAAACAGCTTTCGGTGCCGCGCTTTCCCACGAACGCGAAGAGTCGGCGAATGATCATTCATTGTGGCCGTGGGTGCGTACGACGCGCTCCAGTGCTACCTGCGTTGATCTGACCCAGACGAAATCCCGTCGATGGGCAACCGAACTGATCGGAGGGATCGCGATGTAACCGCCGGTATGCGGCGCGCGGGTAGAGAAGGCGAAGGCGAAACCCAACACCATCGGCAAATCTTTTTACACCTCTTTGTTTTTGTTTTATTTTTCGATTTTCGTCCTGCCGTTTTGCGCTGCATGCTGTCGTCCCGCTGTCCTTTTCACAGGTCTCCAGTCACGAATGCGTGCGATCCTGCTCGACTGGCTGAATGAGGTGTG
The DNA here is from genome assembly GCA_034621735.1 of Anopheles plumbeus. Taxonomy (NCBI): domain Eukaryota; kingdom Metazoa; phylum Arthropoda; class Insecta; order Diptera; family Culicidae; genus Anopheles; species Anopheles plumbeus. Next base: position 27,501,863 of record JAOEFI010000004.1, read on the forward strand.
CGAGGTGTACAAAATGTACCGCCAGACCTACTACCTAGCGGTGGACTACATCGATCGCTACCTCAGCCGCAAAAAGGGGCTGGAGAAGACGCACCTTCAGCTGCTAGGCGTTACCGCGTTGTTCATTGCCGCGAAGGTGAGTGCGATTTGTCATCTGTTGTGTGTGTATGTGACAGAGGCATCGCCGATTCGAAGTACTGTAATGGTTGCTAATTTTTTCCCTTCACAGGTCGAAGAGATCTATCCCCCGAAACTGCAAGATTTCGCGTACGTCACCGATGGCGCCTGCACGGAGGAGGACATCCTACGCGAGGAGCTGCTGCTGCTGCGCGAACTCGACTGGAACTTCACCCCGCAGACGGTGATTGGCTGGCTGGGGCTGTACATGCAAATCGACGTCACGACCCGCGATCCGTACAGCATACTGCGCACCTTGCGCGGTGGTGGAGCGAAACCGTCCCAGCGCCAGCAGGAGAACGTTACCGACGAAAACTTGGACATCCGGGCGACGGCAGCATCGTTAACTACGACGGTGACGTCAACGTCTGCGGCGGGCCCGGTTGCGGCGGCGACGATGCTCAACAGCCCCATCGCGACGTCGCCTGGCGGAAGGAAATCGGCAGGGAAAGTGCCTGCCACCGCAACCAAGACTGATTATACCTTCGTGTATCCGCAATTCTCCGCCATGGAGTTTGCCCACACGGCACAACTAATCGACCTGTGCTCACTGGACGTGGGGATGGCGAACTTCAAGTATTCTGTGATCGCGGCCGCCGCCGTCAGCCACACGTTCGATCGGTAAGTTTGATGCTTCATACCAATCTTGCTCAGTGCGGTAATACCGTGAATTGTGTCCAGTTTATACAATCGTTATCGTCCATCGTTCACGCAGTTGCGGTGATTTCTATCTTCGACGGTATCTCTATTCCAAACTCTATTGTTACATCTCAATTTACCTATTGTACTCCTTTCTGATTACATGTATGGATGAAGCGTAAGCAGCAACAGATTTCGCTCTATTTAAACATTGTGCATAAAAAACTAAATCGCTTACTTGGCTCTCCTTTAGGATAACGGCTTCCCTAGTGTCCGGTTTGAACTGGGAGGAGATCGCACCGTGCGCCAGTTGGATGGAGCCGTACTTCCAGGTGATCTGCGAGGAGAATGCCACCTACCCGCTCACCTTCCTGGAGCTGAGCGAGCAGTCCAAGACCGGCCACGGATTGCAACTCATGAGCCCGAAGGTGCTAACGGACCTCTTCTACAACAAACAAACGCACACCACCTCGCTGGAGATGCTCGTAAGTGTGCACGACGACTGAGGGTGCGGGATCGAACGTGGTTTAGTGGAATTCCATTCTCATGCCTTTTGAACGCTGTCTCCCTCTCCGCAGGATATGGTTGCCATCAAAATCGAGGAGCTAGAATCTACCGCCGCGCGCATGGTGCAGCTGGAGGCTTCACCCGCCCCACCCGGTACCATCCAGTCGGAACACGGCATCCTGACGCCGCCCGCCTCGGGCCGCAAATCGCTGGAGATGACCCTCACGGGCGGTGGTGGTGCTGCTGCTGGTGCAGTTGCCAGCGAAACTAAACCACATCCTTCACAGCAGCAGCAGCAGCAGCAGCAATAACCACACGAGCCACCAGCAGCAAGCGTCGAAGAAATAGTGCTTAAGTATATTTGCGCCTTCCGCCTATCCCGTTTCCAGTTGGCATAATTTATTATTACCCCGTAATCGTAATATGTTGCTTTTTCCCAATGCTGTCGCGTGAAGGTATTGCCTAGCCTAACCAAGCATGAGTGAGCTCGAATGTGAGCAGGGTGAACATGTATCGCATAACTATAATCGGGAGAGTGAGTACATGTGCAAGTCAACACCCGAGACGAAGGAGACAGGCAGGGAAAATCATGCAAGCTACCGTGGAAAAACGTGCCGTGAAACTGTATATTTATCCCCATTCCCACTAATCAGTCACTAATTTCTCTTCATCTGAATTCCTATTAATAATTAACAAATTCAATTTCGCTTCTAACGAGTATTAACGCAAAAGAAGCCCCTTTCCGCACGATGGATAGCGTCCAACTAAATTATGAACGAAACGAAGCTTCTTCCCAATAAATCGTTAACCTACCTTTCCTTTTGCTATTAATCCACTAACACGTGCCCACGAGTTGTCCGAGGAGGTAGGTTTCACCGAAAGAAAAAAAAACATCAGGCTGCTTGGAAAAGCGCTCATCAAAAACCGCGTATCAATACTCTATACTTCGCGGTCCTTCATGCGAAGTGGCGGAAATCTAGCACAACAAACGAAACAACCTTCACAAAGGGTGTAGCGGATGTAACGCTCCCTAAACTTCCCGACTGAATAAACAGCAATGCAATCGGAAAACGGTACACCAAACAAACGCACGCAGTACAAAACAATCTCTCAAACATATCAAATGCCATCCGTTGCAGCAAATAGTATAAGCCCGGAGGAAATTTTAGATTGATTCCGTCGAAATAGGTTTGAATTTCGGTTCTAGTTTGTGCGCTAGGAATAATTCTGTTATATTATAATATCATCCAGCCGCGTATTCTAATATAATCAATATTCTCATATAAAGATGCTATTCGTATCATAACTCTTGTTGAATAGAAATGTCCTCCGAGTCATGTGGATGTTTCCTTCGAAGATTTTTGCTGATCAGAAAACGATAGGCGAAAAACAACCGTAAACCTGATAATTAACATTTAATTGAACTAGTAAATTATGGAGCAAGGAAAGGGCTCACCGGTGCAAACCAGTAGACGAATTCATTAATTAAGTAGGGTCCAGGACATGCCGGAATAAAAAGGGCGCATGATTTGATGCCCGCTCGATACATGTATAATAGCTTCTTGAATCAACTGCACCCCACTTTTTACTGGACTTGTGATATTCAACCTTCTAAAAGGGACTCATGAAAGTAGATTATGGACATGAAATAAGTCGCCTGCATGAAAACCCCCAAAAAGCAAACCCAGCGAACGTGGAATAAACGCTTGATACGACTTATCCAATTGCGGATAGAATACTGAAATCTATAGTTGCTTAGTGTTACTACGTGAAGCGCGACGTCTAGTCGCTCTAGTTTATTGCTTTATGCACCGTTCACCAGGACGATAGTAGCGAAATGTATAAAACGGAATGTAAGTAGTAGTAATGGTATTCCAGAATCGTTGTTTATTTCATATAACTGCTCTTCGTTATATATAACCGCTTCTGGTACAATGTGCGAAGGAAAAAAAGTTCATAGTTTATAAGGACGTCGGGCATTGCCAAAATATCAAGGTGTTTGACTGTGCGGAGACACATGCCGCAAACACGGCCTTTTATCGTATCCCATATGTACGTAGACTAATGTAAACAATGAATTGACATGGTGTAAATAATGTTTGGTAAAGCACGATCCACATTAAACATTAACAAAAAAGCCTTATTCTTATGGAAAGAAATGTGGAAGTATAATTAATTGTCAACAAACTTGTTGCTCTTGTTCCTCTCTCGAATTCCGTGGTAGTAGAACTTGTTTCATTCCGCCAAACCCCCTTTTTCACTTTTGCTTTCTCCTCTGATAAAAAGATGATAGGTTGCGATTCAACCTACTGCAGCTTGCGGTGCATTTTATGATCATGATGGTAATGATGTCTATGCGTTATGAAATGAAAGTAAGAACTCATATAACGGGAGTTTATGTAATCAATCATCAGTTTACTTCATTGATGTTCTGGCCATTGGCGACATAATTCTGCTGGTTATCGTAGCATAAGATAAATGAGGCAAAATTAGCACCATGCGAGAAAACACTTCGGCAGCTTGAACTTATCTTCCCTTCGTGTCCCTTCTCATTTTCTAGGTTAATCAAACGAACTGTGCTCTACTGGTTGCGGAAGCTGAGATTAAGTGGTGCAAACTACAAAGTTGTTTATTGGCCATAGAATAATAGGAAAAAGCAATTCGACCATCCGCGGCAACTAGTCCCAGCTAGCGATCGACATTTGCTGGTATTTATAACGAATCCCCAATTCTCGTTCAATAGATACAGAAGTCATTCGTCATCCACGTTGGGGTACCAGTAAACCGGGGACGGAGTTGCTGATAGCCAGGACTCCTGGATTACCTGCAGGACGAACTGCACGAAATGGAGCTCGGAGTGATGGCCATGCAAGGAGATCTGTAGGATAGCCAGCTCTTAAAGAAGAATGGAATGAACAAGCATTATAAAGTGATCGTGAAGAACGAACCGCAACCGATGGTTTTTCAATACGACGCCACGAAGATGAATCCCCGAAGCAGTATGGACTACAATTTCGGATAGAGATTGCTCATCTCATGCTGAGTGGGAGTCCTTGAAATGGTGTGTGTATATTCACCGCAAATGCTTTCATGTTTTGATCACGTGCAAATCATTCCTCGCTCATTTTGATGCGACTATCATTAATAGCAAGAATAAATTCGCCTTCGCGCTGTGAATTAATAAGCAGATAATGCTAGAACATGCTTACCAGTAAAGAGAAATTACAGTTTGTTCAATCATAGGGCTTTTCACAAACATGTTGGTTTCAAGAACGTCAAAAGCTTAAAGAAATTTCTTAGTTGGTTAACAAACAGATGTGTTTCGCTTTTTATCAGTTTTATTCATTTCTAAAGTATTTTTTTTTTTCGTGGACAAAAATATATTTGATAAAACTCGCGGGCTATATAAACTATTCGAAACATAAAACACACACCCAGCTCGCGCCCGGAAATGCTTCCTACCTACATTGTGTCAATCACGTAATACTTAAATGGTAAGTATGAAGCGAAATGAAACTATATTTACATCCATTGGCTTTCTGATTTTTGAACTGTTCGACGACGCCTACACCTAGGTCACTGATATGCGGTAAATTCCATTACAAAACTATGGGTACGTAGCGGCTCCAACGCAACCGCCCACGCACGACGGAGTAGGAAAACATTAAGGACGAAATAGAACTAACGCTACTGAAGAATAAAGTTGTAAGTAGATGGAAGCGTGGCGGCTTTGCGAACGTTCTGTAGGCGGGAACGCGTCGTTCGGCAAGGACGAATCCGATCGATTCTTTCGAACCAACGATCGCAATCGCTCGCCGAACGTGTTTGCGAGCCTCTCCAGGGACATTCACCGCAGCTTCCGGAGTACGGTAATATTTGCACAGTTTGGCCCAAAAATAAGTATAGATAATGCTTACACCTCCTCGAGCAAGGTCTCGCCGACGGAGCGCAGGTCGAAAGGAAGAATCTATATAAATAAAGGAGAATTAATGGATAAAGATACAACGCCGATGACACAGACACACACCCGAACACCACCCGCGGCTCGGGATACGAGTGTGGCACTGGAACGAAATATGCTTAAACCTAGACACCATCAATTGTAACTTCTAAACTAAACTAAAAACTTATCTATATGCTTCATTCAAACTAAAAAAAAAATACGCACTCGGGACAAGTACTACTACACAAAACGAAATGTGGGACGCGGACTGTGTCACGGTGACGTAAATAAACACGAATTGGACGGATACACTGACACTGACAACAGGATGCATCGATATGTACAAATGAAAACACGCAACTAATGTAAAACTTAAAGTAAGTCCCTTAAAAATAAGCGATGAAACAAAGTGAAAACACATCGACGGAAGTGAACCAGAAACGGCACACCGACAGTCGTGTCCTGCAATTGTTAGTACGTTTGAAACTCCACATCGAACGAATACCGTCAAGCGGCGCACACTAAACCTACTCCACTGACTCGAGCTAAATGTTGTTTTTTTAACTTCCTCTGAGGCACTTTGTGCTCGTTTCGTTTAACGTCGGACGTTGGGCAATCTATTGTAGATTTAAAAGTCCCTCCCCACTAAAAAATAAGGTAAACCCCCTTTTTTGTTCCTTTCCAAACCTCGGGTCGGAAGGACTTATGCCTACAGTACGGTTGCCTGGTTTGTTTTACATATAAGAACGTACTATAACTAACACTAACTTACACTAACTCTAGGGCTTGGGCGAGGTTTGCGGCGATCCCAACAGAAATTGGAGTCCGAAACCTCGCCGTGGCAGGCCCCTAGAGCAGACCAGCTGGTCCTTGCTGCTAAACCATGTGATGGGGCATAGTGGTACGCGGATATCCTCTCCCCGGCACTACGCCAGGTGTAGGCCGTGCGCCGTTGGAGGACGAAAAAAGGATGAAATGATAAAGAAAAGAAAATCATAAAATGCCTAAATTGTAGATTCCTAGCCTAAACAGACGTCTGGGGAATCCCCTCGATGAGGTTCGTCCGGCTGGCGCTGTTAGATTTCGTGCCACCGCGACTCGACGGCACCGGGGTCGGTTGATGCGTACGTCCCACCGGCGCAATGGAGGACACCTCGCTCGTGGGCGACGCGGCCCCACCGAGCTCCCGCTGCGAGCCGACCGTACCGCTGCCCAGCAGGTTCCTCGAGTCGGACCGCGGGAACTTGCCGTTCCTCTGCTGCTGCTGCTGCTGCTGGGGCGGCTGATGTTCGGGCGCGCCTTCCGGGTTTCCGGCGTACTTGATGTTCCGGTCGAAGTTGGACTCCTTCGCCGGCAGCGGCGACACCGACGTCGACTCCTTCATCGAGATGGCACTGCGGAGCGAGCTCTGGCTACCGGTGAAGCCGCTCTTGCCCGTCACCTGCGTCGTGCCGAGGCTGCTCGGCGATCGGATCGAGCTGGCGTCCGGGGGCATCTTGCTGTACTTGGACGGCGAGTCGCGGTACTCGTAGATGTTGTTGCCCGGTGTACCACCACGCAGCGGTTGAGCCTGCAGGATCGAGTTCTCCATCACGGCGTCACGCTCCGACTCCGGGTTGTCCATGCCGAACACGGCCTCGTCGTACAGGCGATCGGACTCTCTGTTGTTTTAAATGAAAGTGAAGAGTGCGCACGGAAAGTCATATAGCATGTCCGATCGAAAGTATCGAGTTTTTTAAGATCCGGTCTTCAGCCAGGAGTTAAATATCTCCTCGTTCAGTTATAGGCGGTACCAACCTCTTGGCGTTTCGCCACATGATGCAGCATATCACGACGAGCACCATCAGTATGAGGCAGGCAACGGCCAGACTCCAGAACGCGATCTGCAGCGGTTCTTTAGGTTCCCACCAGAACTCCGTCGTGGGCGGGTAGGTCGGAATCAGCACACCAACAACCGTCGGAAGGTACTGGAAGAGAGATAGAGAGAGAGAGAGAGAGAGAGAGAGAGAGAGAGAGAGAGAGAGAGAGAAAGAGTTACGAGAAATGCCAATCATACATCTCTTTTTTGTCTGTGAACCTGGTCGGTCCCCCAATCCTTACCTCCATCCAGAAGGCACCCTCCGTCTGGCGGAAGTTCATGAGGATCGACGAGTTGTAGGTCGTATTGATGTTGAGGTACTTCAGCTCGCCGTTACGCGCCTTCTCGAAGTACAGGCCGAGCACCTGCGTCGGCGTCGGGTTGCCGTGGCGCGCAAAGTCCGAGTACGTCTTCATGAAGAAGTGGCTCATGTTGCGATCGTTGTCCGTCCACATGAGCCGATCGAAGCGCTCGCGGCGCGGGAAGAACTCCACGTCCATGAACGGGGCCCCGGTCAGCAGGTAGTGCTCGATGTCGTGCGGTACCTTGCACCACTCGGCCAGTTTCAGGCCCTCGATGGTGGTGTTCATCACGTAGCTGTACACTGGGACGTTCTGCTCGACCAGCAGCTTGATCATCTTGTCCGTCGGGGCGCGATAAAGGAAGTCCGAAAGTAACTGTAGGGGGAGAAGGATCGAGGATTATAAGACACTATCGTTTGGAAGGTGAACACGAAGCCGTCCACTCACATGAATGTACTGCTCGCGTATGAAGGTGGTGTTCTTCGGGTCCGGCCAGTAGGTGTACATGTACTTGATCGCCTCGTACGTCCCGTTCAGGTTGAGCGTGTAGTTGAAGCGCAGCGCGAGCTCGCGCACCTTCTGGTCGAAGAAGCGCTCGTCCACCTCGAAGTACGGCGCCAGCGACTTGTTGCCGGTGATGACGTACGCGGCCTCCTGCAGCGTCACGCCGGTCATGTAGTGCAGGCCGCGGTTGAAGCGCCGCCGCCGGATCAGACTCTCGGGCGTCTCGGACAGGAAGTGCCAGTCGCGCTCGTTCCAGCCCTCGTACCAGCTGTCACCCGGGAAGGTGAAGTTGTTCTCCAGCACCGGTCCCCACGGGAACAGGCCCACCTGGGGCGCGAACTCGGCGTTCCCGAGCTCGTACGAGCTGCGCCCGTTGCGCATGCAGTTCACCATCTTCCACGACGTCTCGATCGAGCAGCCGACGTTCTGGGCGAACACGCGGCTAGTGTTTTGCGCGCGCCACTTGTCCACGATCAGCGCCCAGTCGGCCAGCGCGGACCCGGACTGGCCGATGACGCGCGTCACGATGTCGCGGGTCTGCGGCGCCACCATCAGCAGACCGGCCGAGGCACCGCCCGCGCCTGGTCCGAAGAGCGTGATCGAGTTGCGGTCCCCGTTGAAGGACTCGATGTTCTCGTTCACCCACCGGACGGCCATGATCTGATCCAGCAGGCCGTAGTTGCCGGGCGAGTTCTCGTCGCCGGTGGAGAGGAACCCGAGCGCGCCCAGCCGGTAGTTGAAGGTGACCACCACCACGTCGTAGAACGCGGCCAGCATGTGCCCCGGGAAGGTGTTGGACGCACCGCGCACGAACTCCCCGCCGTGGATGTAGATCATCACCGGGTACCGCTGCGCCACGCCCGCTTGTGTCTGCGCCGTGGGGGAAGATGATGGAAAAGTCGAGCAATGAGATGTTTGGCCACTTGTCACGGAACGCCTGCGACACTTACATTCGGCGAGAAGATGTTCAGGTACAGACAGTCCTCGTCCATGTCCCGGATGCCCTTGGTCGCCCCGGTGTGCTGCACCGGCTGGGGGCAGGCGGGGCCGTAGTCGACGGCCTGCAGCAGCTGCCAGCCGCGGTGCTGCCTCGGGGGCTTGAAGCGGCCCTCGTGCGTCGGCGGCAGGGCGTACGGGATGCCGAGGAACGTCGAGCACTTGCCCATGATCCGGTCGACGTTGCTGTGCCACGGCCGGTAGAGGCTCTTCGGGTCCGGGTTGTCGTACTGGTACACCATGAAGCCCTGCACCTGGCCGTAGTTGGTCGTGACGAACACGTCCCGCTCGAGCTGCATCGAGTCGCGCCGCAGCTTGCCCTGCAGGTCCTCCCGCCACCCGCCGAGCACGCCCGGGAACGGTGTCTGCACGAGGTTGGGGTTGGTCTGCGGAAGACAAAAGAAGAAGACAAAACGGCATGTAATGAGCGAAACATTGGATAAATGATACATTTCTTCCCTTGAAATCCATTCCGGGGAAGTCGAACGAAATTTGTCGTAAATGATCTTTTGTCTTTTCGGTTGTAAATGGAAAATCCATGCTTCAACCGATGATCGCGAATGAGTTTTCCAACCGAGACTGGTTCGCTTTTTCTCGTTTTAGTCAAAGTGCTTCGAAACGTTTACGCGAATGTCGTGACGCATGGAGAAAAGCTTTAAGATGTATTTCGTTTCATATTTGCACATGGAAAAGTATCTATGCCCCTACTATGTTAGTACAATAGTACTATGTTTGCAAGAATTGTTCTTCTTTTGTACGTTTTACACATGAAATCAACATAAAGCACCGGTTTATTCACAATAATCAAAAAGAAAGTGTGTCGTAGTAGACTGATGACATCCCAAACAATCTCTAAAGTAGTTCTAATCTAATATGATTATAATTGGATGAAGAATTGATATAAATTATTGTATATAAACTTATTGTTCGTTGTTTCGATCTTAAAGGATAAGACTAGGTAAAAGATTGATTTACAAATAGT
>JAOEFI010000004.1:27535072-27576059 GCA_034621735.1 Anopheles plumbeus
AATAGCCTCCCCCTCGTATAACATAACAGCAATACTACCCAAATCCACTGCAATGGCACATTCGGAGTAAATGGCATCATGGGAAAGATCTTCACCGGAAATGGGGTGTCCTAAAACCTAAATTCCATTCGTATGAGGAACCAATTCAACAAGTTGACCGTGTTTTGTTCCGACGGGTGACCGTGCGAAAGGTCGACTGATTTCGAACCCTTTCAAAAGCGCTACAGAAAACAGCACGGGTGTGGAGGCGTCAGACGCATGAAAAAAGATCCCATACCATCGCAAGACGTAGTGTTTATGCTGCCAAAGAACAAGATCTAAACGCGCGGAGAAGCAGCGAAAATCGGGAGCCAGCAGGGGGTGGAGTGTGGCAGCATAATCCAAACGAGCAATTGCCAAGTATATCTCCACACCGGCATCAAAGAGCGCCCCACTGTGTGTTGTCGCGGGTGGAGTCGTGGGTGCAAAGGAAAAGGCAGAAACATAATCGAAACCCCTTTTCCCACTTCCGCACCCTGCTGGCGGATTGCCACAGGCGCGTTCAACAAGTCATTGAACTCATTACGAAACAAGTTCATCCGGTGCCGGTGTATCGTTTTGCTGTGCGCCCGAATAGTAGGTGCTGGTGGAAGAAGTCGTGCTGGTTCTCACGTACCATGAACATAGCATCCGAACGGCAAATGGTGCAAGGGGCTGCGAGGGAATTGAAAACTAGTGGGGTGGATGCCTAAACACCTTTCAAGATGTTGATGGCGAACAAGAAATGGTCTACCAGAACAGGAAATGCCTCACGTGAGGAGCATTCCGACGCCTCTAGGCGAACGATGACACGCGAACCTGAGAGAGGAAGCGGGCAAGAAAGAAAACGATGTATAAACTCCCATTCCACCCAACGCCGTTCCATCGCCCTCTATGCTGTAGGACGCCGTAGAGTATGTTTCGTAGCGTACAACGCGTAGCACAGAGAAACAGCACGGGGGCAGCATAGTCACCGCATAACAGACAATCAGCCGTTCATCATTCTTTGCTGCCCTGCTAGCTCTAGGTTTTCGAAGCACGCAACCAGAACGATACACTTGCTTGCTTTCGGCAGCTCGTAAGGAAGCTGTTGTGTTCCATCCTTTTCTCACCTGAGGTTTGATACCAACGCGCGCTTTCAAGCTCACTTTGGCGCGTGATCGCCAAAGATCGCCGGAAAGAGTCGAACGAACAAACGACAAACAGTAGCTTGACGAGTTTTAAGAGCTGCTAAAGTGTGTTCAAGAAACTTTTAACAAGGTGTTCCATATACAACTTTTTTTTTTGCAATTGTCTATTCAGATTCGAATTGATATTTCTTTTATACAGCTTTTGAATATGGATGCATGGTTGAAATAATACTGGTGTTTAAATAAACTTAATCCCGGTCTTACAAACATGATCGTAAAAAAACGATTGATTTAGCTGGCCTGCCACATGCTCATCGTCGCAACACCATAGCAGGTGTACAGATCACGTTGTCCAGGTAAAGGACCTCACTTGTTGCATCGCCTGTAGTTCTGGCTAGCGCAAACCATCATAGCACAGTAACACTTGGAATCTTCGACTGGTACCCCAACATTTTACATCTTGTTTTACATCTGTTTTCATGCTTTATAGACTTTTTCAACGATGCTATCGAACACTAGATGTTTTGTACAACACTCTGAACGTGAATCGTAGGCAAATCCATTTTGCCTGTCCAATCGATCGGCAACATATTCAGTCCTCGTCCTCTAAAACAGTCCCACAACTGCTGCCTCGAAAATTCTACGTTCTCAAGTGGAACCTTTCATGACTAAATTTGAAGCAATGTGTATAAAACATTTGCTCCATTCAAATTTACGGGCATGGATTCTTTTGATTCGCTTCGTTCACTTATTTCTTCAATATGCATCATCACGATTTGGCACAACTTTCTCACTGTTGCGTAAAGTGTACAAAACAAATTGTAGCATCAACTTACCATCTGAACGCGTTGTAGTGGAAGTACACCAAGCCCAACCCGTACAAAAACGGTGCATCCCTCCAGTGGTCCACCTTCAAGACATAGTATTTCTGGTACGCTGATAGAGCTGCAAAAAATATAACATACCGATAACAATGGCGACATTACTTCTACAAATCATCTTCTTGCGTTCCACCGACCGACCGTGTAACTACTCGATTATCTTACCTTTCTCGTAGTCTTCCAACAGCAGATGAAAGTGGCCGAGCTTGCAGTACGTTTTCGGGTCGATATTGATATTGGTATTTTCCCTATCGCCGACCTGGGTTTCCTTCGACCCCGACACATTCATCTCAAGCGTACTTGGTTCACCTTCACTCTTAATTTCATCCGTCGCGGACGATTTCTCGGACCCTGGTCCGGACATTATTTCCGCTGGTAGACTCTCATCGATTTTCACCTCCGTATCGCACAGCGGATTGGTTTCCTGTTTTATTTTAACCTGCCCCATCGTCCCGGTGCCACTCCCGCTGGCCGCTCCAGTAGTTTTCTCTTTGCCCTCGCCATCTTTTCGGTCCTTTTTCTGATTGTACGCCTGTATAAGCATACGCTCAAGGTACTTCACTGCCTACACGGAGACATTGAAGGAAAGGCAAACATACGTTCCTAGTTAGTTTATTTTCTTTCCGTGTCAAAACGAAAACATCAAGGGTTCATGTTTGTTTGTTATTGAATAAGGAAGTATTTTACTATCTGGCCATTAATTAGCCACTTCACATCAAAGGCAAAACATGGAATGAGTGGCAACACCTACCTTAAGCACCAGGGCCTTCTTCTTCAGGTTTTCCGGTGCAGAAAGCTTCAGGAATCCATACTGGCGACTGGAATGGAATGAAAGCCATTGTCAATTGTGACACAACAAGATCATCTGCTCTGGTTCCGAGCGGGTCTTCTCTCAATCAAATACGTACCTATCGAGCGAGGCAAGTGCCTGCAGCTCCTGCGTAGATACGCTAAAATCGCCACTCTCGAGGATCATCCTGTTTACCAAAACTATATGATGCCAAACTCGATAGGCGGAGAAGGGCAAAACCACGGGCGGTTAGCGGGAGGAAACTTTTTACACAAAAACACAAACCACACAAACAACGGCAGTGCTCAGATTTATCACATCATCCTGCCAGAGCGGCTGCCAAAAATGCCCCAATCCGAACCGCACGGTATTCGATCGACCGACGCGTATCCGCGATTTTAATACGATCGTACGCACCGAAATTCGTGATAACGCGTAGCTCCGAGACTGCCATGAAAGACATCTTATACGTCAAAATCCATTTTGACATTATTGAATCGTGATGTGTGCGTGTCACCTAAGCGCAACGCACACAGATACCGTGCCTATCAAAACGATTGACGAAAACACACAAGGGTCGGTATACGGGTAAAACTGAAACATGGAACTTTGTCTTAACATAATGCATAAGTTTAGCGATCTAAAAATGCGTCAGACATGCTCCAAATCCATCAAAATGCCGCAAAACATCATGTTCTACACGAATTTCTATGAACCTTGAGTCATCGTAAATCTTGTTATACAGAATACTGTCAACAGCTGCCAAGTGAGCGAGGTCCTCCCGAGAAGCTGGATACGAGAAAGACGTCAAGAAAACAAATCCCATCTAAGCAAGCTGTGTGTAGGTGCGACAGAAGAAAATTAGCTTTTCTTGAGCATATTCGTGCAGTGTGAATAGTTCCGTCGTTCGTTGTCTTTCGGACCGAATTTTATATCCCATTCCGAATTCGATCGAAAGTTGAAAAATTAAGCGCAGGCCGGCAGGCTCCGTGAGTGTTCTCACCGGGACAAAATTCAAGCTACGCAGAGTGTACTCAGGTAAGGAGGAATGCAGAGGAAAAGATTTCTCTGCGTTTGAGGATTCGTGCTGCTTTGATTTTACGATATGAGGAGGAAAACTATGATGAAGCAACTCGCTGATGTGAAACGACGCGTGTTCGTTCAAGTTCAGGTGCAGAGATCCGCTTCTACGATATTGGCCTTCGATGAGGTCATGATGGCGTCGCATTGAGTTGTTTTTATTGCGCGGCGAATGGCATCCAACGACATTAGGAATACTACAACGGGAAATATCTAAATGGTCCATGAAAATTCGGGATCATATTACGTAATGGATGGATAGACATGTGCGAATCCATGAACACAATGTTTCTCATCAAACGAAATGGGCTGCAAATTTAACTTTCACTTGCAATGGTGCACCCTAAAATAGAAAACCTTTGACAAGAATGGAAAGCGAATGGATTTTTGCTTCACATCACCCTGAGGCCGCTCTGTGTGAGATAAAAAGATGGTTTAACACACTGTGATGACATATTTTGATCAGCTGATGCGCTTATTTGCTGGTGACATTTTTTGGGGAGTATTTATGCCATTTTTGGCGAAGTGCAAACAAGATAACACAACTAAATGACGGTACAGTCGAAAGGCTAAAACAGAGCTGGTACGCCTCTGAATAGGGTGTAATAGAACATAAGTTCAACTTTGCCTAGGAGTCTATATCCCAGCTCGCAGAAACCGAAGAAAAAGGAGAATAAACAAGATAACACTGGGATGTGGTTTGTGGTGTAGGTTTGATAAGAATTAATTGTTTACAATTGCAGCACGAAGATTAGTGACTAATGAAAAAGTTAAATTAAACGTTTTAATGTGGCATACCCTAATACATAACTACTAATAATGTTCCTGCTTTCACTATAGGAATGAGTGGCGGAAAAACTAAAAAAGACGAAACAAATAAGGAAATCATCAACATGAGTGACGCGGCCGGATGTCTGGATCGGTTTATAGGAGACGTGAGCAAAAAATCGGCCACCAAACAGATCCTAATCGGTGCCGGCAGTGGATGGTACGTAGACCACAATCGATCTCTACTTTTGTATCTTCGAGGCAGTTTTAAATTCGACATGTGCCTGTTCTACGTTCTCTTTTAGGGCAACGGGTTTCATCACGATGAAGGTCGGCAAAATGGCAGCGATTGCTGTTGGTGGTGGTATTATCCTGCTCCAGATCGCCAATCAACAAGGCATCATTGCAATCGACTGGAATAAGGTGCAGAAGAAGGTTGACAAGGTTTCGGACAAAGTGGAGGAGGCCGTCACGGGTCAGGGACCGAGCTGGACGGATAAGGTAGGCACACTTTTAACACCTCTTTCCACCGTAAAGGTGAGGTACGAAAAAAATAGTTATGAGCTTCATACCATGCGAGTCTTATCGCCCTTCATTTTTGTTTGTATCCTATTCCTTACACATCTACTCGGACATACGCATCATATTTGATTCCTTCATCTGCTTGCAGGTGTTAAAGATCGCCAAAGAGAACTCCTACATGGCCTCCGGATTTGTCGGTGGTTTTCTGATTGGGCTAGCTTCGTAGGCTAGGAACAAGGAAAAGAAGATGGTGATGTGTATCTCAGATGATGCTGTGAGGAAAATCGAATAGTTTTTAGCAGCACACAAGCAATAAACATATAATGGCTTATCAATCCGAACAAACGGATGTTGAACTACATAGTACAGAAATGGTTCCTGATTCTTATGACGTTTTCAATGACCAAATATCAGTCCGGCTCGCTTTAAGGAAAATGTGTTCCATTCTTTTCTCCAGCTTTCTCCCTTTTTGTGCTTTAATTCATTCATATTTTTAGGACACGCAAATAAATCACATTCCTATCCGCTCATGGTTGCGATAGGACGGACGTAAAGATTTTTGGTTTTATTTTCTTTCAATTTTGTTCATGTCCAAAATCTAATTTGAGTTAATTCACGTTGTCTTTGTTTTGAAAACATTTCTTTTTCGAAATATTCAAACAGAAAGTTGAACTATGATTCAGAACGCATCTTATACTAATGTTTCTCATTTTTTCCTTTCTATTAATATTTCTTCAACATAGGCTGAACGCTTTGTCGATCGTAAGCTAAACAAGGCGGAGGATATTCTGAGCAAGCGCACGAAGAAGGCTAAAAAGTGGTACACGAACCTGATCGGAGACGAAACCGGCTGCAAGGTGAACGATCTTCACATTTTCCTGTGTGCCTTTGCTGCCGGCGTTGCACTAGGTGTCGGTACTGCCTAAGAAGAGAGTCGGAATATACTTTAGACCTACCAAAGCTCCTTCATTCGGGTTTCGTCGGAGAACTACGTAATTGCGTGGGCCATGGAACATTCTAATCATTCTCATGAAAAAAAAAGAAAATGCGGGTGAAAGCGCTTTGATAAAAAAGAACATCTAATAATCCAACCATTGGACACCTCAGGCTCGTTTTCAGTAGGTGCGAAAGAGAAGCAGGAAAATCAGATGTAGACAAAAACCCGAAAAAATATTATTCATCCTGTTAATAATCGTTAGCAGTCAAGGAATCCTTCTAAATCGCGAACGAAAAGTCGCCTCGAATCTCTCTGTACTGAACGAATTATTAATCGCACTTTTCTTTGTAATCTGTATTAGACGAAAAAGCTACAAAAGATACATGAGATAGTTTGTGAAAAAATGTTAATTTGTGATTATGAGATTCGACTGATTGGGTTCCATTTTCTACGGAAGTGGTGATCAATTCTGAGAGCGTTCTATCCAACATTTTCAACCTTTTTCCATCGGAAACAATTCTAAATGCATTGCGTATCGGCGATTTCAGGGACTGTTAGCTTCGAATATGTGTTAAAACTATGTACTTAATGTAAAATAGTGAGCAGAAAAAAGCAACACACTGTAGGGCGATGTAATTAGGTGCCCATGCACATGGCTGAGCCACACAATGAAACCTTTTTTTTTCACCAAGCGCATGATCACAATTTTCTATAACCGACTGCAAAATATGTCCCAATGAGGCAATCAATATCAATAATTAGCTTATGATATCGTGTGATTTAAGAGAAAAAACACATTTAGTCATGATGATGATCATACTCATTTACTATTTTTAGTTGCAGTTTCTCCTGTGAATGAATAATTATTCTTTTATTACAACACCCTCAGTCTCACGTTCGATGCGATAATAAAAACTAAAACTTAACAACATACGTTCAAACGGTAGAAAATAATATCGTTTCCAGTTAGCATGATGATCATCGTTTTGACAAGGTTGAGTTGTTTCAGTTTCGGAAAAGGGTGGGTAGCTTCAGTTTCCGGCAAGAAAACCGCCCTCAATTGGCAGCGAATGTCCATTGATGAAGCTTGACCGATCGCTTAGCAGATAGATGATCGGTTCGACCACTTCAGCGACCTCGCCGAAGCGGCCCAGGGGAATCTTTGCCTTTAGCGGGTCCGCCTTGGCCGGATCGGACCAATTTTCGCGCCCCATACGGGTGAGAATCACTGTAGGATTGACACTGTTGACACGAATCTTCCTCGGACCCAACTCTAGGGCCAGATTTTGCGTTAACCCATCGATGGCGGCCTTCGACATCGAGTACGCGCAATGCCCGTGGATTGCTTTTATCCCGGCCAGTGACGAAACGTTCACTATGCTAGCACCGGCTTCCATTTTTGGAACGAGAACCTGCGCCACGTTGAATGCGGCCTTCACATTGACGTCGAAGGTGCTGTAGAAAAATTAAGAATGGCATGATGAACAAATCGGAAACTTTGTCGCTTCACTAACTCCGGAACTCTGCGTACCTATCGTAATCGGCCTCGGTTAACTCCAAGAATGGTTTTATGATCGCTACCGCTGCATTATTGACTAGTCCGTCGACCTTGCCGAGAGGACCTAGTGCCACGCGCGTTGCCTTCCAATCACTTAGATCAACCTGCACGATCTCAATCCCTGGACAGTCCTTTTTCAACTCCGCAAGCGGTCCGGTCGAGCGCGACACGGCGATCACCTTGGCGCCAATTCGGTCCAACGTACGACAGAGCTCATTCCCAATGCCTGGTGTAAAATATTGAAGAAAGATCTGGGAATGGTATCCTTTACTAGTTCCCGCGGCGGCCTACCTTGTCCAGCACCGGTAACAACGATTGTATTGCCCTTCAGGGAACACTCCATGTTAATCCTACCGAGTGGGACTTAAAAAGAGCGCACTTCAATTGGAGATGTTTCGTCGCACACTTATCTTATCAAACTGAATTTCTTGCTCACAGGTGTATTACTTTTAGATTGTATTGCTCACTACAGATGCATTATTTCGCTGTTTGTCAGGGTAAAGCAGAGCATTGTAGATTACTTTGATGGCCATTTACTGAACCAACCACTGCAAAATAAAGATTACTATTGTGTTTACTCAATTGCTGGAAGAGAAACATACTCACGCCTTTTGAACGTATGCACTGCGAGCATAAATGTTATCAGCTGTTTGCAATTTTAAGCACATTGATAGATGGGTAAGTAAGGGCGCTGTGGTGCCACAGTGGTGTTGGTGACAAGTTCGTTTCTCTCCATGCATCCGTGGAGAACAGCATATGTTGTTACCATGTCCAACCCACTTGTCTGCTCGCGCACTTTGGGGCCAGTCTTTCGCGAGCCGCCGGCGTAAACGAAAAGGGAAGTTTGTTTCCTTCACCCCCGTGGGACCTAGGCACCTACAAACTATCGATCATCTGGTGTCGGTCAGCGTGTGTCGGGCGTACGAAAATAGGACGCATTCTTACGCACAGACTAGAAGTTCCCCGTGATATAAGCGCCAGCGGCCGAACGACGTGTCCATCCGTTTTGGGTTGGAATTGTTATTCGGTATTGTGATTACAACTTTTTGCGGAGAATGGCACTTCGGGTACTGTTTGGAAGCCGAATTTCACAGCTTAAACCTGTTGCTGGTGGCCGCGGTTTTTTTGCGCAATCATGTCGGGGTATGTATCATGTCTCACGGGGCACGTCATACTGCATAGTTGTTATGCGTATTATTCTAATTCACACCCTATCTCTTTCCAGCGGCGTCAACTGATAAAGGTAAGCTGGAGGAGGCGGCCAATATTTCTGATTGCCTCGTCGATGGTGTCGTCATGTGCTCTTTGCCAAACAACAAAAAGTAGACGAGGAGTGCGATAAGATAGCCAAACAGCGTTGTCCCCCCGATGAAGGTGTGTTGCCATGTTTGATGAACAATTAAACGATTCTTCTCTCACCACCCGTTCGCTGCAGGTCCCACCTTCAATTGGGAGGATCCGCTAGATCTGGAATCGCAGCTCAAGGACGATGAAATCGCCATCCGTGACTCGTTCCGGACGTACTGCGAAGATAAGCTCCTGTCGCGCGTGATCGAAGCAAACCGGAATGAAGTTTTCCACCGCGAAATCATGCCCGAGCTCGGCTCCTTCGGCGTGCTCGGGTGCACGATCAAAGGCTATGGCTGTGCCGGTGTTAGCAACGTCGCGTATGGTCTTCTAACCCGCGAGGTGGAACGTATCGATTCTGGCTATCGATCGGCTTTTAGCGTCCAAAGTTCCCTGTGTATGGGCGCCATCTACGATTACGGGAGCGAGGCGCAAAAGGAAAAATACCTGCCCCGGATGGCACGGGGAGAACTGATCGGTTGCTTTGGGTTGACCGAACCGAACCACGGGAGTGATCCTTCGTCAATGGAAACAAAGGCGGTACACGATCCCAAGACGAAAACCTACGTTCTGAGCGGGAGCAAAACGTGGATCACCAACTCTCCTATTGCGGACGTGTGCATTGTCTGGGGCAAAACGGAAGACGGGAAAGTGCGAGGTTTTATCATCGATCGCTCGGAGAGTGCTGAAGGATTGGCAACACCGCGGATTGAGGGTAAATTTTCTCTCCGTGCTTCGGAGACCGGTATGATTCTGATGGACGAGGTGCGCATACCGGAGGACAACTTGCTACCGAATGTGGTCGGTATGAGGGGTCCTTTCGGGTGTCTAAATAATGCTCGGTATGGCATTGCATGGGGTGCACTCGGTGCAGCCGAATCATGCCTTAAGGTGGCCCGGGGCTACACGTTGGATAGAAAGCAGTTCAAGAAACCGCTTGCCGCGAATCAGTTGATGCAGAAAAAGATGGCTGATATGCTGACTGAGATTAGCCTGGGTTTGACCGCCTGTTTGCACGTCGGACGGTTGAAGGATCGGAAATTGTACGTAATCGTGGTGTGCATCACATTATCGACAGCATACTAAACCTAGTACAAATAATGTTTACTTCATTTCGTTTATTTAGGCACACGGCAGAAATGATTTCTATGCTCAAGCGAAACAACGCAGGAAAAGCGTTGGAAATTTCGCGTGTGGCCCGAGATATGCTTGGGGGCAATGGAATCGCGGACGAGTATCACATCATTCGTCACGTGATGAATCTTGAAGCAGTCAATACATATGAAGGTAACGGATAAAAGTCTCAGCAACCTGAAAATCGTTGCCAATTCAGAAAGCATGTTCTTCTTTTGTATGATTTCAGGAACTCACGACATTCATGCTTTGATTCTCGGTCGTGCCATTACCGGCCTGCAAGCATTTGCTTAAAAAGTGCGTTCGAGGAGCGATACTTTTTGTAAATAAAGAATATGTTATACTCTTTAAAATATTTGTTGCTATCCGTTTTTCATTTCTTCTGCGTTGTACGATGTTTTTCGATTTTCCTTTTGCACCCCTATTCACATCTAGACACAAAAGCCTCTTCCCAAAAGGCTTTTCGAAATTACTTCCACCAGCTGTCAAACTTTTGCACAAGCTGTCATGTACGAACTACGACGGTAGAAAGGAAAATCAAAATATTCTCTCCTCCCTTCCTTCCAACTATTTTCGACCGACAGCGGTCATATACATCACAATCACTGCCGCCGAGAAGGAAATGGTGCAAAAATAAAGAAATAGTGGATCACGTCAGATAGGAAATCTTGAAACGCACAGCTAGAGCGAGAAACGTTCGCAATGGATGAAACGACGAGCCCAGCCCAGGGGAAAGAGCAAAACGATGTCCTAGCGGCACGTCGTGAAGCGAGACGCAGGAAAATCCTAGAAAACTCCAACAACAGACTCTCGAAAATTGTGGGCCACGAATTACCGACTCCACCGGCTGCCGGCGCGGATAGTGCGCGAGAAGTCATCAGTGAAAATGCTGCAACGACGGAACTATTAGCCGATAATGTTGCTCGCGATTTCGATAAGAAAAACCCACGAATTGGTAAAGTGATGACTCAACCCTACCCGAGTTTCTTCTTCTAATGAAAGATTATATTTCTGTGTACAGAACCTGCCTGGGAACCATCATCGATTATATATCCCGACCCAGAGGATGAACGAATGGAGTTCGAAAATCCACAAACCGACCCACTGTTATCAAGCGGGTTAGATTTCCCGGGGCTGAACGGCTTAAGTGGTGCTGGACAAAATGGTGATATATTACAGCTACTCAACACCATCACGCAAGCGCAAACAGGCGCTGGAATGCCAGGTGGTACGACGGGATCATCTGCCTCGACTGGTCCTCGCCCTTCTCCTAGAAATAATTCACGTTTCGTACGAGCTCTTCGCACCAAAATCCACCTCATCGTGGCCTCGATCATCGTGTATCTGCTATTTGCCACCGGGAACGAGGCGTACATCGGAGGAAATGTGTTCCTACCGCTGCTCGCATGGGAACTGCTGGAGATAATCACCTTCGGTGCATCCGAATCGGGTGCTGTCGGTGGTCAGCAGTTACTCGGGATAGTGTTCCTGCTTGGGGGTATTCCGATGAAAACTTCCCAAACCGTCATGAAGCTCCTGAGCACAGTTAACAAGGTGCTGAAAGATGTCGCCTTTTTTATGTTCTTTTTTGTCCTCACACATCTGCTGTGGAGCCGATTATGGTTAGGTATCGAACTACGGTACGTGCTTGGGTACGATCAGCTAGAACCCGGCGTTGGTAGGAACATTGTTGTGGAAGATTTTGTGACTTCGTCATAGTGTAGATCATATTCATGCTCCTTTCATAAGCTTCAATTTCAAGATAGGTGAAAATTCGGTAGGTAAAAGGGGGTTTTCTACTCTTTCTGCTGCAAAACGCTAATAACGTATCGTCTTTTGTCTATCGAACTCCTCTCCAAGGATGTTTTATTACCATTTAATCTCGCCGAAAAATTGCTCCCAGTCTGGTTGTAGTAAACCTTTTAAGAAGAGGACGACAGCTGTCGGAGGAATACAAAGAAAACGGGAGAACTATACAATAAAATTCAATCTGCTTGACACTGCTGCTAAATGATAGTTTCTAGTTTTTCAAGTCAGGTATTACATGTACCTATATTATTTACATAAGAAATATCTTTCCGGTTACTTTAAATACCGACATCCAGGGGCGTTCAAAGCATTTCGGACATAAATCAAACATTTACACACAACGCTTTGTAAGGTGCTACCAGTTAGCTTTATAGCTTCTACAAATGTGGTTAAGATTAACTCCGTTCGAATTCGATGAACCCTCCAATAGCAAAACAAAATGCATCATATTAGTTTTTCTGGGACAAATGGCAAAAAAACACTCCAAAATACAAATACAGGTTATAAGAAAACTATTGATTGAGATGATAAATGCTGTCGGGATGAGAAATGCAGTTCTATTTATGTTGTTAGCTTGTATAAATACAAAACCACAGCAATATGGATTGCAGCAAAATCCGGTCTTCCATGCGTCCAAGCCAATGTCAGAATTTAAAGATGGATTTTAACTTGTTCACTATACCATTCTCGGTTTTCTGCGACCCTGCTACTGGTTGAGAGGTTGTCGCTGCTGGCGCAGCCGATGGCACAGTTCGGTTGCGGGTTTCCTTTTCCGCCATTGTTCGGTCACTCGTGTCCCCATTCCGATGATATTGCTCCTTCGGCAAGTTTCGATTTGGTTCCGCTTCCTCGACGATGGTACTAGCAGGTGTTGATGTGTTTAGTGAGCTACTACCCCCCGCCGGATAGGGACACCCGAGTTCCTATGGCCGGGCAGTAGATGACTTTTTAGACTTTGCCGAGCTCGTCGTAACTTTGGCGGCAGCCGAAGGCGATGGAGGTAGCAGAACGTTTTTCTTTCTTACCGCTTCCACGTTATCCGAGGCAAGCATTTTATCCTCCCAAGCCTTCATTTCCGCTTGATATCGTTTAATGTCCTGTTCCGCTTTCTCGCTATACTTTTCCCTCTCGGTTTCCGACAACTGCTTCCACTGCTGGCCCAAGCTCTTCATCTGCATTTTGTTTTCATCCTGCGAGAGCCCCGTTTTTGGTCTGTTGTGGGCACAAAAATGCAAATACCCATTCATTGGGCGCTTCGGTCGGCCGAGGTCCTTCATCAAGCGCTTCTGGTCTCGTTTGACCTTTTCCTTGTGCTTATGCTGCCGCTCCACCTTTATCTCCTGCTTCTGTGCGTCGGTCAGTTGGTTTAGGTATTTGGCGTTTTTTTGCAGCCATACTGCCTGTTCGCGTTTGAACTCTTCTTCGAGTTTCGTCTTCACCGATTGATCGAGCGTTTGCCACTTTACCGCCGCGAGCTTCGATATTTCCGTCGGAGAGGCCTTCGGATTGGCACTGGCCAAGGATGAACGAACAGTCTGCACGTACCTTATGTAAGTGTTGGCAGGTCGTTTCGGCTTTTCAACAGTGGCCACTCCTGATTTTGATACCCTGTCATCGTCGTTCAGTGTTGCCGTGATATGCAATTCGGAGAAGATCGATGTTGCAACAGGAACCGTTTGTCTGCGTTTAGGAAAATATATCGTAAATACCACCCAGTTAGAACTGCGCACATAACCTTGCTCGTGGTTCTGAGAAATTTAACGCACAAAAATAACCTACCGGGAAATAAACAGTGACCGTGGACGGTACAGTACTCGTGCTAATGAATTTAACTGCATTTTTTAGCTCTTCCCGTACGGTGCAGAGTAAAAGCAAAATATAGTGATGCCGGACAATATGCTTATCACTTTTCACAACAAGCCTTCTTTCCAAAGTGAAGCCAAAACTTGACAGATGCGTTTTGTTTACGTTTTTAGCGCGCGCTTGGTTTATCACTCTTCCGCTGACAGAGACTGCTGAAAACGTGGCCTTCGATGAACGAACAGAGTGAATTCGCCAAAATCATTGAAATAAACGGTTGCGGAACCGAATATTGAAAGTTTTTGGGGCAGTCGAACCAGTGACGACTACCCGAAGGCTTCATGTTGCACGGTAATATCAGTCGCCGCATTGTTTTGATAAGTTATTCGAAAAGTTTGGAAAAATACGGTTTAGCGCGATACACTTTGTTTCGGCTCCTTTGCAAACTCCTAAATACAGTAATTTACTGTCAAAGCACACATACGCCTCGTACAAGTGAATATCAATCGTAGTAACGTGATTTCCCATTACATGTGCTGCTGCATCCTTCGACCTCGGTAATGTACTTGAACCCGTCCATCATTCATGTATGCGTGCGAGGCGCTACTAACACCACTGCACGTCGCCAGGTTGTTTGACATTTGCCAGCGAAAGTCCTGTCAGTTCTTACGTAATTTGTTGACATCGCAAGCGTATCGCGCGCGCGGCAGCAGTAGCGGCAGCTGAAGCAGCTGAGCACGTATTGAGGCCGCAAGGATCTCGCCATTCATGAACGAAGGGAAGGTTTCCCCACCAGGACACCCGTTAGCCTTCGCGATACTCGCGCCCTTGGTTGCCTGAGTGGTGGTTTGAGAGAACGGGCGATACAGTGAAACGAGCATGCATGCTCACTGAAGAGACAATAAGAATCGCGATGGCTCCATCGTATACCAAGTGATGGTACGATTTCCTGTTCCAAGCTGAACGCGTGAAAGGGATGTACTCTCTTCCCTTCTCGGACGTATGTGTGTATGCCATTTAATGCCGCTAGGCCACCGTGCTGGTAGGCCGCAGAGGTGCAAAAGCGGGACAGCCTTCGCGGCCGACTTCGCTGGCAGGAAACGGCCGAGAGAGAGAAAGCAGAAAAAGGACATTCGAACGCAGAGCAAAATTCTGCAGTAGTGTTCTCCGTGCTACAGGCGAAGCACACGTTCCTGCATTGTGTGGACTATCGTGAGTATTGGGGAAGTCGGGAGACTTGCTCTGGCTCCACTAGGCTCCTAATCATTAATCTCGTGTACAGTGTACGTGCGTGTGTCCGTCCGTCCATCCGACGACCGCAGCATATCGACGTTGAAGTTGGGAGCGAAATTAGAACAGGCCCCGAAACTGAACACACCGACACGTGAGAAAGCGCACAGAGGCACAGGCACTGTGCGGCCGATAAACCGATCGAATCCTGTCGGAAGAACGGTACAGTGTTAGCAGTGCGGCCGCTGAATTACATTAAAAAGGATACGGAGAGTAAGGGTGCTCCGGTCTGTGGGCGATGACGGGACGGTCGAACAGTTATCATAAATCGTGTTCAAAAATAAAGTGCTCCCACTACGTGAATGCTGATAGGGGTGCCGATAAAACCCGATTGAATGCAGTCAAAGTGCTACGTAGGAAATGTAAGTGCCAATTTTTTGAAGCTGAAATTGCCAAAGCACATGTTTGCTTGACCGCAGCAGAATAATTTTCTCAGACCTTTGGTGTACGAGAAGTAATAAGCCGACAATAATGAGGTCCACTTGCTAGATGTATTTATCGTAACAGTGTTCCGCAGAATCATCTCGTGAATGTGTATCGTTTTTCATAACTTCTTTACGTTCTTCGTCCGATCTTCACACCTTCACGTCCAGTAGCGAAGGATCCCTTTTCGCACCGCATAGAGGCCATTGACAGTGTGTGGTGTTTAGCACTGTGGGCTGTCAAAAGGACATACGTACAACGTGAATGTATGAATCCTCATGTATAGAAAGATGGCCCAGTTACGTGAAAATGGATATTCAGTCGCGATATTTCTTGTTAAAGCTACTTTTTAATTGATCTCCCCAAACACGAAGATTCCCAAAGTGAATCTTCTCAAGCCAGCAAAAACGCACCATTCCGTGTCTCACCCCAGCAAGCCTGTAGTGTAGCATAAGCACCCAACTCTACTCTCCACATGGCATGGAAGCACTATTCTTTTCCTCATATAAATCAATATCTGTTCGGGGCCATATCGCGTTCGTTTCGACGTTGAGTGTGGTTTCTTTTTGCTGCTTAACTTTTTTTTGTTCCACTCATGTTTATGTACCCCATCGCTCGTGTTGGCTGTTGTTTTCTGAACTGTTTTGTATTGGTGAACAAGAAGAGCACGAGGATTCGCATATGCAGCACGCGGTAACCTCTCCTCGTCATCGCTGAACCGATTGATGTTTTTTTCCCCGCAAACGGTATGTTGTCATCTGGAAGGTTATCATTATCCTTCAGCATGTTCACTTCGATTGGATTCAAGAGTAGACTAGGTTTAAAGTGGAAATGATTGAATGAGGAGAACAATGCAAATGCACAATTCAACTGAAGTTGAACTAGTAGTGGGTTTACGTAATCAATACTTGGAGCAAAAATTGATAAATGAAACCGCCGGAATATTGAAGGACCTTATCACAATCATTGCCGCATTTATTTTTGGTGTGTCTAGAGTGGTATAAGAAAAAGGGAATTTCATGTTTGAGGGTTTTTTTAAGCAGGGAACTATCTAAAGTCGTGTAACACGGTTTTCCCATTTATTGTTTAGAATATCAGAAAAGGATGGCGTCACAGAATGGGCGAGAATCAAAAGATGGACTCCCTCAAGGGAATGGTTCTGCTCCGGCAACAAACGGTGGGTTGCAGCCGCATGGCCAGCAGCAGCAACAGGAACATTCGTGTGAAATCTGCGGCATGTCCGGCCTGTCGGATGATGGAATGCGGGACCATACGCGCCAGTACCACGTTGAGGGCAGTGCACAGTGTCCCTTCTGCGGGCTTACCGGAGTGCCGGCGGCCGAACTGCTTCTCCACGTTAACCAGGCGCATCTCGACTACTTAACGCCCGAGAACGAGCTGATGTCCTTCATTGATGATCAAACGCCAAGGTAAGAAAGTTGATAAAATAGGAAGATATAGGATTCCCACCCGTGCCTCTTCTTAAAGCGAAATACATTTGAAAAATGACTAATACGCTTGAAGCTTTTGCAGCGTCGACGGCGACTCCGATTCCATCTCCGACTGTCGCGGTTTGTCGCCTTCGATCACTTCCGAATTGCTGACACCGGTTTCGGTTGGAGGGATCGTCAAAACTGGCCATAATAGCACCAGTAGCAACAGTATGATGATGCTGGGCAGTGGCAGTAGCAGCCAAACAACCGTATCGTCTAGCGCCGCCTGCAACAGCAATCACTTTTATCATCATCATCATCAAACGGGATCCATGAGCGGCAGCTCCACGTCGCAGCAGCTTCCAAACGGAGTGCACGCGAGTGTCGCAGTGGTGTCCGTGAAGATGCTGGCCAGCACCAGCAGCTCCACGGTCGCAGGAAGCAGTAGCATGAGCAGCAGTCGGTCAAGTTTGGGAAGCGGTACCAATAACATAAACGTCAGCAATGGCGCTGTACCGAACGGAACGTCGAACGCGAAATCTAGTAACCTTCATTATCACTTTCCTGAAGTAACGATAGCAACGGGTAGCAGCGGCAGCGGCAGTGGAGGTGGCGTTGGTTGCGTCGGTGAAGCAAATACGAATGGTACCACTGCCAGTGGAAGCAAGGAGGCGGCGGTGTTGAACGGTGGTGGTGCTGGTTGCACGACACCGGCCGGAGCAGGTGCAGGAACAGGAGCTGGAGCAGGTGGGCAAGGGTCTCCACTGCGATCGCAGCTCGGGCTGAAGTTGAAATCACATAAACCGAACTCGTTCAATGGTACCGGAGGCACCGAAACGAATGGTGGACCCACGACGATGACCATTACAACGACGGCCACTACCATCACGACCAAGCAAGCCAGCCCACTCCAATGTCTACTGTGTCCTTACACTTCCGATAACCCTTCGGTGCTAGAGGAGCACATTAACCGGTCACACTTTGACCCCCTCAGTCCCGGCGTGAATGGGGCCGGAGGAGGTACGGGGGCTGCCGGTGGTGGTGCAGGTGGTAGTGGCCGCCATGTGGACACCCTCAGTGTGCTACAGTGTCCGATTTGTAATCGTACGTTCGAGTCCGGTTCGGATCTGGAGCTGCACGTAAACATCGAGCACCGTGATATTCTGAGCCCGGCCAAGGCGGATAGTGGACGTGCCACGAACGGCACTCCCTGTAACGGTGGGGCAACGGGACTGAACGGTAGCTACGGTGGTAGCAGCAGTAGCCTCTGTCCCGTGTGTGGCATTTCGTTCGACAATATGAAAACGCAGGACATGGAGTACCACATCGAGAAGCACTTCTCGAAGAGCCCCCAAAACCCATACCAGGGCGGAGGCAGTGAACCATCGGCGGTGGTCGTGGACCTGGAAAAGCAGGCGCAGAAGCTACGGGAGCAACGCGAGTTTGAAATGCTACGTGCACAGTACGGAATGGACGACCAGGGCAATTTCCGGGAGCAGTCGGCAGCGGCGATGCAGAGAGCGGTGTACGCGGGAGAGATGAGCGTGGCGGACTATTACGAGCGGCAAGTTGGGCTACGTGCGGCCGAATCACACGGGGTGGACGACGGATCATCATGTACGAAGTCGGTTTCGCCGAGGGTACTCTCCCTGTCGTCGTCGTCGCTGACCGTGATTAAAACCTACGTTTGCTCTGGTGTGGACCATTACGCATCTAGTTATGGTGATAAGGGCTGGGGATGTGGCTATCGGAACCTACAAATGATGCTGTCTTCGTTACTGCAGGTAAGTGACAGTTCACTGGAAACGCTAAAAGGATTCATTCACTACGGAGATCGTTTCGTGGTTATGCTGTTCAAGCCGGCAAACTTTTCTTACCGCACCAAAACAATTTCATTGTAGAATACCTCTTACAATGAGGCACTTTATTCCGCCTGGGGATCGCACGGCCCGGCTCGGACGGCAATGCCAAGCATCTCGCGACTGCAGCGCATGGTGGAAGCAGCATGGGCGCAAGGCTTCGATATCCAGGGATCGGAACAACTCGGCTGCAAGCTGTACAACACGCGTAAGTGGATCGGTGCGACAGAAATCGTGACCGTCCTGTCTTGGCTACGCATTCGTTGCGAGCTGGTCGATTTTCACCGTCCCACCTCGTCCGACGGACGGCATCCGGAGCTGTTCAACTGGGTGCTGCGATACTTCGAAGAGCCACGGATTCACACACCGCCCCTCTATCTGCAGCACCAAGGTATGCGCTTTGTTCTATCAATTTTAAGAACACTCTGGTTGCATTTTAACTCAAAACAAACATAATTTCATCTCAGGCCACTCACGAACTATTATTGGGATCGAGCAGCGAACATCCGGCCTTTCGTTGCTCGTGCTCGATCCGAGCCATGGGCCACGGCAGGTGGCGGCACTCGGTTCGTCGCAGGATTCGCTGCGTTTAATACGCAAAAATTCGGCCGCAATGCGCGCCCCGCAGTACCAGGTGGTGGCGGTGAAGGGATTGATTGAAACGGAAGAACAGTATCAGGTGAGACAAAATCTATACATGCAGGATCTACTTACGCTATCATAGAAACTGCCCCAGACGGTAATCAGCCAACATTCGATTTCGCACAAGAGTTTATGTCAAATAAATCTTCTTTGGCTCTCTACCCTCCACAGTCCAGTAAAGTGCTGAAGTCGTTACGCATTCCACCCGACCGTTGACGCGTCCGGCGACGAATTCGAGCGAATTTTCTTAGATCATCAATTGTAGCCGTTTGTTATCTACCGTTTACTGCAGCACAATAATGCCGCCTACCTTCGAAAGGGACAGCACACAGCAAAAACGAAAGTGATCGTAATGATTTTATTTGTATTTAATCTACGACTAGGCTTACCTCTTTAATCGAACAACCAACCTTTTCAAATCGGAAAACATTCAGAAACAGTGATGAGCTTAGCGAAACGAGCCCTGCTGGCGATGTGAACTAGAATTGCACGAAGATTAAAAACAGGAAAGAAAATCAAACAGCACTCTTTATATTATTGTCGGAACTAAAAGAAAAGAGTTGTTTCTGGGGACAGGGAATATCTCTCGCTTACTCTCAGCAGTTACCCACAAAGTGAAAAAGAAGTAGCGCACCCGTGGAATTCTTTATACTGTGAGCCAATACAAGGCAATACATCAAACAGACCCGCGATGGTTCCTTAAATTTTAATGTAAAATTAATAAGCCACATCATGCTCCAGAAAGAGGTGTGCACAACAGTTCGCCTACCCTCTCCGTTACTAAATTATATTTCTCCCTTATTTTCCGTCACTAATAGTTTGTTCAAACACAAAAAGTATATTTAAACACGTACTAGCTAATGTTAGCGACTAACAAGTTATGTCACAAATTTGTTATAATGAAAAAAATGTTAATATTGAAACAAAACCTGTGCTCAAATCGGTTATCTATCGGAGCGATTTTTTTTAGTTGAATATTCTGTGAGTTTGGAGTTTAACAAGCAATTATTTCTGGCTTTCAATCGTTTAAATATTGTTACGGATTTAGACATTGAACCAGTACGACCTGCTTGAGGTCTAGCAAAATGTACTCGCTAAAACACAGATTAAGCGGATCTAACATATTTTATCGTGTTTTGAGTTCCTGGAATAGCCGTGGTAGCGCATGCATCCATGGTGTGTGTATACTGGAATCTGGAATTTCGTATTCCTAATTCCTAATTCCTTTAGAAAGAAGGGTAAACAAACCTTAATAGATATTCAACGGAGTGCTGGCAGCCCATTAAGGCAAATATAAGAGTAGCACAAGTGACAATCCTTTTCCTCCCGAGCAAAGAAAACATGCATGATATTTTAAATAGCAAAAACAAAACAGCTCGATGCGAACGCACTAAATTTAAAACAAATTCTTCGTACAGAGAAGGGAACGTTGAACACACACAGAAACATCTGCAGAAGTGATCCTAACAAATTTTCAATTAAAGGATTGTGATATAGTAACGAACAACGTCTATCGACAATTTAAAACGTCATGCAAACCCGTCATGTAAACGAGGATATAAGAAGGCGAATCCAACTCACATACATTGTTTGAATTGCTAGCACGCGACAAAGATTCGAAATACAAATGTAGAGAGATGTTGCAAGACGGAAGCCAAAAGGTACAAAATAAAACAATTGTAGCAGATATTACAATCCCATTTGCAGTCCGCACGTAAGTCAGCTTTCTAAGTCTATGTAAATAGAATGAGGGTGATTGCGATCAAGAAAAAAACTATGCAGCAGTTTACTGATAACCCCTGTCAAAGAATAGATTATACTGGCCCGAAATTCGACCCAGCAAAGAAAATGCTTCCCGGTTCTTTGGTAAAAGCAATTTCATTCCACCTTTCCGCATCACCCATTTTACGGTTGCTTATAACGAGTAAAACTTTTTTCCCACACTTAAGTAATCATCATATCCACGACTTTGGCAACAAATCCTTTCAATATGATCGAACGGCTGTTTGTGCTTGTATTAGTGATCGCCAGTATTTAGCTGTTGTGTTCGATATCTTAGCCTTGCCGTTCTACTTCTTACTTGTTCAGCAACTTAAACTCGCCACTATTCCATCCAATCATCTGCTCTCGACTTATCAAGCAGTATCAACTATAGCTTAATCGTAATTATACGAGAGTTTTTAATGTAAACTGCAATAGCCAGGTTAGGATCAGAATTATTTCTTATTAGGTTAACTCGAAGCTGCCTACGGTGGTAGAATCACAGATCGGCTTCCCTTCTAGAATAGACTGGAGGTATCACAAGGTACAATTTTTCTACAATTTATTAGTCCCAGTCCCTTTAGTTTTGAATTGTGTAAACAATGTTGCGCTAAACTTTTCATTGCTTTTTAATGTACCCTGTATGGCAATCCTTTCGGTATCTGTTAGACGTTAGAAAAAACCCTAAACAATCGTTGCATTCTTCTGTCTTGCACATCTGCCGTAACATATTCTGTCCAATTGTAAGGATTTGCAAAAGAGAGTATCTGTTAATCGTGCAAAAAATCATAAAAAATATATGGAAACCGATATAACGAGAGAAAGTTAACACTACATTGCTGTGCATGAAAAATAATCGAGGGATACAGAAAAACAGCGAATATAAAATGACGCAACTTAGTACAGTAATAACCACAATTTGCTAGGACCTACCGAAGACATTTTCACTTGCACTCTCTTCTCTCCACAATCGCAGCCTGTCACCGTCCATTCGCATTTTCATCGCAAACCGCAACTTCTGCTGGTCTTATTCTGCAACACCGGTATCCGGTAACACTTCGTGATCGCCCTGTAATCGTAAAACGCAACCAAACGAAATGAGGAATTGAATATAGTGTAGAAACACCAGATATAGAAGAGGAAGAAGGACTAGGAACGAGGCACGAATGGCCATTCGTGAATGAAAAAGCACGTGTTTAATGTACAGTTCAGGATAAGCATGTTATTTTTTTAACGTTTTTAATACTGCTGCTAATCGCTTTAAGTTCCTACGGCATTGGTGATGGGGAGGGCAAAGAATGGTGAAAGGAAAAAAACTCTAAAACGTATTATAATTAGTTATCGAACGATAGTGAAACTATCGAAAGCGACATAACACCAAACTGGTTGCAAACAAGGCACGGTAATGATGCTCATGCTTAAGTTGAGTAACAACAACAAAATTAAACATAAGGTAACAAATACTGCAAGTACCTCAACTTGAACTACCGTCTCTCTACATGCGTGGATGTCATGCATGCTATCCGGCAGCGCTAAGACATTACATATGTGGACATATAACATGTTGGGATGATCTGAGATCGTAAGAAAGTGTCACTGAGTACAGCCAGCTAGACACTTGATGTGCTGAATTTAGGTCAAGCTACTAATAATTTCTCCACGAGAACCGACAATTTGCAAACGATTGTTCCATAAAGCACTTCACGGTCTGCTAGTGATTGATATTCATCGAAAAGTCTCTTTTACACAAAATATACAAACTACAACACTTATTATTTTCATTCAGTACTACATTATAACTTTTGTAGAGTGGGACATTTTATAATAATGGAACTAATGTCTTGCCCAAAAGCGCCGAACATTACATTGCATTCCCAAACATGCACAAATCAGCAAAATATACTCCATAATCAACAATTTTTTTAGCTTGAATACGCTTTACAGGCTTTTGATTAGACTACACAGGACCCTGTCATGTAGAACCTGCTAGTTCAAACTCGTATTCAGCACTCCAAGAACCTAAAAATAACCCATAATACAGCAAGAAGTGCAAGGGCATGGCAGTAGGGTTGGAAGAAATAAGGGATAAAGAGATGTCATCTCTTATTTAATGACAATGATACCGGATAGATTGAACTAGATGATGAGAAAATACTTACCAAAAAAGCAGTTTATTTTTGTAATACAAATTTCCAAGTTCACATAAATAGCCACATTGTCATGGCATAGTAGGTAGAGGAGCAAAGAAACTAACTGTGAAATAAAACTAACTACACACGCAACACTACCCGAAACAGGACACGTGTAGTTTATGCTATAAAAATATAGTGAATATAGTCCAAGTATTCTGAATGTGAGAGTGGAGCACATCCACATGAGGCAATGAAACAACCACCACATTGGATGAAAAGAGAATACTACACACAAATGGTTCACTGCAGATGGGTACCGTAATATGTTTATGGTAGCTGCATTTTGCTTTTCCGCTTTCACTTTCGCTTACCTCTTCTGTTCGGTGCACGATGCCATGAACGTTGCGCAGGGCACAGGTAAGACAAGTAAAATGTATATGATTGAAACAGTGAAATTCATCATTACTACCTAAACACAATTTTTGAAGGTTGTTATAATTGCTGAGATACGCTGTTCCACCAAAAATTTATTCGAACGATACGGTATTTTGGTTGTATTCAATGGTAACCGATACAGAAAAACGGTTGATTTGTTTCTCGTAGTTACTAAACGCGGTTTTGCCTGTGCCTACACTACCGGCGGGGACATGCCCCAGCTCTACGAACGCTGGTCCGGTACAGGGGCTGGAAATTTAAGGTTAAATGCTCAAATAAATTAAATATTTATTTGCATAAAAAGTGTGAAATCAAAATTACAAGCGGTATTTTTTTAAAACAAAATCAAACACATGTGAAGCGTAGAACACCAGCATAAGGATAAATAAGATACCAATACGTCGATAAAAACGGGTTAAATGCATGATAAGTCTGTGCTGTGGGGAACACAATTCAGCAGAAATTGTTTGTACCTAGTCAACAAATATTGATGTATAATGGTTAAGAAAACAGGAAAATGGTGATAATTATCGTAAAAATATATTGCAGTACTTGGACAAATTGCTAACCCAACACCACGGGCAAAGCCGCTCTTAACAGTTTTGGCAACATAATATGAAAACAGCTCGTACGGTGTCGCCCTTATGTACGCGCGCTACGAAAGCGTAAGCCCAAACCGAGAAAGTAAAACTCCTTAGTTTACCGAGGAAGAAACGTAAAACTAAAGTAAAAATAATTACCACACGGTACATCGTTTTATCAAATTTGCTTCTTAAAGAAATATATTCGTAACTTATGAAAACTGAAGATAAAGAGAATCACACAAAAAGAAATGCAAACGATACGACGGAATGAAAAGGAAATACAGGAGAATAAAAACCATGTGAAAATATAACAAAATCAAATAGAAAAAGGATAATATTACGTTCATTTCCACATACGAAGTTCCTGAGAAAGCGATGAGATAATTCACACTTAATGCCGCACGATTACAGGTGAAAATGTTTTTCCAGTGCCTGCCAACACTCGTAGTAGCTTGCGTCCAACTTTTGGCATGTTTCCTCGCCCCAGCGAGTAACGGCCATGCTAAGCGACGACTCGAACATAAACGCCTGTGTCCCATCGGCGACCCGTTCCGGTTTGAGTGCCGCATTGGAAGCTCCTTCGAAGCACCGATGGTCCGGACCGTGGGGTGTCATCATGGAGTGCAGCGAGGCACCGCCAGGCAGAAAGCCGCCTTCCTTTGCCTCGTACCGGCCGAGGATGAGTCCCATGAATTCACTCATGCAGTTACCTGGAGTGGAGTTCCACGGATGAAAATTTAAATGATGACAATTGAAAGGGTACTACTTGCAAGTCAGACTTACGATGATAGTACGGTGGGCGGAAGGTATGTTCCTGCACGGCCCACCGCGGGGGAAAGATCACAAAGTCGGCAATGGCCGTTCCGGGTCGATTGCTCGGACATGTGAGCACGGTGAAGATGCTCGGATCACAGTGATCGAAGCTCACCGAGTTAATCACCATGAAGCGCGACAGGTCGTACTTGTACGGAACGTAGTTGCCATGCCAGGCGACCACATCGAACGGAGAATGCTTTTGCGTGGCAACGAATAGGGCGCCCTGAAACTTTGACACAACGCGATAGCCATCAACCGATCGATCCTCAAAGTGGGCAGTTGGAGTTAGGAAGTCGCGGGGGTTCGCCAGTCCGTTCGCTCCGATCGGACCAAGGTCTGGCAGACGGAAGTGCCCATCATACACTTCGAGGATGTATCCGCGAGAAGGTCCCTCCAGTGCTACGCTAAACCGGACTCCTTGCGGGATGACACAAATGTCATTCGGCTTGACGTAAAGCCGACCGAATTCCGTCGTTATATCCAGCGGCCCCTGTTGAGGAACTGTAAAAAAAGAGTACTGGTAAGTATTGGTAAGGTTATATTACACCATCACGGATTAGAGTATTGTGCGATCCAAGAAATGAGCTTTTGATTGGACTACTATTGTGTCGAGCGAGCATTCTGCTTCAGGTCATTCTTCACTTTATGATATGACGAGATTTGCTAAATGCAATCTACATTATTCATGGGATACTTCTTTAGTGATGATGTACATTATAGCTCCTACTCCATGACAACGCAAAACTTTGCTTGCTAGTAGCGTCGCTTTACGTCGGCGATTATCATATCTCACCTATCAGAAAGTCTCCATCACTGTTGTAGAATGCGGTTTCCTTCATTGAAGCGTTGGCCAGATAGACGTGGATCGCCAATCCATTCCTGGCGCGCACATCACCCGCTCCGCACACCGTATGTAAGCCGGCCACAAAATCCACCTCGTTTTCCGCCGCCGGCAGATCGAACGGATTCCAGCGCATCTGGTTCGGATTGGGATGTTGCTCTTCCCACGCAGTACCACGCAGGAATGGCGCCACCCTTTCGAATCGCTTGTATGGCTGATGCACTACCGATGGCCGGATACGATAGAGCCAGGAACGAGAGTTTTCGGTACGCGGTGCCGTGAAGGCGCTACCCGACAGCTGCTCGGCGTACAATCCGTAAGAACATTTTTGGGGAGAATTTTGACCCTCCGGTAAAGAGTGGGGGTAACGCGGGTCTTCCGATTCAAAGTGGGATCCAAAGCCGGACAAATACTGCAAAAAAATGTGAACAAATGGGATATAGCTGGAACATTGTAGAATATAGCAGGCTGTAGTTTAAAAAAAACCAAAACAACTAAAACAATTTCGGGTGCCTAGTGCCGGTTCAAAAAGAATTCTATGTATAGCATGAAACAGGTTTTTCAAATCAATTCCATTGGCCGCCATGTTACGTTAGCATAGCCCATTCTGCTTCGATTTCTCTTGGAGGCTCGTCGTACATGCTCCGTCGTCAAGGAGCCGGATCTTGTTCACGTACATTTTTGTTCGTTTAAACGCGGCACAATGCTTTGTTTAAAAACTGTGCCAATATGAAATTCCAGATTCATTTTGAAATTTGCATCTCTTGTCTCTTAACGGATTGGTAAGATTGGATTGGACCTTGTAACCGTACCTTATATTCTGGCATATCGCCTTGGGAATGATAATTCTTCCGATGCTGGTTTCACTATTTTTTTCTGCTTTCTCTATGTTTGATGATAACGTTTCACGTTTACACTGCGCACTCTGTCAGGGTGCCTCCGATAAGTACACACACTCTGTAGAACCGGCCCAGGAAACTCTGTTCGAATAGCGACGGTCGACTGAAGCCGAGCGGGCCGGTTCCGTAGGTTTTTAAGCATTCAAAAATATTCTAATTCCCGTTCGTGCTCCGTTCGATCCGCTGCACAGCCTAACGTCGGTTGAGGGCCTCGATCGTCACCACCTCCTGCTAGCCAGTCAGGAAACTGCTCAAACCGGATTCTTTCTCGCGGTTGTCTCCTCGACTCACAGGAACCTGAAACAACCAGCCGCGGGGGGCGGTTATATGGCGCTTGTTGTTGCCAGGACCAATGAGATTATAGAACGGCATAAAGATAAACAACTACGCTGTTGCTGGTCATGAAATAGAATAACATGATCGTTTCACGGAGCAGTGATCAACACAGCCTCGCGTCTTTACAGAAGATGCTCGTTGAAACTTCTTCGTCTTTGAGCCCTCTTGATGGAGTTGCAGGTTTTCCATCTTCTTACAGTTTTTCAATAATGTATCAAAGTATATCCCTAAAAAAAGATAAGATAGCTCATAAATCTTGAACTATCTTTTTTGGGGCTCTGTGATAAGCCAATGTGGTGGAGCCACCGTGCACATGCCGATTGTTTGTGTCTCGCAGGCCAAAGCTGGTTAATCCGGTTTTGAGCCAACCGGCTGGCGCTCAAGCGCATTTTGTTTTCGTCGGATCAGTATGCGCTCTAACATCGTAAGGAGCTGAAGCAAGAGAAGAGAAGAGGAGGGTGCTTCTTCGACCCGAGTGTATTTTTTATGTTACGTTTGTTAAAATGACTAACGATAAACTTAAAGCAGTTTTGTTAGTTTTTTGTGTACTGGAAATGTGGACGTTTTCCAGGTATGTTAAAACAATCTATCGTTGGTTTTGTTTAAAGAATGAATTAGCATCACCTATTGGTATCTTTAAATAAGTAGACAATACTGGAATGGTGGTGTATTTTAAGCCGCACTGTTGATCTTGTATCAACTAGATGACGGATCCTACTCACTAGATCCTATAGCTGTCAAATCGCCCGGCTGTTTAGATTGAGATTAGATGCAGTAGAGACACAACGGTGTTACTAAAGTGTGCGTAGAAAAAGAGTAGGAGCAAACTGAATGCTCGACGCACCAATCCTACTTGAAACGAACGAGTGATATATCGATTTGTTTATCTACAAACATTTACTTCAACACATCATGATCATGCCCTCAACCGCAGTGAATTTTATGTTGGTTCAATACAATACTTCAAATGAGACAAACGTGAAACCAGCCTGATAGCTACGCTGATAACAACGCTACCTCAGTAGGCCCTACGTGTGTGCGTGAACATGAATAGGTAGCTCTTGTTTTTCTTCCGAATGCGACAGTGAGGTTTTTGCCTTTAGTCTAGTTGGTGCCGCGTAGAAATAGAAACGCAAGGAATCAATTTCATAATTCTGGTTCTTTTAGCGCGCAGAGCTCGCCGACAATGGCTAATTCGGGAACACGTCCCGTTGTACTCGTAACCAACAAGGAGACACCATTGAAGGGCATCAACAAATTGAAGCAAAAGTACGCCACATTGTACGGCGATCAAACCGCGACATTGATGACATTAATTTGATCTTCCAGATGTGATGTTATCTTCCCGCACAACGATCCCGCTACACGAGAAGAAATTCTGGAACTAGCCGGCCAGGTCGACGGTATCATGTGGGTCGGCCACATGCTGCTGAACAGCGAGGTGCTGGACCAGGGCGGATCACGCCTGAAGGCCATTTCCACCATGTCGGCCGGCATGGATTACGTGGACATAGAGGAGTTCAAGCGGCGCCAGTTCCCACTTGGTTACACGCCGATCGTGTTGAACGACGCGGTCGCCGATTCGGCCATCGGACTCATGATCGCTGCCGGCCGTCGGTACCACGAAGGCCGGTTGGCCATCGATCAGTCAAAGTGGGATGGTGGCCCACAGTGGATGCTCGGGCAGGACATAAAGGGCAGCACGGTTGGGATCATTGGAATGGGTGGGATTGGACAAACGATCGCGCGGCGCCTGAAGGGCTTCGATATCGGCCAACTACTGTACACGGGACGGCGACCAAAGCCAGAGGCCGAAGCTCTCGGAGCGAAGATGGTTCCCCAGGACGAGTTGCTGCAGGAGAGTGACTACATTTTCATTGCCGTGCTCCTGACGAACGAAACGTTTCACATGATCGACACCAAGGCGTTGAACAAAATGAAATCCACTGCGGTGCTGGTGAATATCGCTCGAGGGGACATTGTCGATCAGACGGCCCTGGTGACAGCTCTAAAGAGTGGTAGAATTTTCGCGGCAGGCTTGGATGTGATGTCGCCGGAGCCACTCCCGGCCGACGATGAGCTGCTGAGCCTCCCAAATGCAGGTGAGTGGTACTCTTATCAAACAAAGGGAAAACAAAACCGTCCCAATCAATCTAGCGAGTCAAGATAACGGCAACGATTACTCACTGATTTGCCACTTTTCGCTTTCCTTTCTGTTTGCAGTTGTTATCCCACATCTCGGATCTGCTACTGTGCAAACCAGAGACAATATGGCCGAGATTGCCGCCCTGAATGTGCTCGCGGGAATCGCCGGATCTCCTATGTTCTCGCCTTATCCTTATTAATTTATTGTTCTTCTAGCGTTACAAATAAGAAGTTAATTTTATAATCGGAATTGTACAAATCTGCAAGCTACTTGAGTGAGCGTAGGTTTACAATAAATATTCCCAATCTTAATTGAAATCAAACTTGAGTAACATATGGAAAGGTAAATAATATCCCTATTTGATTGAAAATAAGAGCAATTTATTTCCAATTTAAGCAACATTGTTGGTTCGGTGTTCGATGCGTTCGCTGTTAACTCGTGGAACAGAAAACTTCGAAGGTATTGATTCTCCTCGCATCCCTGCAATCAGATTTTCCACCGCGCATGTGGCCATCCGATCCCTGGTTTTCTTGGTTGCTGTTCCTAAATGTGGTGTTATCACTGCACAAGTAATGAACATTTCAAGATAGATAGTTAGTAAATGTTAGGCAATCATGCATACCGCAATTCGGAACATGGCACAGTTCACTATTCCATGGCAATGGTTCGACGGTGAAAGTGTCCAGAGCAGCAGCTCGAATTTGTCTACTCTTTAACGCCTCAACCAGTGCCGTCTCATCTACAATGTCCCCTCGAGCAACGTTAACCAAAACGGAAGTTGGTTTCATTATTGCGAACGCTTCTCGATTAAACATCCTGAAGGTCTCCATTGTTAGAGGGCATGCTATGAATACGTAGTCGGAACGTTGCAGGAGTTCTTCTCTAGCCACGAGTTGAGCAGTGTATTTTTTTGCGCCTGTTTTCACACCGTGACCGCAATAGAGAAGCGTTTGTATGTCGAATCCTTGCAACCTCTTCGCAATAAGTTCACCTATACCACCGAAGCCAACGATTCCGACCGTAGAGCCTTCAATCTGAAATTCCGTGCAGACATCCTCCGTTATAGAAGGTTTATGAATAGGCGAGAAAACTCCACTGCTTGCTGTGATCATCAGCCCAATCGCTAGATCGGCTACGGCCTCATTCGGTATGGCTGGCGTATGGCCAAGAACAATGGATCTTTCTGCCAGCTCGTTCAAGTCCACGCAATCTACGCCATTCATCGTAAGAGAAACCACTTTCAATTTGGGACCAGCTATATTTAAAACTTCACGGTCTAGCTTCATCTTATAGTTGGTCCACAGCAACCCATCGATTCCAGGACAGAGATCGAGTATGTCCTTTCTGGTGGGAAAGTCCATCTTCGGTAGAATCACATCGCAGCTTAGTAGACGCAAAAGTGGTTTAAATAAACATTATTTACCAAACGCATAAAACACACATTAAATTGTACTCACCACTTTCCCAAAAGCTCTAGGGCCACTGGCTGCACTAGACGGTGGGTTACTAACACCCTTGGTCTTACTCCCATTTTTCCACGACCTGATGCAAGACCTTGTTTTCAGCTAACGTTTTACCGTCTATAAGTGCTGGGTGATTGATAATGTATTACGATTATTGGTCAAACAAAACCATCAATGGATGATTTTGCAATTTATAGGATCATCCGCGTTAATGTTATCAGCTTCTTTTTCGTTTGGAAATATTTGAAAGACGATTGACCGAGCTGGTTGGAACAGAAAAACGTTTTTAGATTAAGGAAAGTTATCTACGAATGCGCACACGTTTTTCGTTTCGTGTCCTCCATCAGGTTTTGGGAACCATGAACATTTAAGCTGTGTTGATTAAAAGTAACATGAAAAAAGCAAAAAAACAGGAAAACAGTGCCAACGCAATTCCACTATCATGCGTCCAGGAATAGTACGACTGTCGCGTTCGCTTTCAAAGATGCTGGAATTGAAGCTAAATGATTACAATTTTGGTGCACACCGACCGAAGCTTCTCGTTACGTGTTCCGATATTCCGGCCAGTTACATGAATCTTCTTCGACAAAGGTGACCTTAAGTTGACCCTTGGTAGGAATTGGTAAAGAAACAGTACGTTTTATCCATTTTAGATGTGAGGTCACGATATGCAGCGGTACGGATAGTGACGAAATACTCCGTTCAGTAGCGGGCACCGAAGGAATCCTATGGCTCACGGCCGATCGACTAGGTGCGGAGGCACTAGATGCGGCAGGTTCGCAGCTAAAAGTGGTTTCAACAATGACATCCGGTATGGACTACGTCGACGTCGACGAGTTCAGCAAACGGAACGTTGCCCTAGGGCACACACCGAAAGTTGTCAACGATCCGGTGGCGGACATCGCCATTGGACTAATGCTAGCCTCAGCCAGACGTTTCCACGAAGGAAGACAAAAAATAGTGACCGGCGAGTGGGAAATGAGACCACAGTGGATGCTGGGTCAAGATGTGCCCGGCTCCACTGTAGGAATTATTGGTTTCGGAGGCATCGGGCAGAAGATTCTGAAGCGACTGAAAGGGTTCGATATTGGGCGATGCTTGTATACGGCCAGGAGCAGGAAAGTGGAGGGTGATTTGGCTGGGGCAACTTACGTTGATTTACCTACGCTGCTGAAGGAAAGTGATTTTGTCTTTATTGCTTGTCCGTTAACGAGTGAAACGGTGAACATAATCAACCGAGAAACGCTAGCGATGATGAAACCTTCCAGTGTGCTTGTTAACGTAGCTCGGGGTGGAATCGTTGATCAACCGGCTCTAGTAGATGCATTGAAGAAGGGAACTATTTTTGCTGCAGGGTTGGATGTTATGACCCCGGAACCCTTGGCCCCGAATGATCCTTTACTGAAACTTGAAAACTGTGGTAAATATAATTTTTCATGTATCTGAGATAAATTGACAAAGCTACATTTATCTTCTCGTTTTTTCAGTTGTTGTGCCTCATCTCGGAACAGCGACCAGGCAGAGCCTTTCAGATATGTTCGCTATTACCGCAAATAACGTGTTATCGGTCCTTTCTGGTGGACAACTTGTTGCTCCGTTTAAAAAATAATTGACCACACATTATCCATATTTTTTGGTTGTATTACGCTCTTTATTGACTCTCCGAATTCATCAGCTGGACACATTTTCTTAGCTCCACCTGTAGTGAGCATAGGCACGATTAGCTTCACACTGCCGGTGCAATTCATGCTTGCGCTTCACCACCTTTCCCTGATTAGCCGCAGCGTCCAGTATCTCCCATGCCATCTTCTCTGGAAAGTGGACCGTTCGCTCCTTCTCACGGACCGCCTCAAGCATCCACTTCATCGCGATAAAGTACGACCGTTTCTCTGTGATCGGTACTGGCACCTGGTACCGCACGCCTCCTCGCTTTATCGGTGTTAGCTGCAGCAACGGGCGGCAGTTCTCAACAGCCTGGCGGAGCAGTTTGCGCGGGTTCAGTTCTATTGCAGCCTTCTCCTCTTCCGATTCGGCCAAGTGGTACCGCTCCAACTGTGTGCGTTTGATGTTTTCGAAACCCTTCTCGACTAGGTCTCGTGCAAGCTGTTTGTTGCCCTGCTTCATTACATAATTTGTGAACT
The DNA here is from genome assembly GCA_034621735.1 of Anopheles plumbeus. Lineage (NCBI taxonomy): Eukaryota > Metazoa > Arthropoda > Insecta > Diptera > Culicidae > Anopheles > Anopheles plumbeus. Next base: position 27,568,048 of record JAOEFI010000004.1, read on the forward strand.
GGCTCACCAACGGATCGTAGAACACGGAACTGGTTTGGTTGTTCAGGGCAGCTTTGATCGGTACATGCGATATTTTCGAGAGGTCGCCCGTTTCATGTAGGGCCTCGATTTTCTGCTTATCGATGATCGGTTGAATGAAATGCGATCCATACTGGGACATGCGTGCGACCGGCAGAATACATGGTGCGCCTATGTGCCTGAGAAAATCAAGGAAAATTGAGGTTACAGAAGATCTTCTAGTTTACACTGACACTTTTCTGAACCAATAAATACCTTGGCACCATACTGCAAGCTAGTTTTTTAAGCATTTTGAAGAAAAAATGCCTAAATTTATAGAAAACTACAACCCACTGCCCCCTTGGCGAACCAAAACACCGGGCTTTGACAGTTCTTCCTGTCAACTTTCTGTCGAAGAGGTACTAGAATTAGAAACATCCCTTCGGAAATGGCTTACATGTTCGAACGTATATGCGCGCGAAAACGACCAGCAGAATAAAAAAGTTTCTTTGGTGCGATAAAACTCTAATCCTCGAAGTCAGTTTAACAACGCATCTTTACGGTTTAGGCTATTTTATTGTATTCCTTCAGTTTCGTTATCGACTTAGTGCATCATGGCCAAACACTTTGTTGAAAGCATGCACATCATAAATCTCCCCGTACTGGTGAATAAGTTTATAAACGTCGCCGTTTCCGTGATTTTTCACCGGAAAATACACCTTTAGAAGCGACTTTGGCAGCTCAGATCGCGACACCAAATCATCCACGGAGTAGATGCGATTTTGCCGCTTGCCCTTGGAGTCTACAAACGATATCTTTACTTTACTTAGCAGATCGTCACAGTACACGTACCCAACGAGGTTATCGGTAAAAAAGCTGAACAACGTGAGTGTAAGTGATGTCGTTAAGCCTGTAGATAGGGAATAAGAATGGTTAATCGGAAATTGTTCCATTTTTTTAAACCACTGCTCGTCTTACCAACCGCCCCAACAATTTCCGCAGTTGTCATGCTCCATACGTCCAAGTACGCCATGCCAATCGATATTGGTACACTGATTCCCGTAACAACCATGGGATAAAATTTAAGACGCTTCAAAGAAGCGGTAAGCATGATGGAAGGAAAGTAATAAATGGTGTTCCAAGTCGTACTCTTGGCTCCATCTTCATCCGGAGGCGGCTGATGTGTGCTAACCACTGCCGATTTTGTGGAGCAATGTTTCACTAGAGCACCGGCGGTCCGTGGTTCGTTGTTGATGTTTTGATTTGGCGAGATGAGCTGTCGGCGGTGAACTGATGATATAACACTACTGTGGACTTTTCTCAATCCCGGTAGGAGCCGGACTGTTCTCAACATGATTATCTAGTTGGAAATAGATATATTTCACTAGATATTGGACTGGGTGGCAAATTATCAGCACAAAAATAGACAAGAAAACAATACGAAAGCCGATCAATAGCGGACAGCTACTTCTAGTAGCAGTTTGACAGTCGAAGAAAATTGCAGTACTAGCGGAAAGATTGACTCAAAACAAAACAAACATACGTCAAATGGTAAATGTCAAAACTAGAGCACACCGGAGGCAAAAACATTCGACTCAGATCACGCTGCGAGTTTGTTCAAAATGAATTCAAAAACGAGCCTGAAGGAAGTGTATGTAAAAGACTGTTCTTTTCAGCAAATCAGAATAATCACACGTTCCAAAAATCTCTGTTGCATATAGGTACGAGGTTCAATCGCAGTATAAAGCCTATTACACCGGTGGGACGGTCGCATGGGTGCCCGATGGACAACAGTTCCTGTGTCAGAACAATGGTGCAATCTGTATGGTTTCGGTGGAAAATCAGCACGAACCAGCCACCCTTGGCGAACAGCAAACGGACGATGAAATGGACGAAGACGTCATCTATACATTTGCTATTAACGGTTCCGGCACTAGTATCGTTTCTGCACATCGATCCGGTTTGTTCAAGTTGTGGGATACGCAGTCGCGCACGGTGCAGAAAATGTGGAAATCGGTCCACCAAGGTCCGACTACAAAACTGCTTTTTAGCCCGGATGACAAGCTCATCGCTAGTGGCGGTTCCGATACGACCGTTCGTGTTTGGAACCCGGCCGAGGAGGTTTGTCTAGGCACGTTGCGTGGCTGCACGGGGGTGACAAATCTGATCGTCTTCCACCCGGACAAAGAGTGTAAGATAATCGTCGCGGCCGGGGACGATGTGAAAATTCACGCCTGGAACTACGAAACGCGCCGGCTGATAAAAACCTTTGAGGGCCATTTCTCCCGCGTGACGGGTGTGTCATTTTCGCCGGACCACAAGTTCATCGTGTCGGCCGGGAGGGATAAAATTCTAATCCTGTGGAACTTTGACACCCAAGAGGCTATTAAAACGATTCCCGTGTACGAAGCACTCGAATCGGTTGTTGTTCTGCCGAGCGGTATAACGATTAGTGGGGTCGAGCTAAAGCATAACAAAGTATACGCCGCTTGCGGCGGTTCGGACGGACTTATCAAAGTGTGGGAAATGACCGAGGCTAAAATCATATTCAAACAAACGAACAGCCTCGTGGCTAAGGCGCTCGAAGAGGGTGGCCTGGCAATTACACACGTTTTCTACAATGAACCTCTTGGCCAAATGGCCGTCGTGTCAGCCGATCATAACATTCTGGTGCACGATTGTGCGAGCTTCGAATGTGTTCGCCAGTTGGCGGGGTTCAGTGATGAAATTCTGGAGATCGTACTGCTCGGAAAGGCCAATCGGCTCCTGGCTATGGCAACCAACAGCAACGACTTTAAACTCTACGACACTACCACCATGAACTGCCAGTTAGTGAAGGGCCACACGGATATCGTAATATCCCTTTCGGCCAACGATCGATATTTACTTTCGTCGTCGAAGGACCGCTCGATCCGATTGTGGAGGTTCGACGAAGAAAAGTTCACCATCAGCTGTGTGGCCGTGGGCCTGAAACATTGTGAATCGGTGGGCAGCGTGGCGATCAGCAAGGTTTCCGGAAATTTTTGCATCAGCGGTAGTCAGGACAGGTGCCTTATGGTGTGGAAAATTCCCAAAACTTTCGAACGAGATGGGGAAGAACTTCCGCGCCTTCAGTCCACGCTCACGGCGGTCTCACACGACAAGGACATCAACTGTGTGTGCATCTCCCCGAACGATCGTCTTGTCGCGACCGGTTCACAGGATAAAACAGCCAGACTTTGGGACGTTAGCGACCTCAGCGTCGTCGGGGTATTCCGGGGTCATCGGCGAGGCATCTGGGGAGTACGGTTCTCCCCGGTGGATCAAATCCTGCTCACAAACGCGGGCGACAGTTGCATAAAACTGTGGTCGTTGACCGACATGACCTGCCTCAAGACGCTCGAAGGTCACGACAGTTCGGTGCTCCGGGCAGAATTCCTCTCCAATGGTATGCAGCTCCTTTCGGCCGGTGCCGATGGTTTGATCAAGCTGTGGTCAATTAAAACTTCCGAGTGTGTGCAAACGTTGGACAAACACGACAGCCGCATCTGGGCGCTTTGTGTCGCGCGGGATGAAACCGTCTTCTACAGTGGTGGTTCCGATTCGCAGCTGATTAAATGGCACGACGTGACGGAATCCAAGCGAGTGGAGGAGCTAAAACAGCAAAAGGAGACTCTGCTGCAGGAGCAAGAGTTGACCAATCTGTTGAGCGAAAACCAGCTACTAAAAGCACTCCGCCTTTCCCTGAACCTCAACCGGCCACTGAGCACGTTGAAGATCATAAATGGAGTGATTAAAGCACAAGAGCAAGCAGGACTGGAGGAAACGGTACGACTGCTCTCGAACGATCACAAGGAGACGCTCTTTGCGCATTCGATCGAGTGGAACACGAACAGCCGAAATTGCCGGCCGGCTCAGTTGGTGGCGGAATTTTTGCTGCACGAGGCAATCATTGGACGGTTCATAATGAAAGATCTACAAAAGCACCTCGAGGCGTCTCTGCCGTACACGGAACGACACTTCAAGCGGCTTACGGAGTACCAGAAGGATCTTAAGTTTGTCGAGTTCTCGCTGAACTGCATGCAACCTCACGGGTCCAGAATAGATTAAGGCTAAAAAGACAAAAGTAACTTACTGAACACCTCGTTCCAGCGACAACGTTTGCAGGGTAGCATTGAAACCCCGTGAGTTTCTTCCCCACTGTTTGTTACACTTCTTTCCACACTTCGTTTGCTACCGGTATTGTTGGCTTAGTTTCGCCATCTGCAGCTACCACCCACCAGCTCGCCCCGGTGCAATCGCAGCATAATCAACGTGGTTAATTTATTCAAACGGTAAACACATTTGTGTTTGTCGCCTTCGCACCGACAACCCGCAAGCCCCAGGTATCGTCTCCTTCATTAGGTTGTGCGCGAACGTTAACTAATTACACTCCTCTTTGCCAGCTAAAACAGTAGAATGGGAAAAGGCCGGATTTAATGTTGAAGATACCCTTAAACTTGTTCCATTGGTCCAGTCGAGTATTTGTTCTGGAATGAAGCTAGGTCTTGTTTGCCTTTCGAAAAATGCGAGGGAGAATGTTAGTTAAGGAAATCCCTCTGTAACCTAGGTTATTTTTGTACGCCAAGGTTAAATCCTGTCTATTGATAAGCAAACCCGAAAAGCATGTTGCAACGGTGATGCGTTCACCAAGTGAATTTTTGGAAGACGATTAGTTTAGAAATGTTATTACGGTTCTCACGGTGGTGAAAAGTATATGACATAGCGGATTACACCCTCAATAAATGTCTTCACTCTTATGAAATATCTTTTGAGTTTATATATTTCGAGTTCAAATAAGTCCAAACTAGAGGTATACAATTCATCGTAACTTATTTCAAAAAATTGTTATCATGTTACTCCCCTTTCTCGTCTTTACAATGCTGAACACATTTGTCTATCGTTGAACGATCATTTAAACATCGGTAACTTTGGTCGACGATCTCATCTAAACATTCGCACCCGCACCCGTTCACCCGCAGGCCAGACTGAAGATCCTCGAACCCGTTCATCGATAGCGCAGTAACCCAGAGAAAATGCAATGCCCTTTCACCGTTTATCAATAATTGTCACGCGAATGATATGAGTGAATCTTTTTTAGTTCTACTGTGAGTGTTTCCCTTTTTTCAATCTTTCCCTGCCATTATCACCAGCAGTACTTCAAAGTCGCCCGTAATTAGTATTCACACCTTACCGCTTCCTCAAGCGGCAGACGTAATTTACATTCGAAGCATCCCCCGGTGCGGTTTAATTAAGTTGTCCCAGCCCGCCCCACCGCCACCCACTCCATCAAAAAGGGGGTAAACCCACCATCCAACCCCGGCATGCCCTGGTAACCCAGACCGTAACCTCGAGTTTGGGACGCACCAACGCACGCTGCACACGCGGTCATTAATAGTCAAGATTAAGCTGAAAGACAAGAAAGGGAAGTTCGGTTCGGAAGAAATGGACTTTCCTGCGAGTCCCTATCGCACTGGTCGGCGGGCGTGTTGTTTGTCCGCTCATTTGCAGTGATCCAATATTTATACGGAATAACAACTGACGCAATTCTGCTCTCGATACGATCTTCCCATGCCGACCGGCTGTGGGGTGGTGCGGAGAGCATGTTCGCGCGCACTTCCGCACCGAGTACACTAATTAACGGTGAAGTCAAATATTGGCTGTGACGATGTTTGGCGGTCCCCGAGTGGCGATGTTTGGACAGTGACAGCTGTATTGTATAGTTTTTGCCTACTGCGCCAACAACCTGCGCTGACGTTGGAGGATCCTTTGGCATGCGCAGGCACCGCTGGGAAATGGCCAGATTTCAAAGCCTATAAAAATCGGTGTGCTTTATTCCGCGCCTTGCAACCCTCCGTCCGTATCCTCCGAAGCTTCCTTAAACTGTTCATATCACATGGAAATCGCGGAAAAACCTGCCCCGTTTAATCTGCTTCCTCCTGTTCTGTAGTCTGCTTTTCTCTCGTTAGTGAGGGAAGAACCCGACGATGGAACACAGATTACTGTTGTTAAACAATATCGCGAAAAAAATGCGTCACCCATCTGGTCAACAACTCCCGTTGCACGTTGCAAACAAAAGGCAATATGGTAGCTGGCACTAGTAACGTACGGCGTTGCCCAGATACTAGATTTTGGCAGTTCGTAGCACAGGAAGCATGGTCAAAACATGCTGAAGGTTTTATTTTGACACAACGATAAGAGAATGTTCCACTTTCGTCCATATCTATCCTTCGCCGATCAATTGAACTAGACTTTTAAGTTCGAACAGATGTGTAACTCGACTAGGGGGGGGGAATCTAATTGAAATATCTCATTTTCGAGACACTCCGGCCACTTATCGGTCGGCAAAAAAGATTACGATCAGTTAAAGAAAGGTAAAGAGTCCCGAACGCTCCGTACGAATTCGATGTCGCATGGAGTGGATGACACACGATTGCACTTTTCGTTTCTTGTTTTTATTTCCCCGTACATTGTTTTAGCAGACTTGGGGACCGACGGCGGTAGTGGCAGGGAACGATTCATTGAGAAAGTACAACGATCTGTTGGGTCGTTGGGTCTGGTCTGTTCACAACACAGCACAACGAGTGGCATTAACCCAGCAACTTGCGTTACGATCATGTTCGTAGATAGAGTTTCCGGCAAAGTTGAAGCCCGAGGGCAGAGTAGTCGTATTCGACAGAAAAAAATGGCTCGTATCCGAAACAGCAGCGGGTTACGGTATTCCAATAGAAGTACTGTCATTCCAGATAGTTTTTGACTACAAACATTTTGTTTTTATGTGGATTTATCAATCTTTGAAAATTTAGTTTACGGAAGACCGGGCGCCTCCAGCGAATGGTGCATACTGCAGAAAGTTCACAAAAAACTTCAAACACATTTCAAATTTCCACTCATCGCTATTTGCAATGTGACATTTTGAACGAGAGAGGTCAGTTCCGTTACAGTCTCAATCTGTGCTCGACAAGACGCGCACCGATGGCGAAAGATAAAGTCATATGTATCTACATTTGAGGATCTTCTTCCCTTCGTCAACTTTCGCACGTTTGCACACTACTCCGCCTTTAGCATTGGCTCCGAAAAAGTCGATAATTGAATTTGATAATCGCCAGCGGGAGCAAACGGTACGATTCGATAATGAAGATATCTCCGGCCCCCGGTTGCCGGTCAGCATCTGAGGCCGTTTCGTCGGAGGAGTCGGTATCGGGTCTGGGTTGTTGACATAACAGCGGTGGTGGAACTTTCACTAAAAGTTGCAGCATTTGTAGTGGCGTACCGGTCATTTGGAGATCACAACCGGTATCGGGGAAAAAGAAACATGTTTTTCAATGAATCATCATGAATACATGCTGCCGAAGTGGCTCTAATTTCTATCCTGTCAGCTGTACACTCGTTTGTAGTTTATGCTGTTGTAGTTCCTGTCTTCAAAACATATTAGGAAAAGCAGATTCGTTTTGAGCAGATTGAACATATATTCAATAAAAAAAAAAAACTTCTGACACATTAATCTTAATCCATAAGCTTACAACAATTCCATATCAGCGCTCGAGTAACGGATGATTTTAATTGCATAGCTACTATTTTTTACCATTTTACACGTGCGTCAGATGCTCACACGTTTGCAGTCGATCGTCCATTACGTGCATGGTGTTTTGATACATCTAGTAGTAGTACATCTTTTTCTGTGCCCCGGCTTAAAAAAAAACACCGACGGAATGTAGTGTGTAATTTGTCTTCAAACACCTATTTGCTCATACGATTGTTCAACAAGTTCATCATATTATTAATCGATTTTCTCTGTTCTACCCCACTTGCACCTTAAGGGCCGCGTTGCTCATGCAAGCCACGCTACACCTGGCGGGGAAGAAAGATAAAATAAACCGTCCAACCACTTCACCAGCATCAGCATCAATCGACACGAAGAGTATACGTAAGTTCCGCACAAACCAACTCTACGTTAGTATTTTCGTCGAGCCGGGTCAGTTTGTGTTTGCACCGCC
>JAOEFI010000004.1:27578258-27598098 GCA_034621735.1 Anopheles plumbeus
CAGCCCCACAGTTGTGTGCGGAAGCCGAACGAGGAGCGCCGCGGGAACACCGAACACACGACGAACGCAGCGACACAACGCGGCGACGATCGCGAGAGCCGTATATAATCAGTAGGCTCCGGTTCGCCGACGTTCAGTCAGGAGCAAGCGGTTCGATCCGACGGATCACGTGTGTTGATAAAGGTTTCGGGTTGTGTGTCGCGCACCTGTGTTTCCTGTCGCGTTTCCGTGCTTGGTGTTGTGCGTGTGTGCGTGTTTAGTGGGTGCATCCTTGGGCGTGTTGTGGATTGTGCCAGTGCGTGCGGAACCTACCGTGCAATTTGGAAGCAAATCGGGTGTCGATTGCAAGCCTCCCGGGAAAGTGAGCAGTAGAAGTGACCAACACAGTCCGGTGTCGAATAACAAAACGTGCCCCTTGTGCAGTGCAGTGCCTGTTTTCCTTCCACTCGAGAAGGAGTGCAGTTAACATCCGTTACGTGTCCGCTCGGCCGCGATCACTATCAAGCGTGGCGGTGTCGTTCCGTCACCCTTTTACGATCCCGATAGAAAAATCGACGGCTCCTTCGTCGGTAATTGGTTCGTTCAGCTTTCCGGCCGCCGGTTCCTTTCCGCATCATTACGGCGAGATCTCGTGCGCGTGAAACCAAACCCGCTCGGCTCAGCGGAAGGAAGGATCAAGTAGCATAAATTAAAACCTACACGACCGACACACGGTTCTCGAAGGATCGAGGATCAAGCGGGGAAGCCATGATCGACTGAGTGTGGACGAATGCACAACAAAAGCGGTTACATAGAGAGCAAAACATACAGTATGTGATTTGTCCTTCGCACGCCTCGAAGTGGCCCTTCGGGTATCCTTCAGAAAATTTCATTACCGTAAGCCAGGGCGGCATTCATAAGGGCCGATACAACACCCAGTACCAGTAGCGTGAGTAGTGGTACCGAAACGGAAACGGTTCAGTTCAGAGTTTCGCCTACCAACCGGCGGTTGGAGCACAAACACGCCCGCCACTGTAACCCGCTGGAAGTTGGAAGAAAAAGAAAACCCGCGCACAGCAGCGGGACAACGAGTAAAGATGAATTCCCGAGGAGTAGCCACGCTGTACGTGTTTCTAGTAGCCCAGCACGCTTTCGTAACGGCCGTGCCAGCGCAAGCTATACCTAGCGACGATGAAGTGGCGTCGACCACCGTCAGCATGACGCCACCGGAGCCGTTCCCGGTCCTCGACGAAACCGAATTAGACGACCTCAGCCTGCTCACTACCAGTGCAGAGACGGATGAAACGCCGACCGTTCCCGTGACATCAGGTACGGCAGCATCCAGCGATTCCACTAGCACGGCCAGCAGTAGCAGCAGCAGTACCAGCACCACCACCATTAGTACCAGCCCAAGCACTACTGCTGAGGTGACGACCCCGGCCGTGGAAAATAAAACTATGTCACATGAGGAGATCCAGAAGTTGCTGCTACCGCCGGCCACAGTTGTGGCCGACATCATGCACGTCAACATGACCAGCAACGATCATCCGAATGCTAAATCCATTGGAAAGTAAGTACAGGATAAAGTCTTCTGTCGAAAGTTCATCAAACGACCTCGTGTGAGGTTATTGGATATAAATGTTGGATGATAAGAACATCCCTTCTCATATAAAGGATACTTCAACGATTGTGAAGATTAAGATAGAGGGGTGCTTTGGATGAAAAATAGCATATACAAAATGATATCACAACAGTCTAGGAGTTGGTGAATTCCCGTGGACCTTAGTTTGAATCTAGATCGTCCAAAACCTATCTTATCTCTTTATCTGTTGGAAAGCGGGGCGCCATGTCGCAGAAAATGATTAACACAGATCTTGCGCAACTTTTTACTACAGGCGGCTGGGAGTACTACTCACGCTCGATCGAGGATCCCAACAGGGATTCCGGGAGAGGCATTTGTCTGCCAGCCTCGCCTTCCCTTGTTCCCTTCTCTCCATTCCGTGTTTCTTCTCCGCGAGTTACCGGAGTATTAGTTCTCCTTGTTTGCAAACGCGACACACCGCACGGTGCTAGTGTCTCTGAAGACGCGACGCTTTATCTCGCCACAGATGCAGTTGGTAAATACGGGTCGGCAAGTACCAACAAAGCAACCGGCAACCACAGCCGTTTATTAAGTTACAGAGTCAGAGTGGGCAGAGGTGCTAGAATGCGCGCAATGATTCACTGCTATTTCGCTTCCACCGATAAGGGCTCCACCATCATTGGGATACCACCGAAACGTTGACTGCACGGTGCTAGCGTTTGTTTGGTGTTTTATTTTCCCACCCCCACCCTGGCACCTTCGGTTGTGTCTCCGAGCTGCAGATAAAAATTCCAGCATAATGGTTGATTTTAACAAATCTTCTACCGACACTTGACGGGCGTGAACCATTCAAGACGGGTTCCACCAGACACAATCGATGCCAATCGATGATGTCAGTAAACAACATATTGAAACATGAGGCTACTGTGTGGTGGAACTGTTTTACTACTACGACACTATTGTGTACGAAGCACTCGGCAAATGCAACGCAATGCGTTCTGCATTCAATGTGGAGACAGCTGGATCGATCCAACTTGATGGCAGCCGTGCTGGAGCTCCTTTAGTAGTCGGCGCAGTTTGATGGAAGATGTTTCTAGATTGATTTGTTTCACTAGAAATTATACTGCGGTATTTTATTACCAATCATAAGAACTACTTTATAACCTGATTTACATCATTACAGCCATTTGCAACGGCCAATTGTTCCGTTTTGTAAAGAATGGATACATTTTAGTAGTGCGAGCACGTTTCAAGCTTTCATGCAGTTCGTTCGCTAGATGCAATCTGTGTTGGTAAATGTTTCTCGTCTTCGTCGATAAATCAAACCTCACGAGATTACTCACGAGTGAACTGGTTTATGCCTTGCCCCTTCTTAACCTATAACACATAAGACCACCCATTCGCCCGGTGAACTCGGCCGTCGTCATTTCTCTCAACTCGGCTTCAACTTGAACCATGCACCCGAAGGAAAGTGAAACCGGTTCGGCGGCGCAAGTGCGGAGCTACGAGCTAGGATCAGGACCAGACGGCGAAGCTCTTTTGTCTAGTTGCCGCACACGCGGGTCATGTTAAGTCACGCGACCGCATGCGAGACTACTGGGCTGCATGCTGCATCTGAGTCGCAACTTCCGCCGCCCGATCGGGGTTCGGGTCGAACGGGGGCCGGTGCCTCCCGTGTGTCGGTGGTACCCGGTCGCGGCTTCCAAGCTCCGACCCAGTTGCATGACGCGTCGCGTGGAGCTGACAAGTTCAATGCCACACCGCTGCATCGACACACACTCATGCACTCTTGGCTGCAGCTCGCAGGTGTTTCGTTGTTTTTCTCTCGATCGGTCCCTTTCCTTTAGGTCACTGTGTACTGTGTGCAATTTATTAGATACCACAAGCCACCCACTCTCCTTATCGCCGACTACAGCCTCTCCACCACCCTATGTCGATTTCTACCCAGCTCCACCCATTCCAACCCTCAAGTATCCCCGCATCCATCGCTCCCGTAACTTCACTCAATGAGGTGCATTATTTGGTTCGATTTTATCGCATCATCATCATCAACCCCCCTTGGCACGACACTCGAGCGTCCAAACACAGAAACTCCATTAAAGTCCGGGAAGTTCTGGCATAAGTGTATCTCGATCACGATCGTGTCACACTTGCGTTTATCTTGTCCCGGTTTCCTTCAGGGTGGACATTTGTTTTTCTGGTTAACCCATTGAATGTTTGGTTTCTTTTTCAATCTAATTAAAAATTTTGTTTCACCTTCAAAAACGTCTTTGATTTGAGGGAGGCTTCGATGTATCGAACATTCGGGAACTATTCTGAAGAATTAGCCTTGTTTATGAAAAGCATATCACTGGCACTGTAATACTATTTCTAGTTCAATCTTCTACGAATAGATAGATGAAATAGGCCATGGATAGTCTGGGCACAGGACAGCTCGATTTCCTGATGAAACGACACCTCATTAGCTTTTCCTAGCTCTTAAAATAACCGTCGAAAGGTGCGCCGCCGTGGAGGTTCTCGTGCGAAGTAAAATTGTAATTTGTTTCCAGCGAAATGACCTGGTGATGCTTGGCAATAATTAGCAGATCGTGACATCAATGCGACGTGTGTAGGCTCTTGGCCTTACCCTATACGAAACGAAAACCCAACCCACTTCCCATTTACGGAACGTCGAACGTGATCACGTCGAGATGCTCCAGTTTTGTGTCATTTAAACATCGCCCGGGATGTGTGCACGTGTTGGTATGCTGGAATGTAATTCTCTACAGAACGAAGCATGGTACGAGAAAACGTTGGATGAAGCCGCAGGGAATCATCGATGTGGTTCAAACTGAATTCTCTTTCAGAACTCCGTTGGAACGCAAAATCCAACTTAATTTTGAAAACACGTTTGAGAAACAAGAGCGATTTCGGATTGGCTCGCATTTATTGACCATTGGTAAATAAATTACCGATGCTGCCGATGCCCGGCAGACAAAAAAAGGGCTGGCACTGGCCATCGAAAATTCTAAGAGCTGTTTCGTTTGCCAAAGAGGTGCCATGGTGTGCGAACCGATACCGCCGGATGCTGGAAGCTTTGGCGCTGGTAAATATTTCCCCATTAATTGCGAGCTTTAAATGGGCAAACGTTGATCCTCCGTTTGTTCTTGGCTTGATTTGTTTGTCCTCAAATAACCTTGAGTTTTAAGAATTTCACAGTCCCCTAAACCAGATGGTTGCCGGTCCAACGAAACAAAAAAAAAAAAAGCCACACTCCTTACCGTTAGTAGCATGCGAGTGTCGTTGTGTTCGCTGTGTTCGCACAAAACCCGATAAATCACGTGCCACAGTTCGTGTTCGGGGTTTGCGTTCGCGCAAAAGCACTTGCGCCAAGTGCCGCCAAGCAGCCAGCGCCGAGAGTTTATGAAATGTAAATAACCTCAACAAGGGCTGATTGGTGAAACATTTCAATAACGATGAGACGTGGGTCTCCTGCACGCTAATTGAGAGCACAAACTGGCCGTAGCAGCGGAGTGCGTGGCGCGGGAAGGTGGTAGTGTTTATATTTGGGAGGAAATCATGTTGAATCGATTCCGAATGGGTGTTAAAAGAACCGGCTCGATTCGCTCGAACATCAAAAGGGGCCGAGCCGAGGTTGTCAAGCAGGTTGAGAACATGTCGAGATCTCAGTCCTGCAAGCACTGCAGGTCTCTACACAAAACATACAAGGATCATTATTTTTCATTTAATTCCTGAAAATATTTCCGATCGATGCAAATTACTACACACTTCTACCCAGCGGAGAGACTTCACAATTAAGCGCTTGGATCTGAGGTGGAAGAATAAATAACGTAACATTAATTAACGCCATCGGCTGTTATTCACGCACCGCGCCGCTTCGATGGCTTTATTACGACCGTTTGAGTAAAACCGTGCCGCCGGATGCAAGGAAGTCCAGAGGAAAGCAAGCGTGCAGGGTGCACGGAAAGGAAGAACAGTAAATCGCTATCGACAGCTTCCAATTACTTCCCTATTGCTTCCCGTTAGTGCACCAACAAACACACGCATACACCGGGTGCCCCCGGGGGGCGAGGTTTGGTTTTGCATTGCATACGAATGGACCAAATTGTTGGAAACGTGTTGTGCACGTTTTCGCCCGCCCGTCCTCGGCCTTGTCCGCCACCGCCGACCGCTGGCCACTGGCCACCCGCCCACCCACTCACCATCAACGGCAGTGAGCAATATTGTCAGGCAGTTTAATCGCCTCCCGCCCGGCGACCTTGCCACGTATCGACGCGCGCAGCCCGTCGGTGCATATTAAGTGCATCATTTGCAGTCGCCCCCAAAGCTCGCTCTCGCACCTTCCTGCGCATTCGTCGTCCTCTGGACGCGCTGACTAGGGAAGGATCGGCGTCACTACACCAGCCGAAGAGCATCCAAACCAAACCGCCCGCCCCAGGGCATGTCCTTGCTCTCGTCGCTGCTGAAATCGTCAGGAAATGGAGATTTCAACATGAGTTAAGGTGTTTTGGTCAGCTCAGAGCTATCGCGCTAGTGAGCTTAACTTTATTGCTTAATCGAATCATCGAATTATTTCAACTTTATTCCCTTGCCACTACTGGCGGCCTGGGAAGGACGTCGCTCCGAGGCGGCGATATCGGACAGCGAATGGAGGGATCGTACTGCGCATTCGCACCATAAATCATACGACACCCTGGTGCTGCAATTAAGCCACGGACGCGCGTCTAATCGTCAATCTTGGCGTACGTTTTGTCGCGTTCAGACGACGCGTGCCGTTCGTGCTTCGCATGCGTCGGTGCGTAAGAGAGGTAGCGCAGCATCGGAACGGTATCGATCGGGAGGAAATGAGTCTACAATGTCTCGTACCGGCTGGTCGAGGTCACACCTGGGTTGCAAGAAATGTGGAAGGTGGCCATTTTTTTATTCACTACAGGTGTTTCCATCAGATCAGATCCGACAACTCAATTCTCCTCCGGTATAATTGATATTTCGCTTACTAATTTTGAGTGTATGTAATAAATGTTTACACTTGTTTTTTTTTTTCATTCCGTTTCGATTGGGCGTTTTTTGTACCAAACAGAACTGATTTGCTCAAACGCGGATAATGCGCTTTAACTATTTGGTCGTATTTGAACAAAAGACTTCAATTCGTACTTATTAGACGACGAACCCTCAAATTGTGAATGAAATCCAATAAAATCCAAACTAGGCCCGTTTGCGCCTTTTATTGGGGCAGCCCAATTGCGTGTGTACCACCTACTAGCCTAACCTCATCTTTAATCATCATCGTACAGCCTTCACCCATCCGGTGCGCTTGAAGTTTTGAAGATTAAGGACAGCGCGCGGTGCCGAAATTGAACGCTTCATCCCCTTCCGGTAAGACCGAACTGCTTGTCACCGGTTTGTATTGTCAGAAGGGTGCAGCGAAGCACGGATCATGGGAAACACCGCGAGTTAAAGCTCCAAATGACATGACATAATGATAGTGGATCATCATCGTCGTCAGCTTCTTCTACGTCGCCACCGAAGGCAACACCATTTCCTTCCTACACCAGTGCAACATCTGAGTAGCCTTTAAGTTCAAGTTCGTGCCATCCCGATCTGTGATCTGTGACTTGTGTCGTTTTGGATATTCTTTGTTTTTTTTTTGTAATGTTTATTTGCTTCACTTCCTTTAGCATTTATCATCCGCTTCTCGAACAGTCCGCGCCTTGCGAGCTACGGTAGCAGCGTACGGTTCTTTATTAGCCCATTAGTAACGAAATAAACAAGGCCACGACGCAGGCGGTGGCGCATAACTATAGTAAGCATTGAACTTTTTCTCCTTTAACGCTGTAAATGACAGAGATGCCGAATCCAAGGCATCGAGTAGTTTGGGGTTGGGTGCGAATGCTTCCAGTTGCCATGCCGATGGTGATTATAATGATACTGATGATGCGCGGGGTATGATGGCGATGATGATAGTACTCTTGTGCAATGTGGAAAGGTCCTGTTGCCAGTGCCACCAAGCAACAAGTTGGTTTTGTAATTACGTGGCTCTCGGTATCACCTTCAGCCGACATTACATTACATTGGCTGTGCACTTTTGCCTGTGATAAAATCGACCATCGTATCGACCGGATTATTCCACGTCGAGATGGGGAATGTGGGACATAAAAGATATGTTTGTAAATGATTTATCGGTCACCTTCGGTCAGGGGTTCATTCAAGAGCGCTGGACATAATGGAGCGAAATGCCATAAACAATTGCTTGAAAGGATGTTTATGGTATAATTATGCTGCCGTTGGGATAATAATGATAGCATTCTCACATCTTCCTACCACTAATGAAAACGTATTCCATTTTTCGTCGTACGATCTTGTATCAACAATTCTCATCTTCGTCATTTCCAGAGACTCCGATTGCCCCACGCTGGAGGGCGCAGACCATATGTCGCAGACCCAGCTCCTTACAAGCCTAACGCACGTCTGTCGATATGATCGACTGGAACGACCAAGGGGTAGGTTCTAGGGCCACAATCTGCCCAACTTAACGTTTTGCTCTACGAAGACGCTCTTTCTTTTCAACAGAAACCCTTAGCGGCAAAAGCCGAAGAGTGAAGGTGTTCGCCCGAGCCTACATTTACTTTATGCAAAATCTGGAAGCCCATGATTTGGTTAGTAAACGATAAAAAAACGATAATTTACATCCGCATCTGTTCGGGACATTAATTTCCTAATCCGTGACGTATCCCTTCCTTCCGGCCTGTCTGAATCTAGCAATTCAAAATTCACGCACTGCTGCAGTTCCGGTACGTGGATCCGCGGTTGGTGTTCAGGGAGGTCGCCCCGAACCGGACGAAGCCAATCATGGGCGAGCAGTCGCTACGTGACCTGCTGTGGGTGCCGCACGTCTTCCTGGCCAACGAGCGCAGCTCCGACATACTGGGCACGGCCGAGAAGGACATCCTCACATCGATCTCGCCCGACGGCACGGTGATCGTGTCGACGCGCATCAGTGCCACGCTGTACTGCTGGATGAACCTGCAGAAGTTCCCGTTCGACGAGCAGCACTGTTCCACGGTGCTGGAGAGCTGTAAGTAGTAGGAGTAACGCTTGCTGGCCGGACTGAGTTTGGGTAACAATGTCCGCCGCGTCTTTTTCTCTCTGCAGGGATGTACAATCTGGATGATTTGGAACTGGTCTGGGAGAATAAATCTCCGGTTACGTTGGCGCCAGAGCTGCACCTGACCGAGTACGTGCTGCTGGAGATGTTCACAAACGAAACGGTCATCAACGCAGACTTGAGCGATCTGAGGCACGGTGCATTCGGTAAGTAAATTGTTTTCCAATTGTCAAAAGAAAATATTGTCCTAACTTGTATGATTTGCCCCCTTCTGTTACCCAGCTGGCAACTACAGCTCACTTAGCTTCACGGTGCACCTGGCGCGTGAGATGGGCTTCTACATGATGGACTACTTCATCCCGTCGATCATGCTGGTCACCATCTCGTGGGTGACGTTCTGGCTGCAGGCCGACCAGTCGGCCCCGCGCATCACGCTCGGCACCAGCACGATGCTAACGTTTATCACGCTCGCCTCGGCCCAGGGCAAGACGCTGCCGAAGGTGAGCTACATCAAGGCGTCCGAGATTTGGTTCCTCGGCTGCACCGGCTTCATCTTCGGCAGTCTGGTCGAGTTTGCCTTCGTCAACACGATCTGGCGGCGGAAGCGCAACGTCGAGGTGAAGAAAGTCAACAGCAAGCACGTGTTGAAGCAGGCGCTGACGCCTCGGCCGGCGCGCAAGGACATGAGCGGACTGCACAAATCGCACTCTTGCACTTCGCTGGCCGATTCGGCAACGACGGTGTCGGCCAATTCCTTCAATAACTATCTCACCGTACACGTGAGTATTATAATTTTCACACGTCCTTTAGATTGAGTAGTATAATTTGTGGTCTCCCACTCCTATAGTCCTTCCCACAAAAGAGCAACAGCAGCCAGACGCTCCCAGTGATCACGACGACCGATGTGGACCGCGCTCCTACCGACATGCAGGCGAACGGGAACGTCGCGATTCAGATCGACGGTCAGTCGAACAACGAAAACGGAAACGGTTGGACAACGATGACTCCACAGGAGGTGGCCATTTGGATCGACAAGCGTTCGCGATTTGCCTTCCCGATCGCGTTCGTGATCTTCAATGTTTTCTACTGGACGTTTGTATATTATATATAAAAAGAAAACAAATAAGGCATAGAAAAACTCACCGACGCGAGACAACGACGACGAAGGGCACAAACCTAAGGAAGTAGAATATGTGAATATTTTCAGTCAATCTGGTTTGCTTCGAAGCAACTACGACAGTATTGTGTGCGAGGCAGCAGCCTGCACGACTTGCCCAGTTAATTCAGCTTCGATACGAACTACTTACCGAAGATCAAACGCTTAGCGATGTATAATATTATTTATTGAATGATGTCCCTAAGAGCAACTGTGCATATTAAGTTTTAATAATAACAAATGCTTGTAATAAATAAGACAAACTGATGTGAAACGAAAACGCCAACGTTCAGCATTTCGAAAGAATTTCCGTTTACAGTGATAATTGATTTCAAGAAAGGGCTGGAATCTGTGGGATTGTAGTAATACTTTGGGTTGGCTTAGTGCACTATGATGTGTTTATTACATAGAG
Organism: Anopheles plumbeus; assembly: GCA_034621735.1. Classification (NCBI taxonomy): domain Eukaryota; kingdom Metazoa; phylum Arthropoda; class Insecta; order Diptera; family Culicidae; genus Anopheles; species Anopheles plumbeus. The sequence continues at coordinate 27,588,493 of JAOEFI010000004.1, forward strand.
GAAAGATTTTATGTTGCGAACTGTCAAATCAAAGTGGTCGCTTGATTTTTCGAAACGTCACTACGCAGATGTCACTTGTGGACGTCCGTGTAGAGATGTACAGCAGTGGAATACATAGAAGAGGAACTGTAAAAATATATGTTTTAAAACTCGTTTAAAGACATTGAAAACCAAATTCAAATGAAGAAGCGAATTATGTGCATTCAGCTAAAAGTCCTAATATGAAAGAAGAGGTCAACATTGGTCGAACATCTACGTGCCATTCAAACCTCGGAAGCTAGGTTTCTCAGGTTCCTGCTATCTTGAATTCGGGTATAAGCTGGACCCTGTGACCTGGAACATGAACAGTAGTATCCACTATTCAGAACGGTAGGTGGCTCCTGTTATATCAACGCAAAACTGTATCACTTCACCGTTTCCCGTTGCATACGCGGTCAGCAAAGTGTTTGTAAGCAGGTATCGATCGAGAGTCACAAACAGGTATCTGGAATTTGTTTCCTTCCGATATCAAGCGTACGAAACGTCATTCGCGAAATAAATTTGGCACATTTTAAAACTTTCACCCTTAATCGGAACTGTCGATCTGGAAACTGCTCCCATTTTATATCGTTTCTCCCCTTTTGTTTCTTCGACTTGTTTAAGGGCATTAGCCTCGTACGAAAAGCCCACCATGACCGGCCGTTTGCTGATCCATTTTTTCGGCATCATCCACCTGTTGATCGATAAGCTGCTGTATGTCTGCCTCAAGTGGTACTGGGGCCCTAGCAAGCAGCGCTGCCCGACGCTCCAGCGCAAGCGGATGATCGTGACGTACAGTGCGGTCGAGCTGGCCCGGATGATCCGTACGCGCGAGGTGACGTGCTACGACGTGATCAGTGCGTTTATCGATCGTCTGAACGAAGTGAACCCGCTTGTAAATGCCGTCCTCGATGGCCCCATCATTGAAGCGCTGGACGAAGCACGTCGGATCGACGAACAGTTGCAGCAAGGCGCGATCGACGAAACCGAACTAGCGTCTAAACCGTTCTTGGGCGTACCGTTCACGACGAAAGACAGTACCGCGGTCAAGGACCGGCTTCACACGCTCGGCATAGTTGCGCGACGCGCCGTTAAAGCGAACAACGATGCCGAGTGCGTGCGGTTGATGAAGGAGGCCGGTGCCATTATCATCGCGACCACGAGCATACCGGAAATTAATCGCTGGTAAGAAGGAATCGCTAGGTTTCGCTAATTATAATTGTTTACTCCGGGCCAGGGTGAGGTTCCGCGAAGGTAGCAGGTTTAATGCTTGTTTGTTTTTACCATCGGTATATTTTGCAGGCAAGAAACTCGCAATAACATCATCGGCCAGACCAATAATCCTTTCGATAACCGGCGTACAGTTGGAGGATCGAGTGGTGGCGAAGGTGCACTCCTGGCGGCTTGCGGAACCCCGATTGGACTGGGTAATATTTTTATGCTAATAATTTTGTTGGGCGTTCAACAATCCTATAATTCCTTACCTTTTACAATGCCTTTAGTTCAGAATTAATGTTATCAATTGTTTTCCCTCCACAAGGAACGGACATTGGCGGGTCAATCCGGATGCCCGCATTCTACTGCGGTGTGTACGGACACAAACCGACCACCGGGATCATCAACACTCGTGGCTGCTCTCTGCGTACCGGTCGCGAGCCCTCCACCATGGTCGTGGCTGGGCCAATGACACGCTACGCCACCGATCTGTTTCCGCTGATGAAGGTCCTAGTGGGTCCAGATATGTCCGCTGCGCTCAAACTGCACGAACCGACGGATATCCGGAAGTTGCGCTATTTCTATATCGCCGAATCGGGCGACATCAAATGCAGTGCCGTGCAGCCGCAGCTGCAGAAAGCGATGGGTCGGGTGGTGGATCACTTTTCCCAACTCGTACCCGGTGGTGTGAAGAAGGTGACACTCAGCGGAACGGAAAAGACGACAAATATGTGGCGCTACTGGATGACGCAGGAACCGGCCAACTTCGGTACGCTGCTCGGCAATGGGAAACCGCTAAGCCCAATGGTGGAGCTGGCCAAAAAACTAACCGGTCGTAGTGAGTACACGATGGCATCGATTTACTCCCTGATGGACACACTACTGCCGCAGGAGAAGGAGGACGTGATCAAGGAGCTAACGCGCCGTTGCGATCAGGAGCTGACCGAGCTGCTCGGAGACGATGGGATATTGTTCTATCACAGCACGACGCACACGGCACCGTACCACTATGCGGCGTTTGTGAACGTGTACAATTTTAGCTACTGGTGTCTGTTCAACGTTTTGCACGTTCCAGCGACGCAGGTTCCCCTAGGGTTGGATGCCGACGGATTGCCTCTTGGGATACAGGTAATCGCAAGTCGGAACAGGGATAGGCACTGTCTGGCGGTGGCGGAGGAGATCGAGCGGGTGTTCAATGGGCGCATCCCGCCCTTCATTATCGATTAGTTGGAAAGCTCTTTTTTCGAGAAACCAATATTGAACTGTGCACCTGTGAGGGTTACTTATCTCCTTCGAAAGATTCAGACCAAATTTCCTAAAAGAAAATCTTATTAAAAATCCATACTTCAGTCATTTACTTTCGTTCAGTTGCTGGGTCGTTGGCTATATTTATTAAATAATTTATATCCTCTTCGTTTGTTGTCGTGTTATGCTAAAAGATAAAATAAATGAAACAAGCCTCACTCTCGGGGAGTTTCGTCTATCGAACACAGTCGTTCATGGCAAGAATGGTACTGCAGGAATATGCAGATTTGTTACAAAGTTAAAATAAGGTGTCCGATCGTATTCTAAGGGTTAAAACGTAACGCTAACGCAGATTTAAATACATACATACGGAGGGTCTCAACGATAATTTGTGGCGGGTTTTCCTATCAATTCGAAATACACTTGTAAAAGCCAATAAATAATCTCTGTGAACAGCAAAGTTGCCGCAGGTTCATTGTTTCTCTCTAACCACCGGCGGAATGTAAATCCCTCATCACGTTCGCTGGGATTTGTGTGACTGTTTTTCTATAGGTTGCTTTCAAACATATCAACAAGCCTTTTGATTTCACGGCTGAAAGTACAAAAGACCAGGTGAGAATGATGATATCATCGTGTCGAGAATAATTGTCTCACATTCTAACGGCCAACGCTTCCGCAGGTTTCATCGTTTTGGAAATCTCTTCCGCTTTTGCCATGATCGTGTACATGCATTTGATGTTCGCGTCCATGCCATCCGTCAGCTTGGTGACAGCATTCTTATAGATTTCGACATTGTCCGCCGTGATCGAGGAAATCGAGTGTAGCACGCTGCACAAACTTTCCGACAGATTGTCGACCGATGCGGCCAGTGCCTGCGCCTCGCGTTCGATTTCATGAAGCACAGTCGGATCGATGGAGGAGGAAGCGTAGTTTCCTGCACCGGTCGGGTAAGGCAAAGCTCCGCGACCATAAGTGCCACTGGTGCTGGGGAGAGCGAGATTTGCGCTCCCACTACTCCCTGGCGGAACACCGAGCCCGCCAAGACCCCCGGTGCCGGCGGAGGGAGTGCTTTGCCGCGAGCTGGAAAGGTTGCAGGAGTCCTTGCGCGTTACAGTTACCGGGCTGGCCAGCTTTATTTTGTACTCTAGGTTTTCCGCGACAAAGTGTGTCATGTTACCATCCACCCGGACGGTTCCCTCGAGGTTGTACGGAAAGGAAGCTGAGTGAGAAGGTTAACGCGGATGAAATTGATTTCAATGCATTGCCTTTGCTGAGCTCACCTTTTCGTCCATCGCACACCAACGAATCGGGTCGTTTTTTCGTCTGCGAGGAAGACGACGACGATGACGATCCGTCCGGTTGGTTTCCATTGCTTGTAGCACCATCCGTTTCCTCTGCTGCCGCTCCGAAAAGGTTATGCGTGTAGGCAATTTCGCTGTACGACTCCGTCATTGTCGAGGGGGCTTGCTCACACACATTTTCGCCCTCATTGTCGTGTCCTTCGAAGTCATCTCCCACGTCCGGCCGATCGTCGCCACCGTGCGTACCTACGAATGGATTTTTTCGTCGATGACCACTTTCAGCCATAATTGTTTTACTGAGTGCAATCGTGCAATATGACTAATTTTTCGTAACACTACACTTCGTCCTTCTACCATTTGACTAGTTCCAACAGGCATCCATCATAAGAGACATATGTTCCGAATTTTTAAGATAAATTATGTTAAAATACAACAAACGATTGCATGGTCAATACTTTAGCGTACGAATCAATTTGTGCTCGCTCCATGTAGGAGCAGAAGTTTTGTTTTGGTTCCTCTTCATCTTGACAGTTTTGTTGACGGAAAGGCAGCGGCTGCCAGTCCTACATTCGAGCGGATTGAATTCCGGGCTCGAAATCAGTACACACTTGGGCAACATCGGACATATGACGTGATAAGGTTAAACTTTTCATTTAATTTTATTTCTCGGCCTATAATCTTGCAACCTAATTTTTGTATCCGGCATTGCCAGCAAGATTGCTGGTGGTCAAACTATATAGACACAAAATTCGATGCTTAATTTGACATTACAGGGCCACATACGTTACCGATGCTGTTCAAGTGTAAACCCATTTTTACTTGACATACACTTTGACATTAGATGCGATACAACTCTCAACGCTACTCAAAACTAATCAGTTTACGAGTGGCTTTCGTTGCGTACGGATAGATTTGCAGAAGTCCTCTCTCTCGCGGCTGATCGATATTTCTTAGATAAAAGAAAAAAAAGTGCAATAAAGTGTGAAGGGAAGATAGCGAGAAAATCTTCCTATTTTCCTTTTCCGCTTCGACAAGAAGTGATTTTTAATTTGAATTCAGTTCCATCCGTTTTCATTCGTTCGTTTTTTGTTTTAAATGTAACGTACCAATTGTTCGCGACTAAAAAGAAAATCAGAAAGTCAAAGCAGTCTCTGACGCACTCTGTAGTGAATATGCCGGTGTGAGACGCTCGTATTATTTTTTTTGAAGAATATAATACAATCTTTCCTCGCACATTCGGCCGGAAATTCGGTGTGTCAAGTGCATCAATTTTGTACTACGCTGCCCGTTAGACAAGCCGGATATTTCGTGACCGTTTTACCAGGAAACGGGTAAAGCTTTGCTAGAAATTTGCGCGAGGTCCGCCCATCAGCTAAATTGAGCAAAAAATCGTTGAAGAAAACTTGCACCGCGAGAGCAGGTGAACGCCAGCGAGTCCGAAGCAACAGCGCACAGGAGGAAGCGAGAGACAGCAGCAATGGCGGAGTCTGAGGACATAAGTAATAGTAGTAGTAACAGTAGTAGTAGGGAGGATATGCACTTTTTCGAAGGAGTCGAAAAGCTGTTGGAGATCTGGTTTGAACCGAACCCGGCAAACAAGAATGCCGATTTGAGAAAGATTCCCAGGTAAGTGGAAAGTCCTTCGATTACAAAAATTTGAACATTGATGGGTCCTTGGCTCGCGGAAGTATACTCCTGTTTAATCTCTGTCTAGTGGCTTCCATCTCGAGTTTCGCTTTCTTTCGTGAATTCCAAAATCAGCTGAAGCTCCCCGGATCCGTTGGGTGCAAGTGTGCAGTGTGTGTCTATGGCAGCGCGCGAGTGCGCGTGTGAGACCACTAGATTTTCACGAAACAGCTCCGCGCTATCGCCGTCTGATTTAACGTGACCGTGTGTCGATAAGCGAACATATGCGGCGATAGTTTATGTACGTGTTTTGCATACCGCCACTCTCTTTCCGGCGACACCTCGAAATGGCAGGGGCAGTGCATCATCAAAAGGTTTTTCCGAATATGGATTGCAATGTTGTTCACACACAGCTTCTCAAGTGCACTGTCGCTCTGAGAAAAAGCGGTTCTTTCTGCATTTTGTAAATTGACAGCACTCAGCTGGTCGACGGGCGAAACTAGAGAACATTATGTAATGATGCTGTACTAGCAAACAATCCTTTTTCTTGTCTTTAGAGAGCAAAGAGAGGCTTCATTGTTTTAAAAATAATTCGATGCTTATGTTGAACATTTGCCTGTTTCGAAACAACACACGGTAGCAATTTTTTTTGTCAGGTAGTTTATTTTTGTTGAGTGCTACACTTAAACATAACCTTGTTAACAGTTTGCCGGTTGTCTCGCCAAGCAATGAAAATTATTACATGTGTGCAAATCAACGAAACCGTAAGCTAGTAGTAGTGGTCCCGGTGTTCCATTTCCACAGCACAATGAAGGTACCCTTAATAGTAGTAGTATAGTGACAGTAAGAGGTGTGCACTACTTGACTTGACGCTGCTGACTTTGTGCATCGTGGTCCTCAAAGTCAAGGTTTCGATGACTGAAGAGTAATGCACGCTTAGTGATTAATAGAAAGTGTTGTCACCTACCTGCGTCCATGGCCCTGATGCAACTCCTACACTTGATTGGGTTCATTTTTCTGAACTAGTTTGCAATAAATTGGTTTTCCTGTTTCGACGAAAATAAACCTAGCACGTAGTTAGTTTTCCCCTATCATCATTTTCCCTCCGCCTGGATTCGCTGAACTGCTAATAACTTTTTATTCCACACAACACGGGGTGGATTTTTTTGGCAAGGTCTCCAAAATATCGAACCGCTCCCGTATTTTGTGTGACCAAATAGTTTTAATTGCGCTGCATTGAGAACACGTGCGCAAATCGTGGTAGAGTGTGCGTGGAAATAGTATACATATCGGAGGTTTAATTTTCCGCTTTTAAGGTCAAGTACGGTGATCGACACACTCTTTCGAGTTTCTGAGACAATGAACAGGCGTTTGTCGCGCGTTGGGAGCACTTTGTTCTGTGTGTCATAGCAACTGCATTCGGGACGCTCGAAACATGGCTTTTTATTTGAAGGCAGTCCATATTATTTTATATGATCGATGGTCTGTACCAAAAAGCACTCGATCGCGATGTGAAATTTGATTAGTAGTTACGACCAGTCAATCTGATCTGAGGTGTCCTGATAAGCGGAACCAATTCATATTATTTTCGGCGATTACCGCGAAACGTCTGCCACATCGAATTAGTGTTTTGGACGTCGAATTCTATCTGGCCCTTGCAGTGCAAAATCAAGCGCGGAACTTTCCAGAGCGTTTTTTAAAACAACCAACGCACACCATTCCGCCACCGCACGCGAAATGTGTACAGGTGAAGGAACGCACACGTGCAGGATATCCCTAGAAGATATATATTTCCCGTTGTGTATGAGTTCGCCGCGAGTTATCACATCGCGCCGCGTATCTCGAGCACGCTGTCGTCAGGCGTGTGCACAGCCACGAGGGTTTTTGTTGGCGGTTTCGGCTGCTGCTGCGAGGACAAGTACTGGAAGATGGGATTTCTTCTCGCATCACCGGTTGCTGCTCTTTTCCACCGCTCAAACATGGATGAGATCGATGATAAGGCGGCGCCGCGGCTCTGTACGGCGATGAATCAAGCTGACGGAATTCGTTGGGTGTTGCTCACCAAACTCCGTGGGGCTCTGATGTTGGAGCTCTCACGTCGCGGACGTGCTCGTGGAAGCGATCGTTTGTGTGGTGTGGTAGTTGAATGGTTGGAAACATGTCTTGCCGCCACGCGATCGGTGATCTTCGCCCAGAAAAGTACTGATAACGGGTGACCCGGGGTGGTCCGCGCCAGACAATGCCCGATTCAGTAATGTAGAGCACATGGTGTGGTGTGCGCTGATTGGGGCTGCTGCCGGTCTGGTGACGTACGTACGGACGTTTAGCCCAAGGCGTTAGCGCTGCTTCACCGCTCTGTCGAAAGGGTATCGCCGATAACTGCGGAAAGTTGGCCCCGGCACCGGCAGATGATAATACAGCGAGACGCGATCGCGGACTATGTAAAGAAGGAGAGCAGCTTTTGTGGTACTTCGAAGATGGCCGCGGTGCGGAATTATATTGTCGGAAATAGGGAGGCAGTATCCAGTTGCTTTTTGTCTTCCGGCTAATAAATAACCTCGCTCCGTTCAGGCATTTCCACAACGTTGTTGTAATATCGATCGTGAATGTTAGTAAAAAAGAAAGCTTCCACAAAACAGGCCGCTTGTTCTGCCATCCTTCAAGGCGAACACTTACTTTGGCTGACTTTGCCGGCATCGCTAATGGATGAAGAGTAATTGGACGAAACATAAATATCTCCCTCCATCATGTGAACAACGCCTTCAAGTCAACTTTCCGGAGTGAGCTCAAAGCGATATTCCGAAGACCTTTCCAAGCTTCATTTTAAAAAAATTTGGGCATGCTAGGCATGTTGTCTGGTCGGCGATGTAATGTGGCTATATGCAGAAGTTTTGCCATCCACAGCAAAATGCCGATATTACTCCCTGACTGACATGTTACATGATACCAGATATTTATGGTTTTTCATTTGACAAACGATGCAATTTTACTGTGGCGGAATGTGCCGCCCTCTTTTTTCTACGAAAAAAAATGCTACTTCGTTCGCGGTTTCCATTCGTTCATTTGTGTGTGAACTAAACATCCGCTTGGCAATTCTATATGTTCTCTTTAGGGTGGTAGTTTTGTTGACCAAACAGAATGTATGTTGTAGTATGGAACCTTTTGGCAACCTAGGCAAGAAAGGTAAAAAAATATATTTTTCAATTATTTATGAAATAATGTACAGCAATCGATGCCGAACACAACCGCGCACGGAGAAGAAGCCAGCGACAACATGTACCATACAGTGCGAAATTTCCTCTTTGCTGACCTTGAGCATAAACAGCGCCGAGAACAGCAGAAGGGCAGCGTTTCGCTGGTTCGCTTACATAATCGATTTTTGTACCGCTCAGATTCGTTTTTTTTGTGTGTGTTTAACGATTGAACCACACCATGCATGAACCATACACATATCCTGGCGGCGACTAACAAAAGAATCCTTTACTTCCCCCCGAGGGGGGTCCGTCGAAACACGAAACACCACCGTCTTTCGCCCCACTGGAATGTCAACCCTTTTCACGTACCTTTTTCTCTCATTACAGACCGATGTGGGATGCACTGCTCAAAACGGTACGATGTGAAATCATCAGCTTCACCAGAAACGACCAGATCGATGCCTACGTGCTGAGGTAAGTAAAACGACACGGGCGTTGGAGGATACAGCGCGAATATGTGTGTGGATATATTTTATTGCTGATTTATCGCTCCGCTCCGTGTGGGTCTAAGGCGCTTTATCTTTTCACATTATCCTTTCTAGAATTCCAGAAAGAATTCTAGAAGAACAGAGCTGTGGGCCTTCCTTTCTCAAATGGATAGCACCCGTTCGGGGTTCATTCGATTGGGGCCAGATGAGGTTTGCCTATTTCGAAGCACACTCGTCACTCGAATGTTGAGAATCATTGTACATAAGTGGCCGTTTTTGCTCAGTTCGCCCTGTGAACACTGGATAGAAAGGATTGGGCGAAAGTGATCCCGTGTACTTCCGCCGAGAACATTTACGGAACAGCACTCCAATGTGCTGCTGTGGAGGACGCAATAAAACAATCCTCAAAAAGAATGTTGGAGGCGGGATAAATGTACGAGATGAGTTTGGACCCTAATGGATACTTCAACATAAAATATGCAAGCCAATAGGGTAGGGTACCCCCATGTCCTTCGGAAG
>JAOEFI010000004.1:27614407-27634331 GCA_034621735.1 Anopheles plumbeus
CTTTTTATTTGGTGCAATTTCGAGAATATAATTCCTCAAAACAGACCTCGTTAAACACTAGCCACTCAGTGCGTTTCTGCGATCTCACCAACGTCGACGTGTACTTTTTTTTTTTGGAATCCTGCAACACAGAAAAAGGATCCAAATAGAATTTGAAAGTGATTTTAGTCGGCTGCTACTCAGGAAACAAACGAAGCAACGGAAGGAATTTACTTCAGTGTGATTTAGTGTGTGTTTTATGCCTATAATAACGTTCCACACAACAAAACTTCCGCAAAGTTCAACAAGTTCAAGTTCAAAGCTGCGTTCTGTTGTTGGTAGAACACTGCGTAACGCGAAAACCATAAATCCACACACCGTTCGTCCTTGGAGGCTTGTCCGGACCTGCCCCGTCGAATGCGCGAGTGTGCAAAAAGTGAGGGAAAACTGAAAGTTCTTAACCGCACAACACAACAAGGTCCCCGCACACACCGTACCCGTTGCTCAGGGTGCAAAGTCTGAAACAGGAAGTAATCGCCACGCTTCACTAACCGGAACACCTGAAAGTAACCTGGTAGCGCTGCTTTCTTGAGTGAACATTGGAGGCTTGAGTGGAACTGTCTCGAGTCAAGTGTCGACCAAAGGGACGCGAACGGTTGAAACTGGGATATTCGGCATGGCTCCAATTGCAACTACGAACGATCCCAAAATGGCGCAGGGTGGCGAGGAAACGCTCACGCGCCATTCAGATGCAAATCAGCACTACTACACGACCACCAATCGTAAGTAACTTCGACCTCATGCCCCTGAGCATAGCTGTTGTTACCAGCTTGCCATGCTTACATCACTCCGCCCTGAGTCCCTGGTGGGATTTAAATAAAGGGTCGTTTGGTTGAAGGGAACCAAGCTCATATATGTCCTTGCTCGTTGACCTAGTTTTCGTTCCGCGCTCGTCAACGTTAGGGGTTTATTTAGGAGTAAATCGGAGCGATTAGGCAAACCCGGAATTTTTCTCTCGGGGTACAGTCAACTATTTCAGTTCCAGCTCATTCCAGCATCCAGTTGCACCTTGAGATAAGATTAGTATGATTGACGTTCGTTAGCAGGAATATTACATCAGCAGCTTCGGGGCAGATTGTTCGATTTCCAATAAAAACTTTCCACTGAATCATAATTGGACCTTTTTTTCCCTGGAAAGCAAATAGATCCGCGACAAAAAATAGATAGGAAAGGAGTCTGAGAATATGAAGAGGATTACTTAAGGTGTAGCGGTTCGTGGGAAAAAATTGCTACATTTTATATGTTATTATAATATGCCATATGAAAAAAAATCCATGTTAGGATTTTAATGAGTCAACCCGTTAATTAAGATTTCCCATAGCTTGTTGACATGTGACCACTATTTTCACAGCAATGGTCGTCAGGTTCAAGTTCAAGCCGTAAATCCAGGGCTAATTGCTTAATGAGGCGGGAAGTACGTTGATAAACCAGTAAACGTAATAACGGCGACGTTTGCTGTGGTGGGCTGTAGGTTAATGTTGTCGAGTTGCATGACATTGAATTCCCAGTGGATGTTCAAATACTTTTTTTTAAACTGAATCCTGGATGTGCTATCCCTTCCCTGACCCTGTTCAGGATCCCGGCCTGTCCCGGCCAATCCAGGGTAGGCAATAACATAATATATTCCTTAGTAACCTTCTCGCCTAAGTTTGCAATTTACGAGCATATTTTTCGTTTGATTTCGTTTGATTGTCCCGCTAGACATTATGGAAGCAACCATAAAGGCAGAGGTGATCAAACACATCTGGGTCGGTGCGTAAGGCGCTGAAGATCTAGACCCGGGCCTGCTGGGCGGTGAAAACACTTTAATGGACGAAAATTGAAACTCATCCATCGAGGTCATTCTAATCAAAGCGCACTCACTCACTCTGCCATCTTGGCTTGTGTGAGTCGCGAGAATCGTTCGGGGTCACTTCGCGATAATTCTAACGATTGGCGAGTCCAAGGATTGTGTGCTATTTTTATCTATATACCAATATTGAATTGGACTTTCCCTCGCGAAGGACCCTTTTCGTTTAAAGTTGACGCGTAGCCTGCGTAGTCAGTGTGGGCCACTCCTTCGTCTGAAGTTGTCAACATTGAGGAAATTTTTTTCTTCTTCTGTTGCGCTCCGCGGGTTTTGCCTGCGTCAGTCGTCGACAGGCGAAAGCGAAAGTTTATCTTTAGCATCGACAAAACACCCACCGCCGGTTGTAGATGGAAACGGGTGCTAAATATACAGTCATTTGTTTTCCGCTGTGTTCAACCGGCGATAATCCTGCACTCGATTGGCGCACGTGGGCTTTGCAATAAAGCCAAGAATAATCATAAATCACAATGGTTGTGTTTGATGGTTTTTGGTAGGAACAAGAGCGGTGGCTTTTCCGACGGGTCATACGAGCCATTTGATGCCGGGCCTATTTTTACGCCAAACGAACGCACGATACGCAATACGGGTGAATGGGAGTGAACAACAACATTATCCTGCCGTTGCCATTTATTCGAACTTGCCGATGCCGGTCCGTTTTGATGTGTCAATTTGCAGCCGCTTCTATCACTGAGAATTTATCGCCGGAGGGAACTATACTACTGATTGAACATCACGTACGTTGTTGGACGGCCAACAACACCGCGCGTAGCAACATTTGTCACCGGCCCCGTTTGTTATTGACTCGCGACCGAGTTCTTTGCTAATTGTTATGAGACCGGTAAGCCCCCGTTTACATCTCGGCAGTTGTCAACCTAGGGATTACCCAGCGAGTTCATTAAACTTTGCCGTCGTGTTGTTGTAAAACGTGTTGAGATATTCATGGCAGCAAATTTGTGCTGAGTTATGGGAGAAGGTCTCTTAGTGCATCTCAGAAACAGGAACTATTTCATCCCCCATATAGGCTCCAATCCTGAACTGTATGACGTAGGTTGTAATGGGATTGACAGGCAGCTGCTTCTACCGATAGCAAGTATCGGTAGCTCCAACAGAGTTGAGCAGAAGTGGAGACTGTTCCCGAGATCGTCAAACTGTTTGTGCGTCATGAGGCTCGTCAACGGTTGGGCGGTTGAATTAATTTTATCTCCCACAGCCTAATGACAGCAGGTCGTCCAGGACGATAACGTCCGTCCCGTGCCTTCGAGCAAACAGCAATCACCATCTGGCTTACACTTGAACGAAAACAACCCTCCCTCGGAACCGGCGAACGTTGGTTCTGCAACACGGTTCGCATAATGATTAGTTTATTTGCTTCGTCACTTGGGGCCATAGGTTTTTTTTTTTACAGCTTCCAGCAAGAGCCGTTTCTAGTTTCGACAAGCAGACATGAATGCGTACTATAATTTTTTTTTTTTTGGTCCCCGGTAGAGAAATCTGCACGAGCGGGGACGAATCTTGTTGATACGTATCAGGTGATAATTGTAACAGGCGACGAAAGATTGGAGGCGCCCGAATTGTGGGCCCGGTGCCCGATTTCTTCTCGCCACCGACAAGGCACGATTTACGATTTCACCATCACACACTGTTGGCCTTCCATTTGACACGGAAGACAAAAAATAGTAACGCATGACAAATTGGAAACACGTGGATTATATTACCAGCAATATTGCGTTGCTTTTGGAGTTTCAAAAGAAAACTTCGTGAATGTGGAATTAGGGGAACTGCGTCGTAAGATGTGTTTGATCTTCTGCCGACCGAAGGTTGAATGGTGAAGATGATTCGAAAGGAACACGCGAAGCTCTTTAGGTATTTTATGAGGCTAGAGATTAGTCATGCAAGCCAGAATTCAGCCACTCTTAGACCGATAAGTTTGTTTATGTTGCGGTCGTTTACTAATCGGTTGAATAATTTTGGACCACATATGCAGTTAGAATGCTCCGATTACCCTAGCGGATGTTTTGATGCACCTGCAAAACGGGAGGCAATATTTGAAAGAGTGTGAAGCAGGAGTGACAACATCCCTTAACCTTAACATCTCTACTATCAGCAGGATCGGGTGCGATTGTGAGGAAACAAAATTTTCCTATCATATTTTTTACTCCCCGATTGCCAGCCCGGTTTGAGAACACACGACGGCCCCCCAACTACAGGGTATAGTTCTATTTGTGGAGTGAAATGTAATCAAGACGGTTGAAAGCACGTGTTCGATACATACGGCCAACAATCATTAACAAACAACCCGCCATTAAACACATAGATAGATAGATGCACACAACAGATAAGCAATAGATGTGGGAGGGGGTGTGAGGCTGGGATGATGTGGCAAGGTTTTCTTTAGTGCTTTCCCCATCCCATTCGGTTGGAAATTATCAGCACGTACGGTCCCGGATCCTGTTAATCTGTGGAAATTGTAATACTGAAGGTTTTTGTGTTGTTTGTGTTGCTGTGATCCCAGGGATTCCCACCGGGACAGATTCCGCACGGTCGGTGCGGGTGGTTCCTTTCCCGATGGGTGCCACGAGCCTCCATTTTTTCCCCTCCAATGAACGAACTTTGGAACGACGAGCGAGTCGGAGCGAACGGGCTTCCACAGTTCGTCGCGGGCCACAGAGCAGATCCAGCTGATTGAATAAACATGGGCCGCACATTGGCGGCCCTTCGCGGACCTTCGCGACGGTGTGTGTGTGTGTGTGTGTGCGTTGCGCCGTTGCACGCGAGTTCAACAGATGGACTTTGGCCTCCAACATCTGGCTGGTGCATGTTGCGCCTTGTGGTTTTTGCTGCAACTCATGTGCATATTATTCTCCACCGGGCGAGAACTTGTTTCTCTCGAGCAGTGTCTTGGTTGCGTTTGTTGACAAATTGCATCTGCGATATTGTTGAGAAGATTACCCGCAGAGCAAGGTGCCTGCTAACGGGTTCTAAAGTCTAAAGACGGGGGTCTAATTGTGTGAGCTTGAACCAAAAGGGAATCAATCGTATCGTTCAAATTTTTCCATTTATTTATTTTTATCAAATTTATTTACTCCTCAATTGGTTTTGGGAACTACAAAGGATTAAAAAAAAAGTTCAAGGACATCACACATACGGCGCACATCCGCACTGTCCCGTATCATAAATTATACAATGTACAAAATCTAACCTTACGCACGTACGTATCAAGATCATACGCCAAGGATTCTGATGGAAAACTGTTATACCAACCCACCAACGCGTTGCGGGAAAGAACGGAAGATGGGTGGACGTTGGGGTTGGCTCTTACAAATGGATAATAAAATGTAGGGTGCTAGTAGCCACGTGGAAAACGTAAACGTAATTACATTCTGTTCAAGAAAAGCACCTATTTTCTTTCTCCAGCGAGATAGAGAGAGAGAGAGAGTTATCACCATTTGGTTTTAGTTTAGAATCGTGACGGCGTCCCATTTGCAAAAGAACATAATGGTGTAATCTTAAGCGTTTTTGTACACGTCGTGAGTTTCTGCCCATCTCGATCTACTTGCATAACTATTGTCCTCCTATACTTAGAATGTTCCTCCGCTATAGTGGCTTGGTTATTTTTCTGTTTTGCTATATGTTTATTTTCCATCAAAACTGGCACATGATTTTTATCCTTCTTCTTCGCTGCTGCTGTTTCACTATCCTCCACATCTGTTCTCGTTTTTTTCTCATATACTTACATAGCTATCAAATTGCTTCGTTATCTGCTGAAGCAGCATCATGAAATGTATGTGATCCGATCAATAGCCGAAGCAATAGCCTTCTGCTTTGCAAGCATTCTTAAATTGCGTTTCGGGCGAAGAACGAGAATTAGAAAAGTTACGTTTTGGAATGAAAATTTAAAGGGAAACATATTAAGAACGAAAAACAATAGGAAAAGGCTGGGGGTAGCAGGACACGTCATCTCTTGTTGTCGTTTCCCCCTTTTTCGTCGACCTGTGGTTGCTTTTTTTTAACGCCATGCATCGCTTCTCCAGCTTGTCGGTGGTGTTTAGTTAGGATAACGGTAGAAGATCGGATTGTACGGTCTCTTAGAGAAACGTTCCGGCTGCACGTCGGCCCGTAGGATCACCACACCCGAGGGGTTCACCTTCACCTTGATCTTGGTCTGCGGGCTCAGTATTCCGTAATCGACTTCCTCGTACAGATCCTTTAAAGAGACACAAAAGGAGTCATTTAAGGTCGGCCGAAAGCAGATTTAAAAAAAGGTCATGTGGTTCTTGGGATATTTACCTCAACCCTGTAGCCGGTGGGCGAAATAAGGCCCAGTTCCCGGAGCGTCACGGCCACATCCGACGGCGTACCGTCCGTCCGCCGGTTGACGAACGCGATCGCGTACGAGTAGTACGTCTGGTAGATCGGGGTGATTGGTCGCGACCAGATTTCGATTCCCTTGTGCTGTTGTGTGTCGAAACAAAGAGGAAAATAAAAGTTATTAATAATAGTTCCATCACTCAAGGGACCTACTAGTACTACCTTGTAGATTCGTCGCCCCTGGATGCCGAGCGGATCCTGATCGACCGCAATGATCTTGCGGTTCTGCAGAATGGCCTTAAACTCCGGGCGGATAGTACGCAGATCGACGGACATCATGAGCGGCGCGGCCATGATTGCCCAGAGGGCCATCTGCGTTTTGGACTGCTCGTAGCTAAGGCCAAAGTTGCCGATGATCAACTAGAAGAAAGAAAATTGGATGTCATTGTGGTGGTTAGCATCGCTTCGCGAACTCTGCAGTCAGTCGAGTCGTCGTTCTCTGGGAGTTCTATTCTATTCTAGCATCCTAAATCATTTTGCGAATGTCTGCAACTCGTAAAAAGTCTAGTTGAAACCACAGTATTTAAAAAAGCAGTCATGCCCTGTTCAAAAACGCTTCGATGCAACGTGTTCAATAAACGCCTGAAGTTAGGCTCACCCATAAACATCGACTCGTGGTAAAGACTCAGTCGTGTGTAAATATTGATCGATCTGACTGAGCGTTATTTAATGCATGGGTAAATACCATGTCCGGATCATTCCAGTGGCCCGGTCCAGCGTTCGGGATGATCGCATCCTGATTGTTGCCGTAGTAGTCGATGATGCTCTCGAGCGAGGCCCACGAGTCCTGGATGTCGTCGTAGTTCCTCCACAGGTTGCAGTGATGAATGATCGACGAGTAGTTGGGCTACAATTACAAGCAAGGGGGCTGAGTTTTGTGCGGGTTCGAAGGTGCGCT
This sequence comes from Anopheles plumbeus, assembly GCA_034621735.1. Classification (NCBI taxonomy): domain Eukaryota; kingdom Metazoa; phylum Arthropoda; class Insecta; order Diptera; family Culicidae; genus Anopheles; species Anopheles plumbeus. The sequence goes on from JAOEFI010000004.1 coordinate 27,621,562, forward strand.
CGTATACCTACATTCATTCCGGCGTAGATCTGGTAAACCGGCCAGCTGCAGGAGTAAATCATCGGTCGGCCGGTGGCGTTCAGGTTCCGCCCAAACTCCGGATAACCGTGGTCCATGTCGATCGGCAGCGAGTAGCACCCGTCCAGCTTGACGTAGTCTACGTCCCACGAGGCGAACTGGGCCGCATCGTTGGCGGAGAAGCCTAGGATGCCCGGATAGCCGGCGCACGTGTAGTTGCCGTAGTCCTCGTAGATGCCGAACTTGAGCCCCTTGCCGTGCACGTAGTTGGCCAGCGCCTTCATGCCGCTGGGGAAGCGGCGCCGGTCGGCCACCAGTTCGCCGCGCGGCCCACGCGACTTCTCCAGCCAGCAGTCGTCGACGTTGATGTACTCGTAGCCGACGGCGGCGTAGCCCTCGCTCACCACCAGGTCGGACATCGTACGGAACAGGTGTTCACTATGTTGTCGAGGGGGAAGGGGACAAAAGGGGGTTAGTGAAATTTTCTGCCACCCCAATTTAACAAACATTTGTGCAACATTTCCTTCGAACGCCTGAGGTCCATTTTATGAAGGCTAGAGGGCACACTAGTGGGTTAATTCTTCAAGCAATTAAGTTGTTTGAAATGTAAACAGAGGAGCAATATTTATTGACTTGTGGAAACAGTCCAGTACGTGCCTCTGGAAATGAGAATAATGTCGCGATCGCACATTGGGAGACTGGCTGATCTTTCACGTGTGTACATTGTAGCAACCCTGAGACTGGCTTGCTGGCCACGCCATATCCTGAATGCCAGTGCGTGGTAGTATTTTAATGTTTCTCATACATACATTTATCCGCGATCCACCCATTGATGGGGATGGGCCGATGGGACCCAGTAACAGCAGCAATGCGAGGCCGCCTGAGGCCAAGAAACGAACGGCGGTCCTAGAACGTGTGGTCGTGATTTCCTGGATTCAAGCCAGACACCGCAGCGCACCGACGCTGCGCTGTGACTTTTGCGATGCCCCCGGGGCCAAACATGTTGCGCTATAGGTCAAATGATCTGCAGATTTTCAGTGACCCTTGGCGTCGTTCGGAAATCGACCCGTGGTCCACATACAAAGTGACCGAAATGGAGGCTGCCCATTTTTTTTCCACCACCCGTGCCCCAATCTTTCAATGAAGGAGACTAGAGAACTGACCCAGATCTATGGCGGATCGCACGGGTTATGATCGTAATGTGGCCAACGGGGGACGAAGTGGGCCACCTAGCAGCTATCCTCCGGGCGGTACGTCGGGTCGCGTGACTTTTATAATTCCGAGCCAGCAAAGTGACACAGACACGAACGGCATGACGGAACAATGAGACTGGGCACGGGGGATGGAAGGAGAACCACTACCCCACTTCACAGTGACGAAGACCCCAGGAAGATTAGCAGAAGCGTTGCCGCGCCAGGTTGTCTCAAGAAGCGATCGAATCGATCGATTACATCGCGATTACACTTCGCCGTTTTGGTGGAGGGTCTCTTCTTGACCCGAGTGCACTTGAGCCGAAGAGAATGGTGTTGGTGGGAGACGCCGTTGGGACGCTCTTATTGTTATATTCAATTTATTCAAACACCCTTCCTTTTCTTCCGCGAGATGGAAAACGGAGCGGGGGGAATGTGTGGTGCTTCGGGCGTTATCGGGTTGACCTTTTGTCGGTTTGTCGATCCACGGAACAAGCGAAGAGATGCGATAGGCCACCTAGAGTGCTTTATTAAAAGTAGGTGCATTCGAAGTTGTATCGTTTTTCGATAGTCACTTTGTGTGTGAGATATCCCGTCGACAAAATAAAAAAAAGAGAATGTCTTCGTCCTTGACGGAGCGACGTTTTTTTATTTCATTGTTAATGCCTGCTTTGATGCCTGTTTGTCTCAGGCTTTCGGTGAACCATTTGTCCTGCCGTCGGATCGGTCCGGTTGCTATAACTAATGCTATAACTTTACGTGCGTGTAAACACTAGGCATGTGGGTTGATTCCATAATTCACCCCCAACGCGCCGGATCGGGGCGCCAGAGATTATAATTTTAAATTATGTCTCGGTTGCCAGCTGCCGATCGTTTTTGTATGCTGTCCCGGGTTGTGGATGGGATGCGTATCACTGAACTCGGTTTTATTCACCTTGCATTCGCGAAGGCCAAGGTTGCTTATCATTAAAATATCCATGATAGATGAGATACTTTCGTACGAAGCAGATCGCATAGGGGAAGTACAACTTTGAATGTGTTTCAACGGATCCGCATAAAACTTGTTTGCAAAAATGCAAATTTAGAATGTGTTCTCAGGCTCTCGCACCTAGACCTTGTTTTGCTTGTTAAACAGCTGACAAAACAGCAAAGTGCAGGTCAAGAGTAGACTTGGTAGACGACTTTTTCCCTACCTTCCGCTTGATCTTGATCTAATTTAAATTGTGTTTACCAAAACGAACTCGAGCGAGTGTTTTCCGAGGAGGACTCGGTACTTAACCACTAGGTGAAGCGTTTTCTAATGAGTTCCCGCAACAACACTGTCTAGTGTTTTGTCAACTTAGAGGCATCCAACAGCGGCCAACACACACTTGTGAGAAAGCGAGCTCATTTGGCCGCGAACAGCTGATGGAGTTTTTGCGGCGTCGCGTGAGGGAAAATTGGAGTGTGGTTTCGATCTTTCACACACAGTTTGCAAGTGAGGCACAAGTGAGGCAGCTCGAGCAACTCGAAGTGCAGATCGGTGCCGGTGTGAAGATACCTTCGAGAGATCGCCAGTGCCCGCTGAAGACGTTGAAACGTGTGAGGCCGGGGAGCTTTCGATGATCAAAAATTGTAAGATTTAATTGACACGGAGTAGCTACCCCCCGCGGTGGGTAGGGTGAAGACGACGGTGGCCGGGGAAGGCATTAGAAACAACACAGATGCCTGCACGCACGACATCTGTGCCTGTGGGTTCCAGCTGTTGGAGGGTGCAGTGGGCAGCATCACGCCAACCATCGATTGGGTTTCGATAATTATGCTCATTATGCAAATGGGTGACCAGTGCCATGGTCTGCTAATTCCGCGGGGAAAGGTTCCCTCCACGCGGGTGGCTTGAGGAGAAGGTGCCAACATTGATGATTCACCCACCACCCCCGGAGGGGTGGACTCTGGCGGACCATTAGTCCCGGTCCTCGGTTGCTACTAAATTCAGAAATGGTGAATGTCCAAGGAAGCAATTATTTTTTTACCGGGGGTCGACGATGCCGGACACGACAGGAGAGCGTTGTCTCTTCAATCAAGCAGACACCGGACGTACTAGTCACAAGGGGGCCTCCGGACTACCGGGACCACACGACGCACGCTCTCGCGCCTGACCCGGTCCAGAACTTACTGAACCTTAGACTCTCCCCAGTCTGGCTTATTTGGAAGCCTCGGATGCCCAGATTTGGGTTGGCTGGCTGTGTCGCGCGGAATTCAATTACCAACTTATTTCGAAACATCTCCGCAACGCAACAACAACAACGCAGCCGCGTCCGTGCCTGGAGCAGCCTTCAATGGCTCAATGCGGGTGTTAGGAAATTGGAAAGGAATTGTAAATCGACTTATGTCCAGAATTCGTGTCTCAAATTTTTTTGTTTTTTTGCTTGCTTGTCTTTCCCTCTTGCGGATGCTGGTCGCGATCAGCTGGCGGATGTACCGCTACACACGGTACAGTTCCCACTTTGAAAACCGACGACGGCGACCGCCTGCACCCCGGGAGTGAGAGGCAAATTCGTCGCGCACACAAACGTGACTGCTAATCGATTTGTAAGCGGACTCGATGTGCACGACCACACGACCACGAGGCAGGAAGAATTCTTCGTCACTGAACCAAATTGGATTACCGAACCGCAAACTGCAAAAGCGCCTGTTTGACTCTATTCTATTGGCTGTCATATGTTGAAGTTCCCATTCGGCTCCGACGATGATGCATTGGGAGCGGATTACCCGGAGCGTCCGTAATTAGGGGCCCCGAATCGCGAAACCTATTGCGAAACGTGCCCGTGAGTTCTATCGTTTTTTTTGTTTGACTCCCGGGATTCAACGGTTTATGCAAACATCGAATAGATGAAGACGAGAAAGCAAATAAAAAATAATGTTGGCCGGCCAGCCAGCCAGGCGGGTCAGCGCGGCACGATGGCGATGGTATTAATTTTTACATAAGTGCACCACCAACTCGACCCGCACCACACTCGAATGACAACCGAAGTTTTGGGGTTCGTCGCCTACCAATGGCGGGGTGGAAAGGGTAACAACAAAATTGTAGCAAAATGTGCCGTAATGCTCGTAACATCGCATTGAAGCGCACTAAATCGCTTCCTCGTCCGTCGATTCTGCGCGGGAAAGGTGAACTGAAACAAAACAGAAAAGTAGCCTCTTCGCGTACATTGGAAAACAAAACATCAAATGGACGTGTCACAACCGAACCACCCCATCTCGCAGTTTCATATGTTTGCTTTCGACCGAAGCGATGCGTTTGACAGTTGGCGCGAACTTTGTGGACCACCGGGGTCGGGCTACTGTTTTTGATGTCGCCCGCGCCTGGTGGAGGACCCCAAACTCACACCCCACCCAGCCACCGAAATTGTAACGCGTCTTTTTGCATGCAAACGAGCTTCTTGGGTAACCCCAACGAAACGGTCAGAATAATTTCGGGCAGCAAAGCTTTCGCAACATTTTGTTTGCGACTCTGATTCCTCAACAACCCGGTGGTTTTGAACTCACGTTTGGGCAGTCGGCATGAATGAGTTTGTCGTGGTATGGGATTTTTTGGCCACAAGCCTATCAAGAGTCCCTTTCGAAGATACTACTTTCTCGACCCACAGGAGACACGATCGCCCTGCGAAACCCTTACGGATTAACGAAAAATCATTTTTAACCACGTCGAAAATATTCAATCCACAACGGTTTTTTTTTTTGTGAAGAATGTGCGCAAGTGCACTCGGGCTTGTACATTTTCTTCCTTCCATACGCATTGGGCAAATTGAACCAGAGAAATACGTTACATAAAACCCTTGCGCGATCATAAAAAAAAAGGTCATCTTGTGCCGCCTGCGCTTCGAGCACGATTTTGGTCCACATTTTTATATCGCGACGAATGAAAGAATGAATGTTTCCAGCGAGATGGAGTTCAAAAACACATTTTTCTTCTTCGGCCCTAATTTTTCCCAGAGTCGTCGTCGTGGTGGTCGGCTACAAGTTATGCTCGCCAGTGAACCCTTACTGCACGCTCGATCGTCCGTTCCTTATGCGCGCGAGGTGTGGAAATGTGCGTCACGATGATCCACTCTTCCTTTCTAGGTGTTGTAACAGTCGATCACGCTGGCAAATGAAAATGGATTCGTTGGAAGAAAGAAGAAAAAATAGTCCCATAAAAACAGGAAATGGTTCAGACGTTTTTTGTTCTTCTTTTTTCTTCTTCTACTGTTCCCTAACCAATTTCTTGTTGTCTAACCGAGGAACCGACAGCAACTTCTTTAGCGTAGAAAAACCCAATAAAGGAGCGTACAATATGAAGCACTTTGTCGTGACAACTTGGCACCGGGGCGGTAAATTCAGTAGGCCGTTTACTTTTCCACTCCCGGTTGACCTTTTCGCCCATTTTGACGGGGAAAAAAAAGAAGGAAAATGAGCGGATGGGCCCGCTCGGATGGTGCCGGTGGGAAAAAATGAGTGAGTGATTTGTTTCCCATTTGTCCATAAATAATCCGACTCCCACTTTGGCCACGGCGGAGACGGATGCGTAGGGTGGGGAGTGATTGGGCCCGAGGGCAGCAGACAAAGTAATAATCAATCCCGCTGATTGTTAGTCATTTTCCCGATCCCCGGTAGTTGTGCCAGCTGGACGGGTCGCGCACGGGAATGTTGGGAATACCTGTTCCCTGTTTGTTGTTATCCGTTCCGCAGGCACATTCCACCGAACGGATTTCAGGAGGGGCGGAAGTAAAAAGAGCCGAAAGGGGAGGGGGTGAACTTTATCGCCAATAGTCGCCGCCCCCCCCCCGGGTCGGTGAGCTCATCACGCGAGAAACAGATTCCAAGCTAGAGCTTGCAACCGAACCGTGTCATTAACAAACTGCTCCTCAATAGGGGATCGAATGGATTTACATTCAGCGGACAATTCTAATAAGCAGCTCGCATTAGTGTCGCATATCGAAAGCAGTCATATAGGAGATTGTCCGACATTAAAGTGAACCTCGTTAGGTGGGAGGTTATCAAATGAAATGTTGAAAAAGTAAACACGGCTATAAAGCAGGGTTTTCTGTGAGCTTTTCGTACCACTACAGCAGCATTTGTTTTCCCTTAATAGTGTGTAATTGAATAAGACGCCTTGCTCACACATTCTAAAGCAATCACAAAGACAAAGCTCTACAATATTCTGATATATTTTATAATCATAAAGTAAACAATATAAATATTGTACCTTAAGCCTCGTTTTCTGTAACATTTTGCCTCACGTCTCGGGGGAAGGAGTACTTTCTCTTTCAACTTCATTGCGACGCCCCCTCCGTGCGGTAATTGTAAACAACTAAACGCTAGACAAACTAACACTAACCGACCGAAGTCTTAAATCATCTGACTGACACCGACCGGGATCGAAAGCGAAATTCATTGCCACGGACGGACGGACAGACGTGGAAATTATGCAATAAGGAATTCGAGCTCAGAAAATCACTCTGCCCTCTGCCCGGAAAGGCGGGAAAGGAGACTTTGATTCAGTGATCAAAATACTTCCATAATGAAATCCACCTTCCAACACACACACATCGGTGCCATCGTGTCCAAAATAGCTCATCCGCAATCGCGCCGCTCCTTCGTGTGGCAAACCCCGTTGTTCGCGTGCCGCCGGGCTGGTTAATTAGTAGTTAAAAAGTCGGTACGATGACACTAAACGAATGGTAGTTTCGATGCGTGAAGCAAACACCGACTGGGAGGGCCCACCAACAACACGCGGCGGCAAGTCAACAACAACAACAACTAGGAGTATAGTAGTGCACAGGCGCTCCAAAAGGGAATCGTTCGAAAAGTGATGTTCGAACCGGGGGGTTCGAACGACTCTTGTACTTTTCCTCTTCCTTCCTACGATGCCTGGGAGGCATGTATGGAACGAGGAAAACCGGCGTGCAGCAACGTACGGCTCACACTTTCGTTCGGTTGGCTATTTTCTGCAAACGTTTCCCTCTTTGGCCACCGCTTCCAGGGGGTTTTCCGTAAAGCAGGCGCGGCGCGCACGTGAAGCGCCGTTTTTGGCTGACGCTCGAAACCGAGAGTTTGTGCCCCAGAGGAAAAAGGCATCGAAAGCAGGGCGCCACACGCGTGCAATTTCTTCAATTGCAGCGTTTTTCCTCCTCTCTTTATCGCATCGTGGGCATGTTTCTAACGCAAGGAGGGGAAAAAAAAACAGAACCATTGCACGCTCCTGGAAGGAATTGGAATGGCAAATGAACTGATTTTCTTTTTTCTTTTGTCCCGTCGCGTAACACAATTTGCTTACTTAACTACTAACAAGCGGGAAAATGGGGTCGGAGAGAAAAAAAAGGGGACCGATTTCGGGTTCCCAATTTGCCGGGTTGTTATTTTTTTTTTGTCCTTTCTGCCAACCAACGCAAAATAGCTTTCCCAACTCCAAGCTCGGGTTCAATTCCCGTCCCGGACGTTTTATTATCACTTACCTGATGCAATTTTCCGGATCGCCCTCGCAGTCCGTGTTGCAGCGGAAGCGCTCCCAGGACAGCCAGCCCATCGGCGGTGTCCGCGCCAGCCCATTCTCGAGACTGTAGATGCAGGCTGGCAGGAGGGCAAGGGAGAGGAAAGTGACGAGCAGCAGCATCAGCAGCACCGGTGTCCGCCCTCTACTTTTGCGTTGCGTCATTGTGATGAAGGGCCTTTGGCGTGGAAGAGTGTGCCGTCGTTCTCTGTGAGAGTCGAAAGAGCGGGAGAAAAGGGTAGCAATTAAATTAGTATTAACATTTGAAAATAAGTATAAGTTTCAGTGGGCCAAAAATATATGGGACATAAAGACACATTTTAATGTGTTTCCTGAAATGTAAAAGAATGATTATGGCGCTCTAAACGGAAAAACAAATGCCTTAGGCTCAAACCCAAGGACCATTTTGCGAGCGACCACTGGAGAAACTTTTCCTAATTAGTCATCTAACCTCGCCATAGCTAGGCTCGGCTTGTTTACGGTCGTATATTGATTTATTTATGACCGCTTTTTAACTAACAGACGTAGTTTGTGAAACACAATTCTCCAAATCGGCTTCGGATGCTTTGTGACACATTCGCTTCTTTGCCCCGTTTTTCGCCTGTCTACGGCCAAGCTCGACCTTACCAGAGACCCAGTGGAGACATTGCTCACAGTATAGGGCACCTATAAGGCTGAACTCTGTAAGCATTACAATTTACGAGCCCGACACATGGTGGAGTTCGTGTTTGCATAACGCTTTGACAGAGGTTTCTGTCACTGCTGAGACTTTTGGGGAGAAGATTGATCGGTTTCTAAACATGCTGAGGTCTAGTTCATCTGTGTTTGGGAATGAGTAAACACGATAGAGTAGTGGTGGCTGCTTACAATGCTTCAAAGGTTTACTTGTCCTCATCGACATTAGAGCTTTTATTATTTTCCATTTCGCAATGGAATACTTTGACTAGTAGGTGTTACTGGAAGTAAGCGTACATTATTTCCAATCCATTAAAATATAATTTTCATTTGATTGCATCTAAATTTGCATCAATTCCATTAATTACACTTCATCGGAGGGCTTTCTTCGGCGTTTCGTGGCATACTTCTGCTAACAGCTATCATCGGGATATGATCTACTGTAGAAATGGCTGGAATTAGCAACACCGCCCCGAGTGTTATAATGAGTACACCGGGGTGAAATGATAAACAATTTCCCGACCCCTCCGACGTGATGCCGTGTTCAATAAATCCCGCGATCGAGTGGAGGAAAAAGAAAAAAAAGCGTGGCCGACCTGCTGACCACCCCCCCTCCCAGGATGGAGTTGTAGTTGTAGGTGTCGGACATTAACGCTCGCTGATTATGCTTCATTATATTTTATATAACCACGCAACCACGCCGTTTGCTATGAGGCTCTGTGTGTGTGTGGGGCTGACACTTTCGCTATACATTCTTGGACCACTCGCGGAACCGCAAGGGCTCTGAAGGAGTGCTGTAGGGATAGGTTCACGGGAAGTTTACACTCTTCGGGGTTGAGTTGAACTTCGAGGGTCAGACTCAAACCTGCGGAACACCGGAAGACATCAAAGGATCAGCGGGACAACGGGTACATACAAATCACCCCCGAACAACACGCGCCCGCGCAATACAACATGGTGTAATAAACATCCTTCGTCGACAATCCGTCATAAATCGTCCGCAGTGCAATCGATCCCAAGACAAGTAGTAGTAGCCAGCCGGGAGGGAGACGTCGTCGTCGTACATCAAACGGCGGGTTCACCCCTGGTGAACGATGCTGTCGGTAATAGTAGGTTCCATTGGTCGACATGATTAAACTTGATCCCCCGCCGATTCGCGCTCCGATGGCTATAATTTGAATACAATGCAGAAATAAAGTAGTTCCTGAACGGCGACGAACGCCTCCACCCTTTCGAGCCGACTCATTCATCAATCACATCTCTCTCCACAACCGAAGGGAGGAGGGACGTGCCTAACAGATTGACTACATTTTTCTGCATCGATCGAAAAACTGGGCTTGTGCCAAATGAGGAGGAAATCTCTGATCCTAACCCACGCTTTTTTTCGCTAACGGCTGTCACGAAAGCACACAAGACAGATTCATAATTTGATCTATGAGGCCAATTGATACCGTCAGGTATCTTCGAGCGCCAAAGTAGGAGCCAAAGTGACGTTAATGTGGCGCCGAAATTGATGTTGAAGAAAGCTATTTTATGAGAAAAGAGCCTGGGTTTCAATGATGCGATAACTACCGTTTGTTTCGGAACTGGATAGAATGAACTTAAAACTTGTTTCGAAAATGAGTTAAGATATCGTGGCATTATCATAGTTCTGAGAAAGTGATGGAGTGGGTCTGGACAATAAACTGCCATGCCATCACAAAGTCCAATTTCCCAAAGACCTTGCACTATATTGCTTCATCCTTTCACTTTGTCTACATCCACTCTACAATACCTCAATCGCATCGCTAATGATGTCCTTCCCTCTATCTCTTTGCAGGCAAAAATGGCATCAGTGAAGGTGAGTCTGGCACACGCTAATCTCTCGCCACTTTGGTCACCTTCGACGTAACTATTCTCTCTACGAAACTGCGTGAACTGGTCCAATTCTTGACCATCAATTATCGACGACCGTTAGCGGGCGGTTGTCTCTAGTTCCAGCTTAAAGTCAAGATCACTCCGACGCGCGAAGAGGGTCCACCTTGACGCGAGTATAGGATAGGATAATTTTCGAGCCCGTGTGCCCTCGAGCGAAAATTGTTGACCGTGCGCTCTCGGACCGAAATTAGATCGAGCGACGAACCCAACACGAACCTCGTCGTCCGTCCGGTAAGGTCCTCCAATCATGCCGGATGGAAGATGAAATTGAGGTACCTCCTCTGGTACGCGCCGGAGGTACCGTTGCTTCTCTCGAAGGTCAGTTTCGCGCCGTTTCGAGAGACGGCTGTGTGTGGGTTGAGGTGTTTGTGGGTTGCCGGTGGATGGCAATGATTAGAGGCGACTCCGATGTGCACACCGATACGGAACACCTTTCACCTTGAACTTTCCGGGGCCCGCCTTCGAAGCGGTGCCCGAGCCTCCTTCATTGAGATTGAAACTTCTGGCAATTGGAAATGGAAAAAAAAAGCGCAAGAGCCATCAAATCGCGCCGGACCGCGACGTTCGGACACATCCCCCGCCCCGCCCCATTCCGCGCCGTGGGAAATTGCGAAACCGTTACAGCGTTACGCTGGTCTACTAGAGCAGCCCCGACTAGAGGACGTTGCGGGCGCGGCTGAAGGCACCGGTCACCTCGCTTTATGAGACTCTAATAGCCTGAAATTATAACACTCTCACGCCCCAGCAAAAGCCAAACAACTAAAAAAAAACGACGGTAACAATCTCGATGAGGCTTCGACAAGGAGAGGCGCCAGATGTTGCCGCGAACATCTCTCATGGTCTCGGCACAAATTGGTCTGTACATCGTACATCGATTATTTGCTCTCCACTCCATCTAGCCTGCGATCTGCAGCCGGTCTCGCCAGTGCTGCCAGTGGAACGACCTGACACGCCTCGTTTTGAGCCCGCCCGGGCGCAAAAGGCCACTCGGAGGCAGCCGGTCTAGAACTGGAACAACTCGGCCTACTTGATCACCACCGGCTGGGAGCTCAAGTTTGTGGCATTTCGATGTGCGGTGATCAACCCGACATCCCCCTCACGGTACCGTAGTCGGAAAACATTTCGGATATCCTAGGCACGCTCTAACGAAGGAACGAGGGTCTGACATTTCCAAGACGTGCTTCTCTCTGGCGGATCACACATAAATCATCGCCCGGGGATTTTTCATAAAAGGAAGTACGCGCATTGAATGAAGGGTCGGCGTGTACTCTCGAAGGTGGTGGTGCAATTAAAACGCGATCTCGATCACACGCACGCAAGCAATCAAAGCAATCTCTTGGGGTAGTGGAGGTTGAGTAATTTTTGGGGCATTTCAACGACGACAAAGTGTTGTGGCCGGTAAAGGTTGTGCACGATTGATTTGTCGGCAGAACTTGAGCTGAAGATTGTGGATATAGCAAATGAGATATCATTCTCTACGTCCTGTCGAGTGACGTGATCTCTTCCTTGGCCTTCAAAGTTGTGATTGAACCGGAACAAATGAGCGTTGTTGCAATCGAACAGTTTCTGCGCAACTCGGTGACTCGGTTGGGCAAGGCGTGTTACCATGGGACACGTGCACCTTCGGTTTGGAGCAATTATGTATCAAGTTTTGCAAACTTCTCAAACTCCCTTGTTCTTGGCGTTCTCTCGCCCTCGGAGGTGTCACAATGCGAAACGTTGTTGGGTTGGGACGCAATCGTTCTTAAAGTGGAGCACAGCCAAAGACTTGAACTTTAACTTGTCGACGACGACGACGACGACGGATTGTCCACGATCAACAATGCGTATGATTGCCGAGTGCCGCAGGGGACAGTCCAGGGGGCAGGATCATTAACTGTTGCACTCTGTCGATCCTAACTTTGATCTTGAGCCCGCAAGACCGAAAGTGGCGCGCAAGACGGTGAGAGATTACGATTAAATTTGGACGGTGGGAAGTTTGGCTGGCGCGTTCACACACGTGGGCCCTTCTAGGCACAGGCAGGAAGGAACCGACCAGTGTTCGGTGTGTGCACATAACTTCCCAACCACTTCATTTCCATACAGACCCCTCCCCCCGCTGAGTGCGCCCGTCATCCCACCCCTCAAAAGGGGTGGCCCACATACGCATTACGCACAACGGAATGGCATCGGTGCAATTGAACATCGTCATCGGGGTGGTGGAGGTTTGGGTTCAGGTTGGGATTTTTCCTCGCGGGACCCTAGGTGTAAGGCTTTTAAATAAAGCCATTGTTGGCTGAAGAAGTCGCCGGGCCCTGCCCACAACTGTTGGGTAAGCAACAGTGAAGTGCACCAATTTCGTGCCCGCCGCTGTTAGGACCGGTGAAGAGGGAGAGAGAAGAACCTCCTCCTTGCGGGAGATCATTCTGGACGCGTTTGAAAAGGAAATTTAGTTCGAATTCAACGAAAACGGTCGAACC
>JAOEFI010000004.1:27643513-27653518 GCA_034621735.1 Anopheles plumbeus
CCGATCACTATCCCACAAACGGAGCGTAGTCTAGCCGAAGTCTGAAAGGGCAGAGGTCCTCATTCCGATACCCATCTGGACATGGTTTCACATCGGATGGGATTCTCCTAGGCTTCGTTACGTTGCTGTTTCTACATGGATGGTTGTGTGACAAGCCACATAAATAGTCTCCCGGTGGAGGTTGTTCTAGTAGTGTGCCTCGTTGCCTCATCGGTTACCCACGGTAATAGCGTTGACATTTCCTTCCCGATAAGATTACAATTAAAGTGGTCATAGGATGTGTTATGTTCTCCGTCATTAGAAGCGTCAATACGTTCGTGAGACTTAGTAAACCTGTATTTTCAAAAGAGTCTATGCATACGATGGCGAAGATGGGCTAATCAGTATGTCCCAGTGTTGTTTGACTTTCAGTGTATGAAGGATGCTACTTTAGGATGTGTTTGCTCATTGCGGAAAACTTACTTTGGATAATTGACTTCGATAAATGTTTGCTTTGACAATTATCAACTGGGAAAGTATGCGGTCCGGCAAAGATAGACATATACTTTCTTTCCAAACTTGCGACTTCATCATTGTTGCTTTTTTAGAAGACGCCAGCCAACGTTGACTCACGACCACCCCCGTACAAGCGGACTGCACCTGTAACTTTCGCGTTCGAAAAGCGGAAAGGTGCGTTCGGTGCCGGAAATGGAACCAAACCGACCCGGAGAAAAAAAAACCCCACGGTCAAACAGTACGCTCCTTCTTTTCCTTCTAAGTAAATCGAAGTGTCGAAAGGCAGAGACGATCCAATTTCTAGCCTGATGAAAGCCTGCCCGAACCCCCGACTGCCCCGCGCACAGTAGGTGATCCTTCTTTCCTTCTCCCGCGGACCCCCATGTAACGGTCAGCGTGTGACGATCGTGTTCAAGCTTAACTTTCAAAAAACTGTTTATGCGTTCATTTGCGCTATCTTTTTACTTTTCTTTATTCTTATTTCTTTTCCATGCTTTCGGAAATTCATGCGTGAAAGCGAAAGTTCCGCACGTGTATCGGGGAAAACGGGGAAGGGTTGATGGTGGTGGTGCGCCCCGTGCGGGCAAACAATCGATCGCTGGAACAATCAACAACGATCACGACAACGATGGCGCGACGCTGAGCCCCCGAAATCACGAACCGTTTAATGATTTTGGAGCATTTATTGGTTTTTTTTCTCTCTCTCTCTCTCTCTCTCTCTCTCTCTCTCTCTCTCTCTCTCTCTCGGTGGTTGGGGGAGGATCAGCTCGACTCCCTGCCGCCATGACGTCGCCAGACTACTTGGCACGGATTACGGATAACGTGTGTGTACGCCGTATTTTTTCCACGCACAACTTCACAATCGGATCGTGCGAAGTATTACCAACTTTTTGGTTTGTTTTCACGCAAAAGCTTCCGCAAGCTTGCTGCTTCCGGCTTCTATTGTTACAAACGAGATGGCGAAATGGCGAAAAACAAAAAGAAACCAAACAAACAACGTAAGACGCGGGCATATTTGTGTGTCGGCGTCGCGCGTCTTTTCGTCGCGACGATGGACGATGCGAACTCATCAGAAATTCTGCACTCACCATCCAATATGGATTATAGCAAAGACTCGCTCCTAGACGCGTTATGCGGTGGTACTATCGTGTGTCTTTTTACCTTTCCCCCCCGTTCCTTTCCCATTCCTTTACGGCCGTTTATGATAGGAGTCGTATCTAATGTCCAAAAAACATGTTTTCCAAGGCGCACGAGCATAAAGACGTGTGGTTTTTTTTTCTTCGTTCGACCAGTTCCAACGGTACCATCACGTCCAGCGTGTCGGCCGATGGTGGACTATTGTCAAATGTTTTAATGTCGTTTTATGGCGTTTGTTTTTTTGGATTAGCATTATTCGAGCCAGATGAAGATGGATGGATCGTCATATATAATGATTAAGGTTTTTTTTTTTTTGCTGCTCATTGTGACGGCATTCAATTGGCACGATTAAGCCTCGCTTTGTTGTGACAGAAGAAAGCGGGAGTCGTTGTTGATAACAATTAGATAACATTAGTATCTGCTTGTTTTTTTGGTGGATGTTCCGCACTGGAGGCTTATTGGTATGACATCAGTACCCAGTAGACAACGGTGACAAAATCTCTCACGAACAACGAACCCAAACGGATCCCAGGTTTAACCTACATTCCGAAAAGATGAGATCACCTTCGTTATGAACCAAGTTCATAAAAATTGGGCACACGTTTCCCTGCAAACGTCGCACTGGATGGAAACCCGAAAAGGGTCATCCGTGACCACTTCCGGCTATTCCGGCTCGCTTCTAAGACCCATCGCACTCGAACATGCGAAGAACGGAGTGTAGCCGTGTCGCCGTAAGAGTGACGATCTCCCGGACGACCTTCCCCATCCGAATGGGAAGAAGCTCTCACAACATAGCCCTCGGCACGATTACAGTAAGCTGTAATTTAAAAAAAAAAAAAAAGATACAACTGTAAACTGTAAGCTGGCTGTGGTTCCTTTCGTTTGCAGCACGTCGGGTTTTCTTAATGTCAAGGATTCGTCGGTCGGACTGTCGGTTTTTCCTCTCAGCCGTAGCACGTGGTGGAATCAAACCGATAGGTTGTTCTGCGATCGATCGATCCATCGGTCCTGGCGTGCGGTTCGACTTCGACTTCGAACCGATCGTGCCGGCTGTCTAAGGCAGTGCTAAATGCATCCGGAATCCAGCGGATCGTAACGGTGTCGAATCTCGCCAAGATTGAGGCTAGCGATCGTCTACAAATCATTGTCCCTCCCTTCCAACTCCACCGACGTGACGCAAATGGGGAGTTTGATCTTTTCTTCTCATCGATTCTTTTCCCACCCAAGGTTGAGTTCCAGTTAGTTTTGGTGCTAGTTCGTCTACATGTATATATATATATATATATATATATACCTTTTAATTTCGTCTTGACACTGTTTGCCCAACAGGATGTTGGACGCGCCCTCAGGGGGGGGTCGATCGGTTTATTTTTTGGTTTCCCCGGCAAAGATCAAATTAAGGAAACACTCATCATCCCCAACTCATCGCAATCGAGCGATCGTGCAAAAATGATGGATCGTGTTTCTCTGGCAATGGGGCATCAAGTGAACGTGAATCTTCAATAATTAGTTGTCAGCGGATTTTTTTTTTTTGATCTCACCCAACTCACATCCGGTAACATAAACTATGGTAACGGTAACGTAATCTTTGTCCAACCCTGGAGGTATTTTTAGGATACAATGATTTCAGAGTTGGCGACAGAAGACACACGTAACGGATCGATTTTCGTCATCTTCTTCTTTTGGAGGTGTTGTAAGGATTTTTTTCCATATTTGGGATGCATTCTTCAATTTTTAATAATAAAACTTGTGCCATTCAGTTACAAGAAATTCAAATATCGAAATGAACCATGTCACTTGACAAGAGTGATAAAAAGTCTTACCGGAACATGTGTATACCTGATTGCTTATTTATTTTTTATGACAATCAATCAGTCTGGCCGTTGATGCCGAAGTGGGCAACAATCAACACGTAGGTCTAATGGAGTTTTCCAGGCGGAACACTTACGGTATAATCGATTTCTCATACTAAGGCTATATCGAATGTGTAATTGTTCTCTTGCAAAGATGGAGTGAGTAAAAAACCGCGCCTCAAACTCATTTGAATCGGACATTGTCTTGCACTCCAGTTGCAAAGCAGTGTTGCGTTTAACGATCGCTTGAGAATTAGTTTAATTTCTTAATTAAATCGGTCACATTTGAGGATGTGTCCGCCAGGAGCGAGAGGAAATCATCCGATCCGACCTGGATTGTGCGGACGAGGCCCCAATTACAGATTCTTCTCCAATTAATCCAAAGACCCTCGGGGTAGAGAGCCCGCCCCTGGGGCCCTTCCCGAAAATTGGGTTGACCATGTAAGTTGCCACATAGAAAAAAAAAGTAGCTATAAACTGGAATACCCGCTCCAAAGACCGACGGAGGCTTGGGTGGATAATTGAAAAATAAACCATCCGATTACCGGCGTCTTTTGGAGTGGACGAGAAAGACACCTCCCGCAGAGTGTCGCTTCGAGACCGCCGACCTTGAGGTGCGCTTCCATCCGATCCGTTCGCCGAGTGTGTCGCCCGACGTTCACAAATGATGTGAACATCATCACAATGGCGAGTCACAAAATCCGGCACGCATGCTTAACGCCGCCCAAACCAGCCGCCGCCGGCTCTAATCGGAAAAGACATTAAACGACGGCGGCGGCTAGCTCTGGTTGGGTTTCGCTGACACACGCTCGGATGTCTGCGCTTTGGATCTTGGCTGCGCTGGCAGTTTCTCCAAAAACTCCAAATGCCATGGCGAATGCTGGCCAACCGGGTGGGGGGAGATCATCCGATGGGGGCTAACGGGCAGTCCACGGGGGCTCCGGTTTTGGGCATCGTTGAGTAGCCGCGGCAAACAAGACCGACGCTTCGGTTTCAGCTTCCACACTGATCGCCGTGTGAATGAGAGTGATCTTAAATTGATTGGATGATCGTTGAACAAAAAAAAAACCTCAAACACACATGCACACATATTAAAAGTAACAGATTCTTACTTTACCACTGTTTTTATGTCCCCACCTCCTCCTCCACTGGTGAAGGGAATGGAACTCCTTTAGGGTGCATGTTGCTGCCCGGTTTTTGGGTCATTCTGGGCTCCGGGTCTTGTTTCAAATCGTCAGCATTCAACCTTCGACTCCGGATCACACCGACATCACATCTCGGTGTGATCCGTCGGCCGTCCATATCGGTAAAAGGGCAAACGATTTGGCAAAAGCAAAGAAATGTATATAATAAAACATCCTAGCATCCCAGCAGCCATTTGTTGTGCGGTTTGTCTGTGACCTCGGCACGCAACGGGAGGTTGCCACCGCGTTCGGTAATCACACTGCGTATTAGCCAGCTTTTGGATCATCTTTTTTGGGACCGACCGATCGTCGTCGGCACTCTGCTACTGTGAAAATGCGAGCCGTTTGCAATTTAGGATAAAGTCATTTGGAAGCAGAAGGGTACCATAATGAGTTTTTCTGTCAACAATGGAACTCCTTACATGGAGGAAAAGGAATTAGGGTTAACCAGAAAAAAAAAACATCAAACACATTTTTATTTATTGTTTGCTAACATAATTTTGTACTTCGCTGTAGCAACGGTCAACGTTTTTGTACCAACAGGATGAAATTGAAAATGAACGAAAATTCATTAAGATGTCTTTATAATTGTTTTAGGTCAAGTTCAAATCAAATGTGGAGTTGTCATATTTTAGTAGAGTTTTTGTTTAGTTTTTATTCCCCAATTTCTACCTTTTCGTAGTTCCAATACATTTACCATAACTGGAAATTTCTTCCACAGCTAGGGAGAAGGCAAGCTGATTGTCTTTTAATGTTTGTTCATTCGCAATCGAGACAGTTTTAGGTAACGTGTGAGTGGTTCTTCCGGTTTCCGCTCGGTTTTACGACGCAAATACGGTAATTGTTCGTTACGTTAACGACAAAAAAGATCCCCGCCTTTTAGGACGTCTTCAATGGATCGGGCCCGTCCCTTAGTGAGTGGTTAGTTCACCCTTTCGAGGGTTTTCCCCTGTCGACTTCCAGGTCTCATCTTTCCGCGAACCGCACGGTGTCAACTGCTGCACGGTGCTACGACGCCAAAACGGAAACACTCTGTAGAAACAAATGTGACCTAATCGGTAACATGGTGGTGATTGTAGAGGGAAAAAACCTTTTCTTTTCCAACAGAAATCATTCAGAAGCGCCTTCAGATTGATTTCGCGCAATTATCTCAACTGTTTGGATAATGCAGGTTGCGAAGTGGAGGATTTTATGATGATGATGTTGCGAGCACTTCTAATAAAGGGTAAACCTTTTACTGCACCAAAGCTAATCTTCGTCCACATGGAGCGCGAGGAAGAAAATCTTTCTTTCTAACCCGCTTCAAATTGAGACGCAAACAAATCACCCTTAATGCATACCGGGCATTGCATCGGGCGAACATCCCTTTCTAACCCCGGGCTACTGGAAACTTGCAGTTTTCGCTTTGTTCGCCTGAGAGAGCTTTTCCTTTTTTTTCTGCCCCCTTCGGCGACACTTGCCGTCTACCAGACAGAATTGTAAGAAAATTAACTTCGGCAGCCCTTTGTGAAGGGTTCGAGATTGCTGGTTTTCCTTCTTTCTTCAATTTTCCCGCTGCAGCTCGGTGGCCAGTTAGATGCCAGTTAGTCCAATGGCAATTACGGTGCAATTCCAGGGAGCATAGACAACGCACGGCATTGGATGCTGAAAATGAAGGACAAATCGTTTGCCTTTTGCATTCGTTTCGCAGAGACGCAGACGGAAAACCGTTTCGCCTGGTTCGATTGGGCAAGAGCTTGGGTGACAAAGGCTGAACAGTGTTAGAAGATTAATTCCCCATCCAAACGCCTTCAGGGTTCTGGCAGAGAAAAGAGACTGAGCAAAATGTGAAGCTGGTTTCTAAAGACTAAAGCAAACTAAACAGCTTTAAAATGCCAACATGGCAGCAAAGGGAGGAAAATATAGCAACAGATGTTTTTGACCTCATTTAGGTTAAACCACCCTTTGTTCGCCTACTTTTCCAAAGACAATTCCCTCCAAGTCTGGATCCAATCTTCCCGCCAAAGAAAGCGTCTCTAAGAAGCGTGTCCGGAGCTGAAACTATTGACAAACATAATCCTCATCGACTGAAGGAAGATCAAAGCGATCGGAAAACAATAATCAAACAAATTCATCCGTTCGAGCTTCTCCTTCTGCTGACTCCAATGGAAAGCAAATCCAATAATTAAACCCCAAGCACGTGCAGCTTGAGCTCGTACCGTTCGGGCTAGAATCGGTGCGGTCTCTTCTCCTTCTGCAGCCAACGATCGCCACAATCCCTCCACTCCGGTCGTCTTCGCGTGTTTGTCGGCCCAGAAGCCTACTACCACACCGTTCGGAATCGTATTTACCACAGGGCCGCGGCCGTATTATGCAAACATAATTCGCCCGCGACGCGCCGCGGTTCCCACAGTAGTTGCTTGAAGGAAGGCAGGCTGGGCCCCCGCCCCCGGGTAGGGTGGTGGGGAAACCCGTAATCAAAGCATAAACTTAAATAAGTACTCCGCCGGAGTGCGGCATTAAATGCCGCCGAGCTTCTTCGACGAACAGCTGACGTCCCGGTGTCTCTCGGCCGATCCCTTCTAGCGAGCGCGTGGTTAGGGTTAAGGGATGAGGTGGGGAAGGAGCGGGTTGGGTGGGTGTTAGATGGTGGTTTTGTTTTTGCTGCCTTCACTCTCCTGTTTGGCGGGAGAGAAGCCAGCAGCAGCACGAGAAACATCATTATCCATCCGTCCATCGATCGGCGCATCGAACAAACGGCCCGTGCAGCTCCGCGTCTTAAGACAAACGAACGAAACCGATTCGGGAGCGAGATCCGCGCGTTCGATATTCCACTACTTGCGACAGATTGGTTTGTCTCCGCTCTCCTTTTGTCACCGACAAAAAGCGCGGCCCAGTGTTAGGCCCGGCTACGGTTAATGATTTAATTTATTTCCAGTTCTTAGCCACAGACATAGACATTGACTCGCATCGGCGCTTTTTGTTAGGCCAGCTTCTTCGGAGGCCAACCGATGGCTGCTGGTTATTATTGTCCCTATCGTTTCCATTCCATTCATCGTGATCGATTTTTACGCAGCTACATTACACTTCCCTCCGCCCGCCGGTGGCGTCTTTCTGGCGGTGCACGATGATGCTCTACTTCTTGGACTTTTGTGTCCCGCGTTGGGCTTTGTTCGCTCGCGATGCGAAAAACAAAATGAAGCCGGGGATTTTTCTTTTGCTGCAGCTCGCTTCAATGATCGTGATCAACTTTTTATTGTCCCGTTTTATGCTTGTCGACTTCTTTTTTTTTTCTTAATTTTGTACGTCTCGCTATTTAAACAGAGCCGTGTTTCGGCGAAGAGGATTGGAAACGCGAAACGGAGGAGGGCAATAAAAATTATGTCAGTGAATTAAAGGGAAAAAAAGAAAAGTTTGAGCCGTTCGGATTAGTTTGCTTCTGTTCTAGGGTTTAATCTCTTTTTTTCCAGTTTTGCCTTGGCTATCGTACGTTAACATATTTAAAGTGACCTTTTTCGTACACAGTCGCTAATGGAATTTAGGATATGACGAAAACCTGGGGTTTGCGAAATTTTCATCGCACTTGTTGGTACAGCACCTCTAGTGAAGGGACCCGACCAACACTCCCACACTTTGTTTCTGCTGAAAGATGTGAAAACGGCAAACAAAAAGCTTCCTTCCGAAAAATAGTCCATTGACCATAACCGTCCGTTCCAGCGTGTGGGTAACATAAATTATGCAGTCAAAGTGTTATTCAAATTCAATTGGAACAGTATTCGGCAAACATAAACCATCGTGGTGCGTACATCACTCTCGGGCACAACTCCCTCCGTTGATCGTTGACTCCGTAACTTATCGGGTCTGATTATTCAGTTTTCCCCGTGAATGCACTCTCCGCTGCAAATGAGGAAAGGAAACCAATATATCACCCGCATAATCTCGCCTCAGATAGATGGGCCTTCAAGTGGGCTCCCTGCACTTCGTACATAGTTTATTATGTTATGTATACACACGGGGGGCGCCGAATTTCTTCCAAGCGTACAATTTGCGCTGGAATAATCAATTAACATAACCTACGCCTTTTGAAGAAACGAGTCGGAAAAGGCCCGGTAGGCGATCCGTAATGCACCTGGCGTGCACGTGGTTTCGTTACATTGTTCAACCGGTACCGAAAAGTCTGCTGAAGCAACTCAGCGTGCCTTCGAAGAAGCTACGATAAACTCAATTCTCCGTCGAGGAAAGTGAAACTTCCAGCATCGCTGGAACATTCAAGGAGGTTGTTGCTGGTGGCTGCGGTGTTGATAATGATGATGATGATACAGGTAAATATGCCTTGCTAAATATCGGCCACAAAGCTACTGCCTGCCACTCTTTTGCCTTGGCATTAAGATTTGTCTTCAGTTTTTCTTAGTTTTACGGCTGCATTTTGTTTCGATAGTCGTTAAATGTTAAAAGTAATGCTGTTTTCGGGGACAGGGGGAGAAAAAGCGGGTTGAAATTGGTCCTGCGTGCATACATGGACGAGATTCCAGATCTGTTGCTGATGCTGCTGGCCACCGACGATTCCTTTTCCTTTCCCGAAACCTGATGAAGGTGTTTTGTTTGGAACGAAACTAAAAGCAAGGCCACTTCAGCAAAGAGCAGAAGTTCACGTTTCACTTTTCTCAGACATGTTTTTACGAATTACGAATTTTTCACTGCTCTACTGCTGCTCTTTTCTGGACCAATTTTTCTGACAATATCAAAAGCAGTGGTTTCGACTTCGATTCCGTGCGCGCACCAAACAAACAAACAAACCGGTCCCGTGCCGTCCGTCCGGCTGTCCGAGTCCAAATCTGCAAACCAAATAAAACATGCACAAAAAGAGACGGAAAGTGAAATGAAAAAAGTATTTATGATGGAAAAAAAACCCACCATAAAAAGCACCATAGGAGCAACATCACCCGGTCAAGGAAAAATGCCCCACCTTTCGCGGTCGGTGGGTGGGGAGGCCCGCTTTTCCCAACGAGCGAGACATGCTGCAGCCACGATCTCGCGAATCGAACGCCTTTCGGATAGCGAATGCACCCGGTTTCTGCTCCGCTCTTGTTTCCTTCGGGGGACTTTCTTGGCAAAACTTTCTTCCATTAAAGTGCAGTGTCCATTACTGCCGTCGACGCGTTTCGACCTGACCCGCGCTCGCTGATGGTCGAAATTGGTTTGAAATCGAAATCATTCCTCACAGCCAAAGCCCCCGACCGTCCCCTTTTCTTCGCGCGAGAAGAGAATGAAATCGATCAACAAATCGACCGTCGTATCAACCACGCTTAGGCAGCTTAGAGTCTTGAGACACATTCAGGCATCAGCCGGGAGTTCGA
>JAOEFI010000004.1:27660967-27671708 GCA_034621735.1 Anopheles plumbeus
GCTCATATTTCTGAATATGCTAATATTGGCTTGAAATGTGTGAATTGAGTTTAACATTTTCTATTTGTTTCCTTTTTATTCATTCGTTTGGGTCGTATTTTTGTTTTCACTTTTCTACATGAATCCTTTGGCACGTTGTCTTCGGACGTGCGTTAGATCAGTTGCATAAGTCACCTAACGGCCGCCACGCGTACGCACAAAAGTACGCATAAATATGTAGCGCATGTTTCTTCGCCTTATTTTCCGCTCCCTCCCTTCTGACAGTCTTTTCTTTTCCTCAATCGAACGATCGAAACTTACCGCCGATTCGGATCGGGTTTTCCGTTCGCTATCAGGAAACTATCGTCCACAGCTTCCCCCGTGCGTTTTTCAGTTTATGGGTGCACCGTTTTTCCTTCTTTTCTTGCTGTTGAACTTTTGCTTCATCAACCCGGGAGCCGGGCGACGTGAAATCGACCCGTAGGGCCGCAAAACGGGCCGCTGTTTCTAGCGAGACACCGCAGTGCCTGAGTTAATTTATCGTTAAAAAGTCACTCGAGTGCTGTGCAGGTTTTCCTTCTGCATTTTTCCGACCAACGTACCCCCATGGGGTGCCTCCACGTTGCACCTTTGGATGCATGCATCAGACGATCGATGCCATTTATATCTAGTTTAGCGTCTCTTCGGTGGCTTTTAAAACAGTGCGGTGCCATTTTTATTGACATGCTCCAAACATAATTACTTCATTAGAGAAATTTAGCTATAATTATCCTTCTTTTACTTGAACGAAATCTAGACTACTTGATACGATTATGTGCAGTGGCAATCAGGTAAAAACAATGAGTCGACTCTGGGGAAGCTACTTTCCTCATAAATGTTTGGGTGAACGGAAAACCCCGATGCTCCTCGAGTTCCAACGAATTGCATTCCGGTTATGGAGCCAGTCGTTCAAGGGATCCCCGTTGCCACAGACCGGGTTAAGTATCTTTGGAGGGAAGCCAGAGTACCCAGTGCGTCTCAGGAGACTGTTCCTGATTAGAGGACGTTTTTTCGACCTCCTTTCGCCCCGTGATTCTCTTCCACCTTACGGCCATCCGTGGGCTAATAAATTAGTTTTCTTTTCATTCGCCAATGAAAACTAGTCCGTCGTGTCGTCAACCAGATGGCTTTGCGATCCGGTCGGCGTCACCGGCATGCTAAGAGCTCCCAATTTTTTCTCCAGCCCACCATAGAAAGTCCACCAGGTGATCCGTGGGGCAACCCCGCAGGAACGTGTTCAACCGATTAGGGGCTTAATTTATGCCGCTCCTTAATGGTATCCCGGTATGATTGGGAAGCAAATGGTCGCTTCTTACGTAAATGGTCCACAATGTTGCAGTGTTTAATTGAGAAGAACCTTCCCTCCAATCAAGGACAGTTTGGTCCAATTAGAAAAAAAAACTGTCAAGTATGAACAGCTCACAGTTCGAGAAGGAGAAGCTTAAACTAATGTAAAACAAGTAAAATATTAATTTCAACGTGATTAGCTGGTCGTTTGAGAAACACTGAACAAAATTCTTCAACGTGCAACCCGGCTTCCGATTTCGGTGCATCCAATTGTAACACTGTATTCATTTGACGAGCGTAGAATAGACATGGCCTATTGAGATCTATTTTTGTCGAAATTGTCCGAGAAAAACATGTGCTCCGAAAGCGCACTTCAAGGGGGGTTATTGGGTGGCCGACATCTCTGTTGTCTGGATCAGAGGCTCGTCCACATGTGTCAGTGTTGTTGCCACACGACCATCAAACGGTTGTTGGCCGATTTCCCGTCAACACATGCGCACTGAACCGCAGTCTGCAGAAGAAGGCGAAGGCATTCTGTGCGTGTGAGTCATAGCGACAGTCTGTCTGCCGGAGTGTCTAATGTTGACGTTTTGACACCATCCGAACGTTTGATCCGTCGTTTTGCTTAATCCGTTCATCTCTCGCGGCGAACGAAGCCACTGATAACATCTGTTGGTTTATTTTTAGCAGGCAAAGTGTGTGAATGCTTTATATAAAACAACGCACATCGTCTCAATGATAAACAAGGTTAAAAATATCGTATCCTCTTTATCTCAACACACGAAGAGGAAACAAATGTACACATCCGAGCAACAAAAACAAATTGACTCAAATTTTCAAAACAATCCATCCTTTGGTGCGCTTTTCGTTCGAAAGTAAAGACGTTCACACGGTACGGGCAATGTTTGCCTCTTCCAACAAACGGCGTGTTTTTCGCAGCGTGCATGGATATTTTTAATTCACCCGTAGAAACACTTGTTGCTAAAATGTTTGTTGTGGAAGATATTTGCACTTTTGGTTGTCTTTCCTCTTACTTTTTCAGTTTAACTAAACAATTTAAACTATGTTTGAAACATATGTCCCTCGGGACGTGCAATGAGATTATTAGTGTGTAAACCATTGCAAATTAAAAAAACACATCGCATGGCCCATCGATAAATTATGCCAGAAGGACAATTTCGCCATCTTTAGGTCGAAGGTTCATTTTCCGTTTTGCGAAACAATAACCTCAGGCATCGACGACCCTTTTGCTGCCGGTGGAAAACATTGCTTTACATTTTCGATAATTCTCAGAACTAACACACCCACTTTGGCTCCGTTGGGGCTGCAAGACCCCTGCGCTGGTATCGCGGTCGGTTTCGTTAGATTCGCGCTCGGGTTTGTTTGGTAGACGACGAGAGCAGCAACGCAGCAGCTGAGAACACACAGTTCATTGCCTCCTTCCCTCCCGGCAGATGGAGAGCGTTTCGGATGCTCCAACGAGACGGCGCGGGGAGTCTCTCCAAAACATACGCAGGTTCTCCGGTGGAGTGTATGGCCCCAACAACAGTACGCACCGTGACGGCGACGCACACACATGCGCCCAGGAGCGGCTACCATTACCTATCGTTCGCCAGACCGCAGCACGGTTTCCGCGGATGGCTCCCCGCGCGCGGCGTGGCCCGACTTGACGCATACATTCACGGCACACCTTTTTCGCCCGGGTTTCTGCTCGGCGTGAAGCGAAGAGGAGACTATAGTGTACACACGTGCCACTGTGGCTTGCCCTAGTAGTAAGTAGCCGCCAGTAATGTGGCCGACTGGCAGTAGTGGTGTGGTGCGTACCATCCATCCTACAGGGCCGCCCGGCAGCCGAAACGAAAGGGAAACACACCGAAAAAACACACGCGCGCACCCCATTCACGGCGACGACGCAGCAGCAGCAGCAGCAGCACCGGCGGTGGAAATTTCACTTTTGTTTTCAGTTTTGTGCATCGCTTTCGATACACATGAGCTGCTGTCCGCCGGAGCCGTCGCTGCTGCTGTCCGTTGCTGCTGCTGCTGCTGCGTCCGCCAACGACGCCGATAACGGCGATGATAAGTGTACTAGCGCAAGTAAATGGCCCCAAAGCTGAAAGCCACGAATATTGCCGTTCGCCAGTCGACCGGTTATCGTTGTGTGAATTCATCGCTTCCCTTTTACCGATCTGCCGTTCGCTTCCTGTGCTCTGTAGTGGGGTTTTTGTTTGTGCAGTCGATAACAAACAGGGGGGAACGGGTTGCTAGATTAGGCTGTCGTCAGCGCGAGCCTGATTAAAACAGTGGCAAGTGCCTTTTTGGCTTCCAGCTTGCCAACCAGGAAGAAGGGTGCATCCAACGTTATCACCAGCAGTGTTCCGGACTACCGGACTTTTTTTTGTTTTTGTAGAATACTCTATTGTTTTCCTTTGTTGTTGGGTGGCCGAAAAACGTGTACCAATTGTGCTTTGAATAATGAAAGAATCGCATGACTACCCACAGTGTTTGGTAACACGATTCGCAAGAACACATCTTTGAGGTGACGTGACCAAATTCAATTTCGAACGGTGCACGAAATACTCGTATTACGCCGGAGAAATATATGAAACATAAATAGCACGGGGCGTCGGATCGTCGAATGTCCTTAATTCCACTCCCTACAACCCTCCCCGGAGAACCTTTGGCTCATCAATTTTCCGTTCTTCTTCTGTTTCAGGATTACGCGACGGGCCCATGATGGTGATTGCGGGCGCCGCAGGAGGGCCCGGGGGCACAGTTAAGCCCTGCCCGCTGCGGGCTCCGCTCGTCGTGACCATCGTCGGGCTACCCTGCCGGGGAAAATCGCTGGCCTCGCACAAAGTGGCCCGACATCTGAGCTGGCGGGGCGAGAGTGCCAAAGGTAACGACGTCCGAACGTAATTGAAGTAATGGAATATTTTATTTTGTAACCGAGCGTAACAAACACGCAAAAACAAATGTGCCACCGCTCGGTTGGAAAGAGACGATCGATTCGAAACAAAAAAAATCTTCCTCGACTGCGCTCGATTCGTTGTGGTTGTGGAAGCTGACTAAAACATGGTTTTCCACGCACGAAAAGTGAAAACGATCTCAATGTCACTCGTCAAGGTCAGACTGGACAAGGTGTTTGTTTACTTTCTAGCGAAAGTAAGAGCACTGCAGACGGGAAGGTTTTTTTTCGTGCTGGAATTTTTGTCGAGAATTTTTCTACAGTTCTAACCTTTCCCAATGATTTTCTTGCAGTGTTTACTGTGGATCAAAATGCGACCAGCGAAACTCTACGTGAAATAACTCTTTTCTTCAAGGAAGGAAATAATGTTGCGGTAAGCCACTGCTTCTACTTACATTTCTTGAATTGTGGAATGTCCGATTACTGAATCAATACCTTTCTTCCCACGGTAGATCATTGATGGAATGCATCTGACGCAGGCCTCCCGGCAGGCGGTGGCCACCTTCTGCTCCGATGCCGTGTTCCACCAGCTGCTGATCGAGTTCACGGGCAACGAAAAGTGTCTGGAGGAGAACATCGCGGACACGGTGCGGTTCTACCACAAGCACGACCATAGCACGGCCTGGGAGTGTCGCTTCCGGGAGAGTATTGCCCAGTACACGCCACACTACGAGCCGTGCAGCGCCAGCGAAGGGCCGCTCATAACGGTTAAAAACTCCGAGGACCCGATGTGCCATTCCGTGACCGCACGAGCTGTTGGTGGTTCGATCCAGACGGCGATCCTTGGCGTGCTCGCCAGTCCAGTCATACGGCAGCAAACGTTCTACTTCAGTCGGGTATGAAAGACTCCTGTTTCTCACGTTGAAATGTGACGACCTCCATTTCGTACGTGAAAATGTTTCTTTCGGAGTGATTCTTATACTGCGTTTGTGTCCTTTCCAGCATGGTGAATCTGAGTACAACGTTCTGGGCCGTATTGGTGGAGACGCGGACCTTTCACCGAGGGGCATGAAGTACGGCGAACGATTGGCACGGCAGCTGGGAGGACCAGGATCGGCACCAGATTGTCCTCGGCCGAAAATGGTCAGTACTATTCCCATTAGCAATCGTTACTGGATTCTACAGTTTGGAAGGAATTGATGGAAAATTTGTGATTGCTATTTTTCTTTTCCTCCCATTAGATCTGGACTTCGGAACTTCGCCGCACAATCAACACCGTCCAGAATATCCCAGGGCCACGGGCAGCCATCAAGGATCTGAATGAGATCAATGCCGGCATCTGCGAGGGCCTCACGTACGAGGAGATCCAGGAGCGTTTTCCACAGGAGTTTGCCTGGCGCGACCAGGACAAGTTCAAGTACCGTTACCCACACGGCGAATCCTACCTCGATCTGTTGCAGCGGGTGGACTGTGTGGTGCAGGCTTTGCTCACCAACACCGACGTGCTGGTCGTGTCGCACCAGGCCGTCCTGCGGTGCATCATGGCGTACTTTAAGGGCGTTAAGCCGGGTATGTGGAGCGGCCAGCCACGATGTGTTGGAAGAGGAGGGACCTTACGCTAATTCCATTGCGCCTTTTTCTCATCCTTTCTTCAGACGATGTGCCATACATTAACGTACCGCTACACACACTGCTGATCGTGCGATCGTACGGGTACGATTTTGTGGTGGAAACGGTTCCTCTGAAGGTGGAATGTGTAGATACTTATCGTATCCAGCCGAAGGTAGATGTTGTTCGAATCTCAAATTCTCAATTTTCAACAATTTATCAACACTTATTGTTTCCTCTCTGCCTGTGTAGAATTGCTCCACAAGTCGCACAGCGGCCGATGCGCTTACCACCGTGCCGGCTCACTTCGATGCTCCACTAACGCAACAGATGTCCACCATCAGTTAAACGGCCACATGGCTTCCGTCTGGACAGACTTCACCTCACTTACGTCACCGCCATTGTAGAGCAGACCGCAATGCAGTTTTTTTTTTCTATTGGAGAAGGTGCCACATTGGTACTTCCTGTGCCACACAATCCTAGCTGAATTTAACCACTACTTGTATGAGCTGTTACAAACCGCGAAAGCGACAAAACCAAACCCGTGGTACAACGCAACGCTGATTTGCCAATTAGAGGAAGCCCCTTGGGCCAAGCAAACGAAAATGCGCTACTGCACAGCAAAAATTCTACAGTTCTTCCATACTTTTGTACAAATCGTTTGTAAGGGCCCAAGAGACCAACAAACACACACATTTTGCGTGAAAGAGTAAGCAGTGGGGCTTCAGTAGGGTTATAGCAGTGTGTACGCCTTAGACTAGAGACAGCTAATGAACATGCATCGCCAAAGGGGGGTAAAGTCAGCAACACTTTGTCGCAATGCAAACAACAATGCATTTTAGGGATTGCACAGGACAGGCCCGTTTAAGGCCGTTAAATGCTTTTGGTGACTTAAAGCTATTCAATTCCACACAAACACACACACACAACTCTCCACACAAGGGAACTGAAGGGAAAAGTTTCTTTATAAAGAACGGTGGAAGGTGGATGGAAAGCATATGAATAAGAGTCTGTCGTGCAGGTTGCGGGAGAACCCAATCCAATGAGGAATAATCCACAGCAGGCGAATGATGATTGTGCATTTCATAGGTTAAGAGCAAAGGTGCGATTTATGGGCAGGATGTAAAATTTTTCAAATACTTCCCAAGAAAGCATAAACCATACAAACAAACCAATTTGAAAGGAAGAATCGATCGTGTTGAAAAAAGTTTAACTTTAGCAACAGCAACTAAAACAAAATCGATAATCAATTTGCATAGCAAAGTAAAAGATCTGCAACTACGATGTTAGAAAAGTGGTACTATCGGGACTAAACGGTTTGCATCGCAGATAAACAGTGTGAAAAGCGGAGGATGGAAATCATCACAGAAAACACAGAAATGAAAAGCACCAAAGTTGAACCGCATGTCGCGTAAACACACAAAACACTTCACAAAACAAATCATAAAAGGTTAGTATCTAGTTTGGTAGTGAAAGTTTATTTTTACATATAAGAAGCCTATTGTTTTAAATATATAACAGAATAAAGTCAAAGAGAAAATTAAACACAAGCGCAGTTGAAAATAAATGTACTCGTCTTGGGACGCCCCATGTGCCGTAAATAGAACGGGAAAGAAAACGCGTGATCTCAATCGAATGCGGAATCTATCGGGATTTTGTAGCTGTTCCCTGGTTTTCTTCTATCCTTCCTTCTTCACTCTGCGGTGTGTTGCACCGAATGCGGAATTACTTTATACGGGAGTGAAAGGAAAATAAAAACGCACGTTAAATCCGTGTTCTATTTCGGTCCGAGCTGCGATAACCTCTGAAGGCTGTGGTTTTGGCTCCACAGAAGAGTTTTTGTCGCATTTCAGCTCACGTTTCCTCGTCGATGCAAGTTTTTTTGGGAACCATACTTCATTCAAGTCATCATCATGTTTTCGCTTCACTGTTCGTGAGCCTATTCGTTTCATAGAGCTAGAATAGTTCTGAATATGTTTATGCTGGACGAACAATTGAAGTACATGGTCAAAAATTTTCATTTCAAAATGTTTGCAAATTACGATCGACTAAAGAAAATCGTTGGTTCTTATCATTAGTACTAGCGTACCGAATAGTTTGTAAACAACTTGCGTCATCCGTGCGTTAATACTTGTAGGAACACATTGCTGAACAAAACATCGATGACGTCGGAGGCCACCGGTGTCACATTGGCTTGCTCTTGCGGACAAGAAGTGATTCTCGGTATCGTGTGTGTTTGTCGCGCTCTATGAATTTCCCAAAGGCGAAGAAATTGAATATTTCGTGAGTCTGCGCACATACCAGCCGAGAGGGGATGGACGTGGAAAGCTTCGGTGCCTGCCTGCTGGTGAGGAAAGGTCATTCTTGCGGACACCCGAAAAACCCACACGCCGGCGCGATCGAAGGTCAAACGGGAACCGTGAGGCCATACAGGCGAGATCCCGTTGGAAACATGAAACGAAATCGAAAGTCATCCGGAAGAACGATGCCAAGAGAAAGAAAAGGACAAGGAGACGGCGGGAGAGCTTCTGAAAGAGGAGCAAAGCGCATGGTTATCAGTAATACTAATCCGTCAGTCGTGCCCCCTGCTGGACTGGAAAAAAAACTTATGAAACGATGGCGTTGCATTACGGAATGAACGAGATTAGATTATCGGCGTTCAAGGGGAAAAAGGTTGTTTGTTGTCAAAGCAATTGTTCGTAAGCAATAATACCAGCATTATTTGACCACACCCGTGTTTAACAAGACATCCATACACAGCGATTGATTGTGGCGTAATTTGGCGTTCCCCATCCATAAGGAAATTATGCGTTTGTAATTAGTGCCTAGGTCTATGATCCAACTGTTCGACGTGACACGGTAATCGTGCTTGTTCTGGCTTCTTCCGAATACCCTTGTCCAATGTCAAACGGCTACCGCGTAGCGGAGGAAGAAAAACTCCCAAAACGAAGTGGCCCGATGACACACAACCACACCGCAGCAGCGCCGTCGGACACACGGGGAAAATCGTTCCCTCCACATAGCCAGCGGAAAGTGAATCTTTTAAACTTCCGTTCGTTGCCTTCCACGTGGGCTCGGTTCATTTCACGAGTACGCCCGAAAGTAGGCAATCCGGGCGCGAATAGGATACTGAAGTACGAAACCGCGTACGTGTGTTTCGTCCAGCATGGTTTGCACGGATTTCGATTTTTCTGCGATTGATAGCGGATACATTCGAAGGACAGGAAGACAAGTTTTGTAACTATGAACGACTTTAAAATGACTGATAAAATTATTGTTTTAATGGAAAGAACATCCAATCAAGTTTAATCAGTTCTCGTACTACATGACACGCGCCTGGCCTGTAAATAATTCCCTCGTGCACGTGTCCATTGACTCTAACGATTTTTTTCTCTCTAGAAGTCAAACTTCACTCCGGATACGAAAATGCCGTTTCTTGGCATCGCCACACCTTGGCAGCGATGTAAGCAACGGGCCACACAAACAAAAAGCACCTACATGAACTTGAACGACCCCAAACAAAAGAAAATACCTAGCCAAACTGGCTCGCGATCGCGGTGATCAATTCTGGCAGATGGATGAAATCGCCGCAATCCGATCAGGGAGATTGTACGTACGAGGAAGAAAAAACATCGCGAAAGATTCATCTCGCGCGAGTGTGCGTTGCAGCCCAATACGCGCATGACCGGCGAATCGGCGACCACACCGGCGACACCACCACCACCACGATGGCCGAACGACGATGGCACGACGATTCCCGCGAACGCGGTTTGGAACCATTTAACACAAAACCGTTTGCCCTTGATTCGACACTCAGTTTTCAGAAGCCGCCGTGTGAACACGCCAACTTCCCGGGAGCAGAAGCCTCAACGGTGAGTAAAGTAGGAGACAATTGGGAATAGCAAGCAACGGGTCCCCCCTTCCCGGCCCTCGATAGCACCGATCCTACAGTTCGACGAATAGTGACCCCTTCGATCGATAGATTACACCCAGAAGCAGTGAAAAACAAGTTTTTATCCGGTGCAAAGTTTTGCGATACCGGTTGTCCGGGTTGCAAATCGCTTCCATCGCCATTCTTGCATCAGTTGTTGAACGGAAAAAGTATTTCTGGGACATTCCTAAAAATCGATTTTCAATTGGGTAACAGTACGTGCTTGTGTGATGTGAGGAGAAAGTGAAAGTATAGTGTCTGTGCTCCTGGGCGGAAAGTTGGAAATTTGCCACTTGGAATGCGATGCCAGAGTCGCAAAATGGTCTCATTCTCCATGGAAGCCAGCCACCATATTCTAAAACTTTCACTTTCAGCGGAGGTGCATCGAATGTCGCGAAATTAATATGCTTTTTGCGGTGCAACGTTGACGAATGGAGGATGTGTTCCTTGCCGCTTTCGTCGATACGACAGGATATTACACAATCGCGAACATCCGCTTTCCCCCTTCGGCACGGGCATGCTCCATCGACATTGCCACAATCAGTGGAGCCGAGCCGAGTGGGGTTTGGCTTATCATCAATTGATAATTAAAACTCCTCTCGCCCTATACTTTTCAGTCAGCATCGCCTGTTCTGCACACTCGAGGGCACAAAAATTCTAGCATTCAGTGTTGCCGGCAAATTGCATCAGGCCGCCCCCCGGGGGTTGCATGAGCATTTTTCCATCTGACCTCTAAAAGACCTTCCCGTCAGCGAAGCGCTGGCTGGTTGGTCGTCGTTGTAGTAGTAGTGGTACGCGTTAGGCCGCGGGAACATGTGATGCAAGCGTGTGCGTACCACTTGTTCCCAGCACGACTAGTTCTTGCTGTACATATTGGTGTGTATTATTTTGTTAAGACACCGCCGGTTGGAAGATTTAAGGGACTGAACAGTTTTTTTCCCTTTTCGGTGGATGGTGACACGAATGGAGTTACCCCGTTTCATCAGATTGCT
>JAOEFI010000004.1:27671808-27688938 GCA_034621735.1 Anopheles plumbeus
TTCCCACATGATGAATTTAAAATTGAACACCCCGCCCGCGATATTCGCAGCCCATGGCGGACGGGGTGGTGTATATTCGATTCGTTCTTCGGCACTATTTTTAGAC
Organism: Anopheles plumbeus; assembly: GCA_034621735.1. Taxonomy (NCBI): domain Eukaryota; kingdom Metazoa; phylum Arthropoda; class Insecta; order Diptera; family Culicidae; genus Anopheles; species Anopheles plumbeus. Next base: position 27,671,915 of record JAOEFI010000004.1, read on the forward strand.
GATCCTGTGATATGTCCGTGCCTTGTGTTCTGTCCCCGCGATCAAGAAGAACCGCGAGTTAAGTAAGAGAGTGTTCCACCGGTGGTTTTTTTTCAACGGATGGACTTCAGGTCAAAGCTCTCTGTTACTACAGAGGAAGTCTTACACACCATTTTGCAATTTTGTTTCATTACACAATGGCGAACTATGAAGCTTTTCTTTCGTTCTGCAGATCCATTGGGTCTGAAAAGAAAACTGATTTTAATGAGTGTACTAAAGGGAGCAGCAATCGAATAAAATCCCTACAGTAGCTAGTAACTTCTTTCCTTCCAATCTTTCCTCTCATCGAAATCTCGGTGTTGACTCCGCCGACAGAAAAACACAATCGCATTACAATAAATCTGTTTGCTGTTTTTCCCATTTCCGTACAGTTCGTCGTTCAAAACTTTAACCTAAAAACCCTTGCAACATGTCGAAGATCGGAATCAACGGATTCGGCCGCATTGGTCGCCTGGTGCTGCGCGCCGCGCTGGCCAAGGGTGCCCAGGTGGTGGCCATCAACGATCCCTTCATCGGGGTCGACTACATGGTGTACCTGTTCAAGTTCGACTCGACGCACGGCCGCTTCAAGGGCGAGGTGACCGTCCAGGACGGTATGCTTGTGGTGAACGGCCAGAAGATCGCCGTCTACCAGGAGCGCGACCCGAAGGCGATCCCGTGGGGTAAGGCCGGCGCTGAGTACGTCGTCGAGTCGACCGGTGTGTTCACCACGATCGACAAGGCCTCGGCCCATCTGGAGGGCGGCGCGAAGAAGGTCATCATCTCGGCCCCGTCCGCTGACGCGCCGATGTTCGTCGTCGGCGTCAACTTGGACGCGTACGACCCCTCCATGAAGGTCGTCTCGAACGCGTCCTGCACCACCAACTGCCTGGCTCCGCTCGCCAAGGTCATCAACGACAACTTCGGCATCGTGGAGGGTCTGATGACGACCGTGCACGCCACCACCGCCACCCAGAAGACCGTCGACGGCCCGTCCGGCAAGCTGTGGCGCGATGGCCGCGGTGCTGCGCAGAACATCATCCCGGCGGCGACCGGCGCGGCCAAGGCCGTCGGCAAGGTCATCCCGGCGCTGAACGGCAAGCTGACCGGCATGGCGTTCCGCGTGCCCACGCCGAACGTGTCGGTGGTGGATCTGACCGTGCGTCTGGCCAAGCCGGCGCCGTACGAGCAGATCAAGCTGAAGGTGAAGGAGGCCGCCAACGGTCCGATGAAGGGCATCCTCGACTACACCGATGAGGAGGTCGTCTCGACCGACTTCGTCGGCGACACCCACTCGTCGATCTTTGATGCCAAGGCCGGAATCCAGCTGAGTGACACGTTCGTCAAGCTGATCTCCTGGTACGACAACGAGTACGGCTACTCGAACCGCGTCGTCGACCTGATCAAGTACATGCAGACCAAGGATTAAATCTAATCCGCGGGAATGGGAAGCGGAGCGACGAAGGCAAGCGGTGGAGAGAGAGCGAGAGAGTCTACGTGCTATCATAATGCTGCAGCGCATCGAAGCTGTGACACGGGAAGGGAGGAGAGGAAAACATCCAGGTGTGGAAAAAAGATATGTTGAAGTTGCGATTCGAATCAAGCGATCCCCCTTTCTTTAGGATGTCCTTTTCCAACCAACCCCCTTTTAAACGCGAGCGTTCTTGCGTGCCTCTGCTCTTTTCGCCTCCTGTATCTGCTTATCCTCTCGCCACACTAACCCGGTAGCGAGTAGGATGAAACAAATTCGAGGTGACGAGAGCAAGCGAGAGAAAAGGGCACGCCGAGACCCCGCTTTGAAATGGGCCACACAAGGACGAAACGGAAAGGTGGATTTTCCGGCTTCTTCACCCTTCTTTTGGCCCCCGAAACCAAACCATCGGAAGCTCCTGGGTGCAATCTAAGTCAAACATCCCAATCCGTTTCCCACTCCACCCTTCCCTCCCACTTCTTTGCTAACCTTTTTCTCACACATATCCTCACTGGGTGAGCGAGTGCGTGTGGGGGGTTTGATCAAACGACGAAACCAAAAAAAGGAGCGCTAGACTAACAACAACGGCAGTTGCGTAAATTATTGTAACCGTAGTCGTCCCTAAAATGGTAAAACAAGGAACCGATTTAAGATCGCCTCGTCGTCGTTATACACCTATTTGTTGCATGTAACAGAAAAAAAAACTGATCACAAAACACTTACACTAAAAACGACCACACAAGCACACGGACAGACCAACACGAGAAACACATGCGTACGTACACTTTCACACAGACACAAGTACACACACAAACACATGCAGAAAATCCAATGTTCTGTTTAGTTGGTAAGAATTAATGATATGAAACAATAAATTTAACTGCTAAAGCGTTACTAGAACACAAAACACAGTAAGAAACATTTTCTTTCTTCGCGTCTTAGAGTTGACAAGTATCCGAAACCAGAAGTTGTATCAAACGATTGACCAAGTGTCGATAATCGAATCCATTTCCGGGCGCCCCTTTTACCGGTTTCAGGAAAATGGTACCAAACAATACGCTAACAGCTAAATCGTTAGGTGACTTTGATCGACACGCGAGGTGATGTCCTTTGGTATCATTGAATAATGGCACCGAGATGAGCCGGTCTTGAACCTTGGATGTGTTCCAAAAGACCGAACTCCTTTAGTTTCGCCCGATTACATCACGAAACTATCGTCCGTCGTTTTGGCAGTGGTGCAAAAGTTCTCGACAGCGTGTTGCGCGCCATCTGTTGGTCGGTAAACAAACGAAATGAACAAACTGAGTTTTTCCAACCCGAAACCAGGGGCATAAGTTCGAAGTCCTTTCTTTCAGCACCACAACAACTAACCCACACAGGCTCGATCGATGTTTTCGGGAATTTATTGGTTGTTTCATATCTGCGTTGATCTAAATTAAAGTTAGATTTAAAATTTAATGTCGTAGCTAAATGTGTCTGTTACACCCTCGCGGGGAAATCACTTTATACCATCGTTACTTTTTTATTTGTTTTATATAAACAACTCACACATTTCGCCCTACTTTTAAGTGTCCCCTCTTCATACCCACCTTATGGAATAAACCCTGCGGCGGAGATATGCTAGTACACTTCAATTTCAATCTTCAATTCCCAGTCGTCCAATCTCTGCAGATCAATGGCGTGTTGTCACTTCATTTACAAATATGTATCAATACGTTATCGTTTGTCCTTTAGGTAATTTTGCGGGTTTATGCCAATAACAACATCGCTAGCAAGACACACACACTTCAAAGATTTTTTCGTTTGAACTATAAGATATTGGCTTTGCCATTCGTTTCATAATTCACCATCAGTAGAGTTGGAAGAGACTTTGCCGTAAAGCAGTTACATTTATTGAAGCAATTACACGCATAGCGTAAACACGCAGCGGAGAAAGTTCAATAACACGAATTTTAGCAACTAACTGCGCACGGGGCACAATATTGATGACGGGTTTAATTAAAGCTATCCCAACCAAATTCATCCCAAATGAGATAAGCTTACCGACGGGTGGATCCTGTTCGCCCTTTGCCCGGGTGCTCCATGCTTAGCACGTCCCGTTTTCGTGCACGACCGGAACGCTGGGGATGGTTCCGTTCATTTTCACCGGCGAACTTTGTTTGGCCATCGGCATCATCGAGCCGGTCAGGGTCGGAATGCCGTTACCGGTGGCCCTGCAGGCGGCACCGGTTTGCTGCTTTCGACCGTTGTTGTACAGATCGTCGTCGCTAGAGCTCTCACTGGCGGCGACGTGATTGTTCAGCGGCTGGTTAAGCAGGCTCTTCTGGCCGCTCGCGAGATAGCTGTCCAGCTTGCCGACCGACGCGAGAATGAGCCCCATGAAGGGCGGCGAGGGTTTCAGCGGGCGCGACAGGTACTCCGGGTGGAACTGGGTCGCCACGTAGAACGGGTGCCGGTCGAGTTCGATTATCTCCATGCGTTCCTTCTCCGAGTCGTGCCCGACGAAGCGCATGCCGTGCGTCTCGAGCTGCTCGACGTACTCCGGGTTCACCTCGTACCGGTGGCGGTGCCGTTCCTCGATCTGTGTCTTGTTGCCGTACAGTTGTCCTGGAAAACCGAAACCGAAACCGGCGGTTCAGAGAGCGCTTAGACGCTGTTCCAAGGAAAATGTATTTCACTCACGTATTTTGCTTTCGCCCTTGAATATAGTGGTTCGCTTGCCAAGGCGCATCGTTCCGCCCAAGACGCCGGTGTGGTGTTCCGGCATATCGATCACCAGGGGATGTGCCGTTTCCGGATCGGCTTCAGTCGTGTTGGCATCCTAACAAAAAACAATAAGCAATTGCGTCATGCTCATCCGTTAATATAAGACATCAATAGAACATATTGTTGTTTAAAATTCGGCCGCTTTAAACATATTAATTAGTTAGCTAGCCCGAGATAGTGCCATTTAAAAGCGAAACCGTGTTTTAAAAGCACACACTTTGCTTGAAGATATCAGTCAGAATGTGCAACACCACTCAAGATCATCGTTTCGAATCAACAACCAATGGGCGAGGAGTAATGTTTTTCTTCACTTTTTTTCCAAGATAAAACTACAATCAAACTGTAAACTACTACTGATGGCCGCTGATAAACAGAGTGATACTGGAACGAGGACACGAAACCAAACCCTGCTCACCTTCATCGAAAGCACGTTTCGCGCCAACTCAATGACGGCCGCCTGCAAGCCGAGACAGATACCGAGCAAGGGCTTATTATTCTCACGGCTCCACTGGCACGCGCGGATCTTGCCCTCCATGCCACGCGATCCGAAGCCTCCCGGTACAATAACGCCACTGGGAAAGAGAGCAAGAGACGATACAGTGACGGAAACGTAGTGTAGCCCTACCGCATCAATGTTCACTTACTGGCTGTTGGTCAGCGAATGCCACGCCTCGTAGTAGAGGTGCGGGTTTTCGGCCTTCGTTTCGCGCTCCAGATTGCACGCCTCGATGAACTTTAGATTCAGCTTGTAGCCTGCCGCGATTGCGGCGTGAATGAGCGCCTTCGACACGGACGCGTACGAGTCCTCCAGCTTCGTGTACTTGCCAACGAGCGCGATGTTCACCTTCTTGTACACGTTCTCCACCCGCTCGGCCAGGTCGCGCCACGACTGCATGAAGTTGGACGGCCGCGGCGTGGGCAGATTCAGCTGCAGCCGCTCGTTCAGGATGTCGATCACGCCCGCTTCCTCCATCAGCAGCGGAACGTGGTAGATCGACGACAGGTCGTGTATGCAGATCACCTGCTCCGGCGCCACATGGCAGAAGTTGCTGATCTTGTCCTTCACCTCGCCTCCGATCGGGTGCTCCGAGCGGCACATGATCAGATCCGGACTCAGGCCGAGGCCCCGCAGCTCGCGCACGCTGGCCTGGGTGGGCTTGGTTTTTGGCTCACCAGTGGAGCGAGGCGCCGGCACGAGCGACACATGCGCCACGCAGAAGTTTTCCTTCTTCACGCGGAACTGAAACTGGCGAAACGCTTCGACGAACGGCATCCCCTCGATGTCGCCGATCGTGCCACCCAGCTCGACGATGCACACCTCCGGCTGGACGTTCTCCTTGACCGGCTGTTTGGCTACCCGTTCGACCCATTCCTGTATTGCGTCCGTTATGTGAGGCACCACTGTGTGTGTGTTTTAGTTTCATATTAAAAACTGCGCACCAACGTTTAACGGACATACTTCAAATTCAAAGCGAATGCGTGGTTCGTAATCGAACCATGAACATTTGCTACGCTGTACTCACCCTGGACCGTTTTTCCAAGGTAATCACCGATTCGCTCTTTGTCGATGACCAGTTTGTAGATCTTGCCGGTCGTAATGTTGTTGTCCTTTTGCAGCACAATATCCAGGAACCGCTCGTAGTTTCCGAGATCGAGATCGACCTCACCGCCATCGTCGAGCACGAACACTTCGCCTACAAAACGGGGGGAATGATAGTTGTTATCAAACACGAATAGAATAAGCTTATGGGACGGCGTTTATCCTAATGAAACGACAACCCAAAACAAATTTAAAAAAACCCGGGCAGGACGCGTCCGAATGTATGGAAATACTTCTTGTTTCTTCAGCTTTCCGATTCTCTCCGTTAGTCGACAGTAGCAACAATTACAATAAATTTGCAAGTGGTATTGCACCATTCCAATATCAATACGAATTCAGTGAAATACCTTTCGATGGGAATGTTTTTTTTTGTTCTTTCTGTTTAAAAAATGACGCTTCTTGCTTCATGAGCTTGTAACACAGAAGATCACGGCCGAGGTGTGTTGCAACGCCTCTGTTGGTAGCGTGATTTAAAAATAAACTATTCCCTTTTTTCGCGGGCACAATGCGACTGATGTTCTTCTATCTTCATCTCGTCGGTGATCGTGTCCAACGATGCATAACCTTCGTCATCATCGTGGCCGTTACGACGAAGACAACTTTCGGTGGCGATTTCGTGTGTCTTGCTTGTGAATTTCTTACCGTGCTCGTACGGTGAAAACGTCCCCGCATCAATATTGATGTACGGATCGATCTTGATCGATGTTATGCCGATGCCACACGCGTTCAACAGCGTCCCGAAAGAGCTGGCGATAACACCCTTGCCAACGCCGCTAATCACACCACCAGTCACGAGTATGTACTTCATGATTCTCCCGGCTCGTGTCGCGATGCAGCTGTGTTTAAATTATCACCCCTGCTCCCTTTCTCCCTTTCGTATCCGATGGGGATTGGTTGCTAAAAGAAACAGGTGTAATAAAAGGACAAATGTCGAAAAACAAGTCCCACCACGAACAACTTATTCCTGACGAGCAAACTTACGGATTCTGATAAGCACGGGAGGCAGGGTTCTTGGACGAAAATTATCGGAGGACCTTCACGTTTGCACCGCAATCAATCACTCTTGGCGCTCATGCACTTGTATGCGCAAACAGGCGTCCCCGTGTCCAATTAATAGATTCGTTCTTGCTTACAGAGACAAATGTTTGTAAACAAAAGGATACACCTATTCAGCACGGCACGCACCACTTCAACTCTCTTTACCAGGTATGTCAACCAGTGAAAACAAGTGCCGGAGCGGCCACTATTCTTGCTGTGTACCGAACGAAAATGTGCTTTCTTCCCTGAACATCACAGAATTGGCACACGGATGTTCAGTTTCTTCGCGGTGTGGACAATCACTTCTTCCGGCACAACACACTCCATAAATTGCATTGACACACAGTGAATTCTGGTAAAATATGTGTATATTTTCTACCGTTTTGGCACACAGTAGATAATCACAATTGCGACGGAATTGCCATCCTAGTTAGCACGCGGTTTCTACTGCGGATTTGTTTGCGGCATCACATTGATTTCTGAGCTATCCATGACAGCTGAGCGAAGCTGTCACCTGTTGGCGCGCTTAAGCGATGGTGTTTGTGCCATCGAAGTGTGATAGTATTTTCACAGGACTCGCATGTTGCCAGGAAAAGTTTGGAAGAACTGCTTGGACTAAGTAAACTTCATACTTATGAGTAGTATTCTACTTATTAAGCACGTTTGAGTAAATTTCAGAAAAATAAACTGTTTTGTAACGTACTATTTGGGAAGATTGTCTAGCTTCCGATCCGGTTTAACTCAAGAACTGGGAGTAATAAACAGATAACTGAAATCGCATGGCTTTGACAGCAAAACAGAATCTGTCATCAGCCGTTCAATGGTTCAGCACAAGAAAACACGGAAAAGAAAGAAGTGCAGAACGTAGCAGGCGACCAACCAGAAGAGACTTGAACAGATTTTGGCATTCGTTTTCCTGTAGCCAGGAGTTCCGGAGCTCCAAAAGCAATTCCACCGACGGTTGCGGTCGTTGGAAAAGGTTACATCATTTCATTGTGATACGGTACTCATCCGAAAACAACACAATGTCCGGAATGAACGTATCGCGCAACGAAGTGGTGCAGTTTGTGCTGCGAGTTTCGCTGCTATCAATCGTCACTTACTACTCAGCTAAATGGTTGATTCGTAATTTGGATCCTTCGAACAGAAGCAAAAAGAAAGCAATCGAACATGCCGAGGATATACTGAGGAAGTAAGTGGTCCAAAGTTCGTGTGCGACGGGATGCGCCCTGTTTACCCTCGCGCACGCGAGAACATTCTGTCGTGGCGCCAGTTTTCTTTACTGTATATTGTTTTTTTTTGTGAATGAACCCACTTGCCGACTCACGAAGGCTATTTTCGCGAAGAAGGGTGGCCGATTTTGGCGCTAACCTCTGGTACCATTATATAACGCTTGGCTATGAACCGAGGTTGCAGACACTGTTCGCAATTTACGGAAGCACCTTTGAACTGTCATTCGTGAACAAAATGATAATTTCATTCTTTATTCCGTTGTTTATTTATTAACGCTATTTCCTTTCCTTTGTAGGTTGAGTCCAACGATGAAAAAATCGGCGGTACAGAACTTGAACGAGTACGAAATGGTGATCGCGTCCCACTTGATCGTACCGGAGAACATTTCCGAGAGCTGGGATAGCATCGCTGGGCTAGATCACGTTTGCGAGGAAATAAAAGAGAGCCTGGTGTTTCCCGTGTGTCACCGCGATATGTTCGCCGGATCGGCGCTGTACCAGCCACCGAAGGGAGTGCTTCTTTATGGTCCCCCAGGTACTAACCCTACCAAGCTCGCTTTTCTTTTCACTCGGCCATGATCTCACGTTACTTTACATTTCTGCTTTTCGCTAGGCTGTGGAAAAACGCTTATCGCCAAGGCAACGGCAAAAGAGGCCGGCATGCGCTTCATCAACCTCGACGTCGCCATGCTGACGGACAAGTGGTACGGCGAATCGCAAAAGCTCGCCTCGGCCGTGTTCTCGCTGGCGGTCAAAATCCAACCGTGCATCATCTTCATCGACGAGATCGATTCGTTCCTGCGCGCGCGCAACTCCTCCGATCACGAGGCCACTGCGATGATGAAAACGCAGTTCATGATGCTGTGGGACGGGCTCAACACCGAGTCCGACTCGACCGTGATTGTGATGGGGGCCACCAACCGGCCGCAGGATCTCGACAAGGCTATCCTGCGCCGCATGCCAGCCCAGTTCCATATCGGCTTGCCCAGCGAGGAGCAACGCTTGAAGATCCTGCAGCTCGTCCTGCAGAAGGAACGTGTGTCGCCGGAGGTTGACTTTGCCAAGCTGGCGCGCCTGACCAACGGCTACTCTGGCTCAGATTTGAAGGAAATTTGCCGCAACGCCTCGGTGCACCGTGTTCGGAAGGTAATGAAGAGCAAGGAAATGATGGCTGCGGTTCAAGCGGCTGCAAATAAGGCGGCGCTCACCAACGGAACCGCGGATGGGCACTCGTCAATGGTCAACGGGAATGGTGTGGTACCGGGAGCGTCGCAAGCCCTGCAGGAACTCGGCACTCCCGCCATTGCGATGGAGGATTTAACGGAGTCGCTGCGCAGCATGAAACACTCAAAGTACACAACCGGTGTTTTGAATGACGCAAGGATTGATTTGGATTAAGGTGCCTAGGTGTGGGTAATATCAGCGAAGGGTCATTTCCAGTTTGTTCACTAGTCCGCAGTGAGGGAACAGAATGTTAAAAAGAGAGGGATAGTTCTATAAAGGTAGATATTCATTTTCCCAGTGCGCTTTCTGGAAGAACAAGGACCATACGAGCTATAATAGATAGCATATCCATACGATAGTACATCATGCTGGATTGAAGTGTAGCGTTAACTCGTATTGACGTTCTTGCCTACATTCAAAGCAGTACTTTAGAGGTACACAGTTGATCCACCTTTATCAGAACTCCGCACTCGAATCTGCAATTTTAAAACGATTAGTATTTCCCGTGATCATTTGTGGGGAAAAAACCGGTTCCAAGTGAAGAGCCGCATGAAACGTACTAGAAAAAATATTGCAATTTCTTCATAAATCTTGTATTTATCCTCCAGAGAGGAGGGCATGTTGAACTTTTCAAATTGTTGTTTAAAAATTGGATGTAAGATTTAACAGATACACGAACACCATTCAACCATCTAGGCGTAGTAGCGTATTTAGCGGAATGACCAGCGAAAAGTAATCTAACAAATGTAGGGCATGTTTTGTATGGTGAAGAGAGAATGGAACTATAAGCAGTAAGTGTGTAGCTATCGATAGTGTGAGAAATGCAAATGGCTTGCTAGAATTGGACGTTTGTTTTAAGATAATCGTTTCACCCATTTCCTTTCATCTTTTGTTTCCACTTCCATCAGCATCGATTCCGTTTGAGGGCATCTAAAGAAGTAGGCGTTAAATGACCAGACTCCCTGATATCTGTACGAAGAAGGTCGGTTTGTATTCGTATTGACTATGCGTTAGCCTAAAAGTAGGTAGGTCCTGCGTGATATTAATCGTGGTTCCATCGACGAAGAAGCAACAGAAATAAACCGTAATTGAACTTACAGATGTAGATGGTTGGAGATTGGGGCTCGCAGTTAGTGTGAAGAATTGAATTACAAAGTACATATTGAATACGAGAAGAAGATGAATAAAAACCACTAAGCATAGATGAACAAAAGGACTGCTTTTTTTTTGGATTCATCCCGCCTAAACAGCTTTCATTGAAATAATCTTCTGTGAGTCGTTAAATACCATGCGCCTCCATTGAAGATGCAATGCACTACAAATTGTTGGGGTTAACCATTATACTTAACTTCACTGTTGTGCTTGATATATATATATTTGACAATGATAAATTGATGTCTGTTACCGACCAGTGGTATTTGAATATGCGTGATCAACGGGAATGTTTTTCTCCTTGGTCCTTTAGTCTACAGATTTCTCGTCGGGCAGTCGAGAGACAGTGGAGGACACTTCACAGAGCACCGTCGAAAAGAGAGTAGCGGCTGGCGATAGCACGCAGAGGTCAAATCAAGCCGCAGCGCATCCCGGAACGCCGAAAGCGGCCGTTGGAAAACGTTCCTAAAAAGGTCCGACCGAGCGTCGTCGTCGTCGCTCGGGGAAAGCTCGTGTGTGAGGCTGCACGAAGCGCACGACCCGTAACAGCACGAAGCGGCCGCGTCGGGTCATCTCGCGCCAGCATAAAAGGTCCTTGCCGAGGCGCACGCGAACGGTAGAACGTACTCGGCAGCGGAACCGTGCGGACTTTCTCGACCAGGAAGCGGATCTCGCAGCCGTCGATGTGAGTGCTGTTTTTTCCTTCCCTTCTGAAACAACAGTGATTTTGGCTCGTCGCAGCGTTCCGGCGACAAAAAGCGTTCGACACGGCCAGGTTGGGGTTCGGAGGTCGGTGGTGTCCGTCATCGAGTGCAACGGGGACGAATAAAGCTAGAGAGAGGGAGAGAGAGAGAGAGAGAGAGAAGAAACCAGAGTGAACGAAACGGTACACTCAGCTTATTATAGCGTTTGCCATAAATTGTATCATTTACGGGTGACCAACGACTGGCGGGTCGCATGTGGACTGCTGCCGTGGACTTGCCTCCGTCCGTCCGTTCGGCTGCTTGTGTGTGTGTGTATGTGTGCCGCGCATAATGTGCGCGCCATTTTCCCGAGTTCACCTTCAGCGCCCGCCGTCTACCCTGTACGGTTGCTGCTGTCAAAAACGAACGAGCGAAAAGCGAAGCAAAAGGCAAAAAAAAAAGGAACGGCTTCGGCGTGTTTGTGAGTGGCTGTTGTGCGAGTCAATAACAACGCCAAAATGGTGCGACGTGTGTCCATTCGGCACAGGGTGAGACAGTGTGTGCGACCAAAAACAAAAAAAAAAAAACGCAACCAAGCAATTGCGAAGAACAGACGAAATTGTATCGTTGTAGTGATATCGTAGTGTTGAGCGCGAACCGGAAAAAGGAAGTGAGCGAGAGCTGAATGCGAATTGTACAGCGTGTTATCCAACGTGTGTGTACGGGGGAGGCCTGTTTCGTCACTTTTGCAGTCATTTTCCTTTCCTTTCAGCAGGCGAGCTTTCCCTCCCAACCCCCACCCGTCTCAGTCAAAAAAAAAAAAAACTAGAATAGCACACTTTCGCCAGGCGCACAATGTGTCATCCTTTGGACTTTTGTCGTGTCCTGGCACGATGCTTTTGGCGCCTCGGAGAAGTGTGTGCGCGCGGCTACAATCCCGCATCCCGAGAGGGACAAAAGAAGGGAAGAAGAAGGCGCACATCCTGTTCCACCGCACCGCCGCGTTTCCGCTCACCGCCCACTTTCCCACGTGCTCGACGCTGCGTACCGACCGCCCGTGTTGTTGGGGGCCCTTATGGTGTTCGTTCGCGAGGTGGAAATCCCGAGCATCTGGCACTGGCACGCTGGCGGCTGGCTGCTGCCGTTGACGGCTCATTGAACGACAATTTGGGTCCGCCTCGGTGTCGCTTGACGCAGTTTTCACTCCCGATGCACAGCGTTCGGGGTTGAATTCCCGTTCGCCCGTTTCTGTCCGGGACCGACGAGTCCTACGGTGCTGTGCCGCCGTTCAGTTTCGTCCTTCGAAAGCACCCCTGGGTCCTTCGGGGACGCCTTTCGCCCCCACTCCTTCCTTCCTTACACCGTTCCGGGCGGTTGAAACAAGTTGATAAAAATAAACTTATTTTACCGCCGGGAGGAAACGTACTGCACAGCCGGTACGCTATCGCATTGAATCTTCCGCAGCTGTTGGTTCCCTTTTCTTCTGCTCCACCAGCCTTTCGGAAAGGGTGGAAAAATAGGCATTTATCTAGGCATCTGAAATCGCTTTCTGTAACAGGCATTCGTTTGCACTGGAATTTTAACTCCGCCTTGTGCTTAAACGTTCATGAAGCTCTTATAATCTAGAACTTTGTTGTTCAGTAGTTAAGCTGGATAAATTCTAATAACTCCAATTCTTTTTCTTTTTGTGCTTTTCCATTATATGACCGAAGCTTAACACCTTTCTGAGGTTGGACAGAACAGAATTTCGATGTTCCACAACGATATCAACATCCTCCGGCGAAGGTTTAATGTTTCAGAGCCGCCTGGTGTGTCCGATTTTCCCCTTAAAGACAAATATCTATAAGAAAACGTACGAACCCACAGCACATAGTACATCGCTCCTTCGTATGGGTATGTGTGTGGGCGCACATACCATCGGCATGGCACGTGGAAAATTCAAGTAATTAAGCTGGCGCGTCGTCAGGCGTAGTAGAACGGTGAAGGACCACTCGTTGTCGGCTGAGACAATTAGGAAAGTTGGGAGCTGGCAAAACGTTAGAAACCGAAAGAGACGAATAAAAAGTACCTATTTCCAATCGCGTTAATCGAGCTCCCCTTTCGTATGCCTTCGCATCATTGCTGGCGGAGGAATTCAAACTCCTAGCGTCTCCGGCGTCGAAGGAATCTGGGAAGGAACAATATTGTCAACAGCAAGCACGGGTTTTCACAAGTTTTCTCTCACCTCACCCTAACCGACGTTGACGTTGACACTTTATTTTTGCCTGTTCACTTTCAAACGCGACACTCCTCGTCCGGGCACATACAAAAGCACTTCAGCAGCAGCTGAAGGAAAACACGCATTTTGATCAAATTTCGCCCGAAAACTGTAAGCGTCATCTTCTCGCAACATCCGCTGGTAACGATCCGTTGTGGTGTTCGCTTTTTTGTTGTTGTTGTTCCCTTTCGTCTGGTGGCTTTTTTTTTGTTTCGTTTTGTTTTACCAAAACGCTTGCCGCACGCCTTCAACGTGGCATTGGATCGTTTGCGCTTTTCTTTCGGGCTTTTCCGTCGGTCGGATATTGTTAAATCACCGTCGGAGTAAATTTTCTACAACCCGCCGCCCTTCCGTGGGCAGAGGAGGCAAAAAGTCAATCGAAAATCAATTAGGTGGTGGTTTGTTTTCCACCGCTTTTTTCCGCTGTGGCTGGAAATGGACCCCCAAAGTAAGCGGGGTCACTTCGCTCGGGCTGGAGCGGAAGAAAAGTGACGGCCCGACAAACACTGGTTTCTGGCCGAGAAAAAGCCGATCGAAATTTAATAATATTTTTCGCGATAGCCGAAAGGGTTATCTTTATTGCATTACACGACGTTACGTCACCAGCCGTTACATCAGGAACGGTGTGAAAAGAAACGCGGAAAACCAATTAAGATGAAAACAAACGTTGATTGAAGCATAAATGAACATAAAGTAGGTAGGAAGGATAAGACCAAGGCGCAGGGCACATGGTTGGGAAATTAATTTTTTCCCCCCATTTTGTTGGGTTTTCCTTTGTTGTAAAAATCTTATCAATTTCAACTCTCGTGACTACAAAACCAAATCCAAAGTGCGTGATTGTATGGAAGCTGTCAGCAGGTGTGTGCGCGCCATTTCGCCATTAGCCAGTAATTTTATTGTGGAAAACTCGTTGCAAGAATCGTAACAGGACCGTCGTAAGGAGCCAACCGGACACACACAGACACACACCGACGTCCGAATCGTTCACGTCCAATCTTCGGCGACGACACGGACGAACGTTTCCGCGCGGAAGGTAAGTACACAGTATAGATGGAAAAAGTTTTCCCAAAACACCTGACCGCGGGCGGCGGGCGGGGGGAAGGTTGGAACGAATGCGGAATAGTTCCCCGTGCCCCGCTGCCATCCCGTTTGCCATGCCGGGTCCATCGGCGGCTTCCGGGTCGGACGTCCGAACATAATGCACCAGATTTTATGTGTCCTTCCGCCGTCGGCACCATCCTAAACGCCCTTTCGGGCCCTTCCAATCAAGGGAGGCTTTTCCCCCGGGGGAGGATTCTTCAGCCCGTCCTTAGCTGAATTCTTCTCCACGAGCCGCGGCCGGTACGGTTCTGGCTCACCTCGGAATGTGCCCCCCGGTGCAGTAACTATCGTTGATTGCAGATTGCAACTGCAATGAGGGCAAATTATGCTCTCGCCTACACGTACGCCGGTAGGACTCCCACACCCAGCGCGTTAGTTTCACTAAAGCACCGTACTGAATTTTCATCCTCCCCTGATCCTTTTTTCCGGCAACAAACGGGCGCTACGTTCGCGCGTAAAAGTAAACCACCAGCATTTACGCGAAAGGCAGGCAGGCGACCCACAGAAATCTCGACCCTCATAAACTGCACAGCTTGGAGGTTTTTATGCTGCCCCAGCCATCACCACCTGCACCTACCGCGGCCCACAGACGTTCCGTTCCGCCGGCTACCGTTGGGGGTAGTTTTAGTTTGTTAATTTTAACCCCCGTGAAAGCTGTGCGCTGAGAAAAATGGTGTTTTATCAAAATATCTTGCTCCATGTTTTCGCCCTGCGGTCCTTTTTAGGGGGGCGACGAAGTGGTGAGTAGTGATGAAGCGGGGTTTGCGCGAGGTGGTGCCGTTTCCAAATGAATAATTCAAGTGTTTTACTGCCTCCGGGAGAGTCTCGGGGATGATGACGATTGGGGGAGTTATCTTGATGGGCATCCGAGAGACGTGCTGCGTGGAAAGCGTCCGCAAATTTGTTTTTGAGTAATGACCGAAATGATTAAACTCCAGCGGGAGTAATTACGAGATAGGCATAGGCTTTTGCAGAGTCCGATAAGTTGCTTCTTTCATTTTGACATGCTTTGAGAAGATTCAAATTCAATCTGTTTCAATCCTTAGATGAAAGCCTGCGGAGAACCTCAAAAAGTTAATTTAGAACAGCCCAGTGTCTGGGCAATGTGCTAACAAACTTCAACCTCACACTACTTGGCAGTCGTGGTAGGGACACAACTGTTCGCTCAACTCCCGCTGCGAACGAACGGTGTATCCTTTTCCAGTTCAATCTAATTTATTTACCAGACTCTGGCACTGACTTCGCCCGAGTGCATCATCTTGCGTTCGAGGAAAAACCCATCGCCGACCGGGATCGTCCGGGCCGCCGTCAAATGACATTGATTAAATTTTGAATATGCTGGCAACACTGCAGCGCTGGGAAATGCATCATCGTCATCGCCGTGGCCGCCTGTCGTCACATCCCACGCTCCATTTGGCTCGCCGAGTGTAACGGTGACACGTTCCTATCATCAGCAGATTCCATTCCATCGTCAGTCCTCGGTCCGCTTTTCCTGCACAGCCCCGCGGGGATGGATGGCACTGTTTAACCTACCCCAGTGTAAGGGTTGAGTGGTGAAGCAGGCCTTTTTTTTTTGAGTGCTAGCTTTTCGAAAAAGCAATTCATGAACAGATGGATTACATTTTGTAAACGTTAAGTTGATGTTGCAATACTTTTACTATTTTACTATATAAACTAGTTCGTAAAGCTTAAGAAAATTTCCCCGTTTCATGCCCAAAGTTCGAGGTTCACTTTATGCAGATTTTATTTTAAAACAATCGGTTTCTTAAAAGATGGCCAAAGTTGTAACCTTCGTTCGTGCCATAATTCTCCATTCAATGGTTCAAGGATGCTGGCGAATATCGTTCCAATCGTCCATCCTGTAAATCGTGCCGCCGCCTCGGACATTTTAGACCACATTCCGATCACCGCATAAGCGCATAATAATGTGACATCGCCGTTCGTGTTCGGTTCGCGTCCCGGCGCCGGTCGGAACATCATACGTGCACTTTAGGGTGGATAATTTATTGCATTTCGGTTGGCCATAAATTGGATGGCAATAAAAAGCACCCCCGATGATAGGATGAAAAAAAGGGGGTTTGGAGGGGACGAAACCGGGGGCTAGCTGTGGTGAAGGGTGGCCGGGATGGGAAGGGGTGGCACGTTTTGCTGCATGCTCAATAAAGGTGATCAATGTACCGTAACGGAGGAACGTGGCGCTATTTAACTAGAAACGAGGCAGGCTGGACGGTTGCCCGTTAAAGTTGCTACAGAACCGTTTGTTGCAACACTGTAATCCGTTTACAATGTAAAACTTCCTGCAATCGGTTTCTCGCGGCGCAACTGCAACTCAGACTGTTCGACAACCCGCGGACACTCGGAAAAAAAACTTCCTGCAACGGGGCATAGAAAGTGGGACGATAATCACCGGACAATTGATTTCGTCCCCGAGTGGAGGCGGGAAAAGCAAAACGGGACCCGGAAAAACCGGGCGCACAAAACG
>JAOEFI010000004.1:27721018-27735364 GCA_034621735.1 Anopheles plumbeus
TCTCGTTTGCCCTTGAGGGCGCACCCTTGATCGCGTTTTTGTCCCGCGTTTCCGCTGCAGAGAATAGGGTTGTAACGTTCCTCCGGGTAATTCGCACGAAGCGAGGCACCATAAACACTCATCTCACCCGTCGGATCGGCCCGGCGGTTTAGTCGTCGGTCGGTCGGTCGGTGCTGGTTTCGGAGCAGCACTCGAGCCCACTTTCCGGACGGGAAACCCGATCAGGATGCACTGAGCAGATGGGGAGGGAACCGGGGGGACCAGAGTTTTTCGGTTGTCGGAAACACGAAATTTCACTCAATAATTCTGAGTGAGCTGCGGCGATAGGAGGGTGCAAAACCACGGCTGGCAGTGGACGATAGAGTACAGACACCTGCCCTACACAACGATCCCCATCCCCGTCGAAGGTGGTCAGTCGGTGGCGAATGACACTCTGCCACGCCATCGTTTTTTTGTTTCGTTCGATCGTCCACTCCAACTTCATTCAAATGTCGCCCCTCCTCTTCTTTCCGCACACCATTTCCAACACCCAGCTGACAAGGAGTTGTAGTGTTTATCGGTTGTCGTGCTGTTTTTTCTTATGGACGCAAATTTCCATAACTCTTACCCTGTCCGTTTGTTTTTGTTTTTTTGGTTGGAATTTCCCCCCGAAAAGGGACGACCTGCCCTTGAAGATTGAAGCAATCTTGCTGCCCTTGCTGCCCGTAAAATCAAAGCATGAAACGGTGGGAACTGTTAACGGTGGCCGGCTGGCTAGCTACGCGGCGCTTCCTTATCGGGCGAAGGGTCCGAAAGGGTCGGATCGTACGTGTCGTAGAAGCTAAATCATTTTGCCGCGGCGATTCGGAAGCGAACGAAAAAAGGTGCTTTCGTTTCACTGTCTCCCTTTTCTTCTCTCTTGGGCTGCTTTTGGAGGGGTGGCCGATCAAAAAGCTCAAACCAAAGCCGACCGGTCGGCGATATAATCAGATGCTAAAGATGGCAACAAAGAAGAGGAAAAAAAACGATGATGAAAAAGCTAATAAAAACAAATAAATATATATAATAAAACAACATGACGACTCAGGCGTGGCCGCAGGCTCCTGTTTTTGTCCGTGGAAGTCACGGGGAAAACGGAGAATGTATTTTTTTCCACAGTCAGATTTCCGCGTAACAAAAACGGTCCGTGAGCTGCGTCAGTTCAATTTATCAAGCGAGTCGGCAAAATGTCCCTCAGAGAGCAGAGCATAATTCTGTTGAAGACGGACCGGGACCTAAAAAGTATTCAACCCTCGAACAGATGAACACGTTGATTTTTATCACCGGGGACAGAGCGAAAAGAATTTGTTCCTCCACAAGCTGTTCTGTTTTTGTGTGTGTGTGTGTGTGTGTGTGCTCCTTGCTGGTTCGCCGACCACGGAGTCGTGACCACGGAGTAAGTGATTCCTGCGAGAAACATTTGCACCATCAATTCCGGCACTCGAGCATAAATCTCGGCCCAGCTTGCGGAGACAAAGCACCGTACGGTAGGGGTGAAGGGCGAAGGGCACCAGGAGGGGCAACCGGTGAAAGGATACGTAGGAAAAATCGTCGCTAATCTTGACGCATAAATTAAACACAACACGCGCTGGCTTTCTCTCCCCCGTTTCCCACCCGTCGTTCCCAGTTGATCTAATGGTTCAAGTGTGGAGTTTCCGTGGAGTTCTATTCATGCTGGGATGGGAGCATTCACTCTAGTTTTTCTTTTCCGCATGTCTGTTGCGGATGGCTTTCCGCAACCGATTCGAGGTGAGGTTTGTTTGCATTGTGTCGCTGTGTGCCCGGAGGGCCAGGATGGCATTAGAGCATGATGTCAATTTTCCCGGTGCTCCCGGCATGCGGCACGTGAGGCGCTACGGTACGTGAATCACCGTTTGGGGGAAAGCATGTTTAACCGCCGGAGTCACTCTCCGGGAAACGATCGCCGCATTCGGCGTGTCTCTAACCGCGCCGTACAAAGATGGAAACGTTTCGATCCTTCCCTAAGGATATGGGGAAGCTTACAATTGGTACATTTACAAGCAATGGCGGGTGCGTCGGCTATCGTTACCCGAATGAAGCTGTACGATGGAGGCGCCTGGTCACGTACGTGGTTGGATATCATCAGCCATGTCAAAAGTATAGAGATATCTTATTTCTAAAGCCCTTTTCAAAGCTTCCACTGAACAATTCATTTTCTTTATATCCCAACAAAAAATATTAGTTTCGTTCGAAACGAGGACTAGTGGACGACAAAGTTCGAGCGATTCCACCATATGTCGGTTCGGCAGCATAGATTGAGTCATTATCATTAGCATTTCTCTCCGGCCGGTCCCGATGGGTAAACGGTTACAAATGGCTTCATTTAAATTTCAAAATTTTATGTCGTCCCGCCCCGGCTAACCGAGGGTTCCAGGGTCGGTGCGGACCGGGAAGGTGGTCGTGCAGCTGAATAGCGCCCGGAGACCATTTACCGGGTTGCAATTTCGGTGCGGGCGACCCGGGATGGTTCATGGGTTCTTTTGTTCAGCCAAGACATGGCCGTTGTGGTGCGTAGTGCTGGGGAAAGGATTAGCAAACCGTGCGCGATGTTCTCACCCGATTAGCCACAGCGTCGTATAATACCATTGCGGCTCTCTGTTGAGAGTTCAACAACATCTGAATTAATTACTTTATGACCCCTCGATAGAGCCATTCGCTTTTTGACAAAACTAATCAGTTCACACTCAGTGGGTTTATGAGGGACAAAAGAAAAGCCGAGGCATTGTTTCGAAAGAGCGTTTAAATATGTTGTTGAGTAAGCATCGGTTTGAATATCATTGCTTACCATTTACGCTTCGACGAACTTATCAATCCATAACGGTAGCCGTTTCTTGACCGCATCTCATTTCGTTCAACACATCGCTCTGCATGCCAAGGCTGGTCTGGCACGGTCTTATTTGTGTACGATTTTGTCCGCTTCTGTTTCTCTCCCCATCCATCCTTACGATCGATTATGGCTAACAGTTTCGGCTACGTGTTTTTCTCTCTCCCGCTCTTGGTTGTGTTCCTGTTTCACGACCGTCTCGCCATCGCCCACACTCTGGGCACCGATGGAGCCACGGATTCCTTCGGACGTACGAAATAAATAACTTACCCCCGCCGCAGCCAGCAGCGGTCAGTACGCACACTACGTCTTCAATTCCATCGATCTGGACCGGAATGGCTCATTAAGCTTCGAGGTAACGTATCGTCCTGCTGTATCGCACACTTCTCTACGGCTGGGACTACGACTCAATCTGTGTCTGCCGTGTTTTTTTCCCCGCCCTCCCGGCTGCTCGAAAATCAGGAGTTCGTCGCCAACCTATCGATCCTGCTGCGGGGCACCGTCGACGAGAAGCTGCAGTGGACCTTCGCGCTGTACGACATCAACGGCGACGGGTCCATCTCCAAGGAGGAAATGAAGGAAATCGTCACGGCGATCTACGAGCTGATGGGCAAGGTGCCGGAGGGCTGCGAGGAGGAGCAAGCCATCAAGGAGAAGGTCGAGCGGCTGTTCGAGGTGGGTTTGAGGCTGGACGACCGTTGCCAGGCTGTCGGTCGAAGTGTGGGCATGTTTTCCCAATTTATTTTTCACGCTCCTGTTGCTCTTTTCTCTGTTTACCCCAACCACCAGAAAATGGATCGTAACTGCGACGGGAAAATTACGCTGGACGAGTTCATCGAATGCTGCACCAAGGACGAAAGCATCCGTCGATCGATCGCCGTGTTCGACACCATCTTTTAAGGCGACTGGAACCGTCTGGAGTCTACTTGTGGTGACGCATTCTGCACGGAGGACGATCGGAAGGACGATTTCCTCGAAGCAATGTGCTTCCTGCTGCCGGTTCCGGTAATGGACTCTTTCTATATCACCAGTCTCCACCTCCAAGACTCTTCCGGCTGCCCTGAAGCTGTCTCAACGTATCCACAACCAATCTTACTGAGCGTTCAAATGGGATACCTCTTCAAACCAATTCTTCATAACCCATTTTCTTAAACCTTCATCAGGATTTCTATTTATGCGAGCAAAAAAAAAAAACGTTAGTAAAATGTTTTTCCTACCACCCCCAAAGGGAATGGGTACAAAATAGGGTGGGTGAAAAGGGATAAGCGAGAGATGATTCGATCAGCCGCACAGACGATCGATAATCATCCCTCGAGGTTGTGTATCCCTTCCTCCCAGTGAGGTGGTGCCGGTGCAAAAAGAAAACCCAGCTACTATAATGTTAAATCTTTCCATATTCTATCTCGTTGCCACCTATTTGTTAACTTTACAAAGCAACCAAACGCTACCAATAATTCCGCTTCCTGTTTGTCCAGAAAATCGATATTTCTATAAAACGAAATCTGTTGGGAGAAAAACCAAAGCAAACAAAAAAAATCACCCATAGTTTGATAGGATCAGAAAAAAAGATAACTCAAAAGGTGGATGTATTTTAGACAAAACGCCCCATTTTTTCATTGAAACGTGATATTGTTGTTGTAACACTTAAAACTTTATATTACTACTGTTCCGAACGAGAATGTCACAGATCAGACGAGGGAGCGAAAGGAGCATTGAGTGTTAAGTGAGTTTCAGAAAAATATAATACGTATTACACCTGCTTTAAAAAGTCCCCTGCCCGTCGGACAACTCCTTATGCAGAAAATCTACTCCCGTTAATGTTTAGATGAGTACCGAGTAAACCGAGAAGAAGAAAAAAAATGTCCAGAACACATTCTTACATCAATGTTCCATACTAGTGTGTTTGTATGTAATAGATGCAAAGGCAGACCAATCCCGCGAGATCCATCGCAATTCGACGTTGTTTCTTGGCTCTCTTGTTTCCTTACACTTTACGACCATTGTTGTTCCATATCTAACTCTTCCATGTTACTGTAATTTTAAAGAAACGTGCAGCAAACTCTTGCGCACACAAACAAGCAAAACCTCGTAGGTAGTTTCGTTTTCTTTCCTACTGTACGATTGATAATGGTTCCCTCAACTTGTAGAACGAAGATGTAACATCAATCTCTCTTTCGATCTGGTAGCTATTATCCTTGAGAAAGCCGTTGCAAATGAGTAACGCACCTTTGAAAGTCAACAACTATTTTGCGCCAAAGAAGACAAAGGAATATGCTTTCGTTGGAGCTGATTGTGGTGAATGTGTGCTAAGTTTTCCGCCCGAGAGCGCAAACCTTCGTGCTTATCTAGTTCTGTCTGATAGTCAGTGTCATCTATTTCCACGTTTTAATGCTAGGACCTTCTTCCAGTTTCGATGTGGCACTGTGTTGTTTGTGGTAATGTCGTCCATACTGAATATTGTTAATGTGCTCTCATTTATGGAGTAAAAAAAAAACGTGTGCATCAGGGTATTTTATAGGTTTTGGACGGTACTGTTTTTCGTATATTCTTAATAAAAAGTGAGTAAATTGTTCCACACTTTGTTACGGCTTTTCCTAAGGAAAAGCTTTATGCTGCTTCAGGGCGGCGAGTGCATAGCAGGAGATATATTAATAAATCAAGTTTACAGGAAATCGAATGATACCAGTAATTATCCATGAGATGATTGTTATTTATTCCATAAAATCCTACCGCAAACAAAGATACGTAGGAAAACCTATTCTTATGGATACACATTTACCTACATATGGATGTGTGCGTAAGCCAATACCGATAAGGAACAGAAGTCCTACATTTTGAATGTCTGAATGTTTCCAAATTATTGTTGTCTCGATAAGTAATGAAACACTGCTATATTCCGTGTACGTGTAAATCGACATGTAACTTTTAGAGTACATAGAAGCTCCTTAGTGGAAAGCAGAATACTTTCACACAGATACAAAGTAAACACGCAAAAATGCAAAAAAATACACACACCAGAATTCACTAACAATCCATTTCAGTTATTTCGATGTTTGTAATATGAACCCGTAATTCAATATATCAAAATAAAGAATCCCTTATACAAAAACAGAACCCTGACCTATTTCGTAAAATACTTCATATTTAAGACCATGCTCAATTCGTGGAACAATTCGTTCCATGAATATAAATTCCCAGCAACGGTTATACTACCGATGTTCAACCGTTCGAGCAATACATATTCGAGCGGTTTATGTTTTCAAAACTGACAACTGTCACAGGTGTGGCTTTGTAGCCGATCCTTCCCAAGTGCTGACACCTCTAGCGGGCGTTCGGGTGTTTGTTCAGCATATTTGTGTTTTTTTTTTCTTTCTCGGTCGTTCGATTTCAATTGTTCGCGTCGCATTTTGCGTTAGCTGAACATATCGAAAACAGAGATAAAACTAGTGATGTCACAATGCTTTTAGCATATTTCACGGCAATTGTCCCTGCAGTTTGAAACGAATCAATTGGAAATACCCGAACTGACGTGCATCATCTATACACTTTGGTGTAGACGACCCATCTCATATCTCTATGAACCTTGCAAGACGCCATCGAGCAATCTTGACAGCAGACCGCAGATCGGACGAGCACTTCGCGGACGGGTCTTTGTGCAAAGTGTGAATTAACTCGGAACAGCAACTGCAGGCTCGGTTCTTTCCGACGAACCTTTTCACGGGGGAAACAGAAGTGACGGACACGTACGGATCACGCGATCCGTATTTTATGCAGTGGAAAGAAACCGAAAATCGTACGTATCTCAGGTGTAGCGAAAGGAATCGTGCGAGTGAAATCGAAGAAAGAATTGTCAACCTTGCAGGAGAACTGTCAAGTGCTGCTGCTCATCCCACAAAGCATATTTGTGGCATGCTCTTGAGCATAAATTGTGTTAAATCTCATCGGGGGTTTCCGTACATAGTTTTTTTTTCGTTTACCCATTTCACTGAGGGTATGTTTGCGAGCTGCGAAACTGTGTATATTTGCTCGCAATCCGCAGGTGTGTGTGTGTTTCAGCGTGAAATAGACGATGGAAAAAGGTGCTTAAAATTGCTTTAATATTCTATCGGTATGCGGAAGCGTAAATCGCAATTTCGGCCCTTTCCGTGGTGGCGGCAGGTGAAACCTACGCCTGGGGGCAGATTTTGGCCCAATCATTCCCAGGATTCATCGCGAATCATCGTCAGTGTATTTCGGTTTCGGTAGGATCGAAATGCCGTCGATATCATCATCATCAAAAGGGGAACGCGGTGTGAAGTGGCAGCGGATCAGCGAATCGCCGTACGTCACGCCGGGTATGCCGAGGGAGAAGAGAAGAGGAGGAACTGCTCTCGCGGTCGGTGTGTGTGTGTGCGTTCGCGAGTGAGCAACAGCAACAGTGCTGTTCGACAAAGGAATAAGCAGCTCGAGAAGTGTGTGCAGTATTCTTTCTCCAAATCCTCCGAACAGTGGGATGAAGTGATGCAAATTACATAGTTTCGGTATCGGAAAAGTCATAAGGAAAAGACGTAACGAAGTGGACGAAGTTCGAGGTAGCCGGAAAGTGGCAGAAAAAAGGATAGAAGAAAGTATTCCGCGGAAGAATGCAGCAAGCAGGAAACCGTTGCGAAATCTGCGGTTTATTCTTCGTCCTTTCTTGGACACATGTGATGCGTTATGTGTGTGTGTTTTTGCTGTGTCCTCGACACGGTTTAGTGAGAAAGTTTTTTCTTTACCATAGTCTCATGGTTTTTTTTCCCTTCTAGCAGCAGTGAAAAGAAAAACAGGGATGCATTCCAGAACAAAACTGTCATTCGACAATCAACCGTACCGTAAAATGATTATTACAATACAGTGATATTCGTCCAGACACAGATCGGCGAATTCTTAGTAGATAAGATGCAAAGGTAGGGAGGAGTGTCCGCTACATTGTTTTAATTATCCTTTATAATGGGATGTGTTTTCTTCGCAGGGTTTCTATTGTATCAACCCTTCAATGTTTATTTATAAAACGTATGGGCAAAATACTACCCCACAGTTCTTTAAAAATGATTGGAAATCTCTCCAATGGTTTTTCGACCTTTTGTAATGGGACTTGCTTGGATATATGTTTTCTACTACTGAATAATGTGTAACGTTGATTACCCTGATAAGCCATTTAGGTTTACGTGGAAAATGTGTCGCCATGCATTGAAGGGTTGGCACAGAGTTTTTGACGGATTGAAAGCTATCCAAAACGTGTCACTAGACAAAGGGAAAGTGGACCGTGTTTCCTGAGAACAAAAGGCCGAACAACAGCCCACCCCACTCAACGCGAGGGGGTGGCGAAAAGGACCTTTCATCCGTTCTTATCTTCGTCGTCTCCCCGTTCGCCCTATGCCCATTCGTCAGGTGCCGGTGCATTTTGGCCCTTCTTGTGTGTCGCCGGCTAAAGACGACAGGAAAAAAAACTAGAAGAATTAGTGAGACTGTTGCTAACTGCACAAACACACACACTCTTGGGTACCAGGAGAAAACGGGTTTATGCCCTTTGCACACATGCAATTGGACACGATGTTGATATGACAGTGATGGACGGAACGGGCGGACCAAAAAGAAAGATCCCTCAAAGAAGGTTTTGTGGGAGATGCGCAAGGTGGGAGCGCCCCTAAAGAAGTGGCAACAACGAGACGTCATCGCCGGGGGCAGGTCACAGTAGCGAGACGGCAACAACACGATACTCGCGAATATGGAAAAGTTCAACAATCTGCGCCGGAGGGGGGACGCGGGGGGCAAAAAAGTGAAAGCCCGAACAGCCCTCTATCTTTCTCTATCGCCCCCTTTCTCTCTCTCTCTCTCTCTCTCTCTCTCTCTCTCTCTCTCTCTCTCTCTGCTTCTCTTGATGCTAGAAAGGGGGTGCGATGTATTTCTCCTCCCGGGACCAACACAGTCGTAACATTTCTATTGGAACATTTTTGTGCTGCCGTTGTGTGTGGAATATTCACATATTCGGTTGCCTTTTACATGAGACGATAGGTTGATGGTCCATGGTTTAGGAAAATGGAAAATTGAATGACGGAATTCCAATGCTGGCTAGTCACTCTTAGGGGTGGTTTTCTGCTCGGAAAATGGCTAAACATCGACACATTACAAAACCGATCCCAATGCGGATGATCAAACTTTTGGGTTTCCATTAACTTTTTGTTTTCAACAGTTTTTCTGTCTACTGCCGATAGACAATAGATTGTGTCTTTTTAATGTCCCCAGAAGTGTGCAGATATCTCGAGTGGTGCCATCATGCCTAGCATCTTCGGAATCCTTGTCGTTACACAAAAAGAATAGAGTATTGCTACCGAACTTCCTTAGGAGAGCTTCCGGCAAACTTCTATGAAGTTCAATAAAACTCAATTGTAGTATGGGTATGCAGGAAAATCCCAGTGGGCGAAAGTGGTTCGTTCCGAAACAAAGAGCTCGTACTAGCCGTTCCACTCAAAACGGCGACCAGCTGGTTTTTCATGAAAAGTGAAACTAGGGAGAGCGAGAGCGGGAGAGAGGGCCAGTGGAAGAGAGACAGTAAGATCGCGTTAGACGATTCATAGTTCGAGCCAAAGGCATGCGCACGGATTTTTCGTTTCTTCGAAACACCGCTCGAACCAGCGACAGTTTGTTTTGTGTTTTGGTCAGGAAAATCCTAGAAGAAGGAGCATGATGGTGTGGGGGCCGGCTTGACCCAAGCCGCCTTGACACCTTGACAGCACAAGGCGACACCGGACCGAGGAAGGAAATGTTAAAGGACTCATAAATCAGCGACGCGATCGCATTCGGGGATTAAATTGTCCGGCACCGAGAAAAAAGGGGAATGTCCATTTCTTCGGTGGTGGTTTGAATCCGTCCCCTTGGTTTGTCTCGATTGGATTGCATTTTCATGTTGATGCACTGCTCTAGAAGAAGCACCCAAAACTATTAACGAAACTATTGTTTTTAAAGGGGAAATGTTTTACTTATGATACAAGTTCACTACACTTACATTATTGCTCTGTGAAGTCGATGCCTTCGTACCTTTTACGCAGTATCGCTTCACTCTTCGGTTGGACTAGACACTTGACGATTCATATGATCAATTGGGTGAATGGGGGAGTATTTGTCTTTCATATGTTTATTGGGTTTTCTTTTGAGGCAATTGGTGCGACGGAAGAGAAATGGTTTCTTCAGTAGGAACACACTTTCCTTCTAGCACACTATCGGTTCTCTGGCGTGTGTGCTCTTGTATGTGGTTTTAGGGAACCGGTCGCTGCACACGGCCGCGTCAAAAATATCCACACAACTCCAATAAATTCCAAGAAACCACACCACACCGTTATGTGTTTCCCGTCCGCCACAGAAATTTTGGGGGTGATCTGATGCTGCACGGGACAAACGCCCGGAGAAGACAGGAGGTAAACACTTAACGGACACCGCAGCCCAGCACTTACATCCTGTGCCTGTGTGCCTCTGTGTGGATCTGTGGTTTCGTCTATGAAAAGGAGGACGAGGAGCTGGAAAAATAAACCAGCATCCTGTTTCTGAAGTGACCGTGCCCGGACGACGGTGGTGGTGGTCCAAAATCCGGCAAACTCCTCTTAATAGAGAACACACACACACACACACACACCTGCAGGAAGGGGTGGAATTGGAGGAACGCGGAAAGGGGGAGGAAGAATCCCTGTCATGGGAGCAACGAGCGAATGAACGCAACTCATCAGCATCCGTCCGTTCGTGGCCTTCGAACAATCATCATCGATATTTGGCTGGCTTCTTTTTCTTCACCGTCCGACGTGGGATTTAAACTGTTCCTGCGGGTCTGGTGTAAGTGATTTTTTTCCCACTCCATTCCCTCTTCTACCTTTTTTACCGCTTAGGGTAAGCGTGTGTGTGTTTACTGCTCCGACCGGTTGAGCAAAAACAAAAAAAAGGACCTGTGATCGCTATCTCTTCCCTCCACACACACGCGCATTGAGGGTTTTTGTTTGCCCTTCTGGGTTTCCTCCTTCGCTACTCTATTTGCCGGTAAACACACACCCGAAAGAAGCCGGCAATGTGGTTCTCGTTTTTTAAATTTCTTTTTCGCTTCTTCTCCCTCTCTCTTTCTCTCTCTCTCTCTCTCTCTCTCTCTCTCTCTCTCTCTCTCTCTCTCTCTCTCTTTGCCTCACAACGCTCCACATTCCGTTTTTTTTTTGGGCGCTACTCGGTCAACCTGCCCTTTTCTCTTCGTCTTCTTCAATCTTTTGTTTGCTCTTGCCCGTTTGTATTGTAAGGCGATTGTGTGAAGGATGCTGCTTCCCGGATTGCACTTGCCGGCTGTTGGGAGACGAAAAGGGTTTTCTGATTGTGACATTCTCCGGTTCGTCTTGGTGTCGACAAGTTGTCCATCCTAATTCCCTCGTACTTTTCTTCCATGTTTCTTGTAACTCTGACCTACTGCTTGCTTGTTTCATTCTTTGGGAGGCGATTCATTAGGCTGATTGCGACTCACGTAAGAATGGGTTTTCCACCCCGGTACCTACTGACCCCACGTCAACAGCTGATGAGGATAGAGGACGCGCACAGGTAGCCTGACGGTGACACCATCGTTCGAGCCCCCTCGTTCGTGGGTTGCGGGCTGGAAAAAGGGGGCCTGTCCCTGGAAGGCTGTAGCGGCTCCACACGCAGCATGTGTGGCGTTCCAACGGTCGTATGCAAATCGCGTGGTCGCCCTGTGTCACCGTTTTGTTAGCCGCCGTCCGTATGTCCCATTCACTCGAGTGGTTCCGTCGTCGTCGTCCCGTCTCCGTCTCTCTCTGTGTACGCGCAGGGGGCACGCGTGTCAAACCGATTGTGTAATGTGTCGCACATTCCGCTTGATTCAACATTTGGACGCCAAAAACGGCTCCCCGTACCAGCGACTCAAACACACACACACACACACACACATGCAGATTAGAGAAAACCGTTTTGCGACATCCACTAAACGTCGATTGTTTTTTGTGTCTGTCCGCACCCATTTTTGTCTCTCAGCTGGTGGTTGCGTAAGAAAGTTAATGACTGATCGCTAGTGGAATGTTCAAATCAAACTCATCTTTTCTGCACAGTTGGATCCTATTATTTAATTATCGAACACTACGCAAGGAATGAACAGCGTGCTACAATGTTAACAGAGTCGCATTTTTCTCCTTTTTTTAAATGGAAAATAACCTGCCTTGGCTCGCTGCCGGCAAGTTTTCCATATCGGGAGGGAAACAAAAAAGGGAAAAGTCCGCACGCGCATACTTGCACACGCCGCAACTGAACTGCACACTTCCCCGCTTCCGCCGCTTCTCAAGACGTTCCCCGTGATGCGAAGGTGCGGTGCGATCATCATCATCATCATCATCATCATCGCAAAACTGAGTGCTGACTGCGCAGACGCAACGTTCGGTTTGCCTGGAACGGCCAATGGCGTGATCGATTGATCCCCGTTGGGTGGCGCGGGCAAGAACCACCGAAACCCTTCAACCAACCCACCCGCACATCCATCAAGACTTCCCTCTCAATGTCAAGGTCATGCGAGTTGAGTCTCTGGCGGCAGGAGGGGGTGGGGGGCTGTTTCGGGGTTGATTAATTCAATTTACTTCGTTTGCCCCATTTGCCTCCATCGGAGCATCCATCCATCAGAGGGTCGGGAATGTGCAGGAAGACCTTTGACTCTGTACGCTCTCTGTTTCAGTTGCCGGTGGATGTAATCATAAATGTGAGAAGGAAGAAGAAAAAACAGAACCCATTTAAATGGATCTTGCAACATCTGCCTTTTGGTTGTTTGGTTTAAGCACAAGAAGAAGGGGAACTACCGCTTCTGGCTGCGTTCCATCCAACCTGGCCCAGGGTTATTATAGGTGTTCAAGGCTCGAGTCTGTTGAGAAGGAGGAGTCTTTGAAACCGCATGGTGTGGTCGGTCGTCAGGGCGAGAGTTTGGGTGAGGACTCCATTTACTCACGGCCCGATTGGAGGCGGAAGGCTCTATCTTCCTTGCCTTGCAGGCTATTGATGGACGCTTTTTGGCCATAGAAGTGCTTCGTCTCAAGAAAGTATACATTTGTACACTTCTATGTGTTTATTCTGTAAAGCATTTTCCTCACAATTGCTCGGATTTCGGGTATTTTCTTTCGCTTATGAAGATCCGTATGTATATCCAGACGTTTTCCACCAGATACTATCGGCTTCTTCAATCCGAACACGCCGAAGACGTGTGGCGATCTTCTCGCGCCGTACACGCGGCGCTAGGGCAGTGATTCGCGGGGAATACGACGTGCGCTTCGAGGGAGCAAAGACGCCGGAACTAGGCCAGACGAAGACTCCGCCAGAGCCGAATGAATGGGCGACAAAAGTATCAGTGGTGAAGCCATGTCCCGCCGTGGTGTGATTTACTTTCGCGGAGTGTGTGTGTGTGTGTGTGTGTGTGTGTGTGTAGTGGTGGAGTTCACTTCTTACCCGCGCCTGTTCTTCTCTCGAAAGGGTTGTTATTACAGGGCATGTGCGAAAAGGGGTGGATGGGCAGCCCGAGCGAGAAGTATGCGCATAAGGGAGCATATATTTTTCCGTTTTCTTCACTATACTGCCCTTTGTTCAATAGCGACTAAGTAAAACTTCGCGCCCGCGGCGTGGCGTGTTGTCCTTGAGCGTCGCGAAGTGTTGGCGAGCAGCGCGTCTTTCGTGTGAGATGAGCAGCGCCATGCTGCGTGTGTCCCGTTTTGGGTGGTGGTGTTGGTTTGGCTCACCCGCTGGAGCTCACCGAGCGGGTCCACTGCGACCCCACGCTCGCTCGCTCAGCTCATTGGCCGTATAGTAGATGCGGGAAAATGGAAATATTTGAACTGGAGTTTTCAAATTCAAATCCCACACAGTGAAAGAGCATGCGTTGCTGCATGCGTTGGTGCATTGTATGGAGCGGGGAATGTTTAAATTTAGCTTAAATGCACGCCACTACCACTGATGCGAGGAACGCCGGTTCGAGCCGGTTAAGATCTTCAATTTCCAATGTAAACTATATGTGGATTTGCACAACTAGTGTTGGCACTGAGCAGTATTTAGACGTTCAACACTTTTCAACACATTCTTAAGGACATGTGCGAGGGTTTGCAATTTCTCAAATAGTGGCGTATAGGAAAGGGTTTGGGAAGGGAAGGGAATTTTTAAATAATTTCAACATTTGAAGTCACCTTTTGCCCATCCAACCGTTGTATCATTTTCCTTCGAGTCAGGACTTTCCACTTCTTTGCAAACCCTTTTTATCATGGGTGATTATTCGCACACTCTCAGTTTTTGCATCTATCTCGCGCGCCAGCGATAGGACGCGGTGGTATTCGTGCGCGTTCTGAAGAACCACGCTCAGAGCTCTCAATGTATATAGTGTGCCACTCTCAACGCGAAAAGGAGCCGAGCATATCTGTACATATATATATATATCTATATGTATATACATATATACATATATA
>JAOEFI010000004.1:27746284-27761922 GCA_034621735.1 Anopheles plumbeus
TTCCCTTCCAAAGAAAAGCGATGGAAAATTTGTTCCACATGACACAGATTGAAAAATGTACTACCCCGTCGTACGAATTTTTCGTTACAGAATGAGATCCTCGACGAAGAACAGCAAAGCCCTCGGTACGAGCCGGATCCGTGCTACCCACGGGTCTGCTCGGCAAACGAGTACTGCTGCCCGGGGTACATCTGCATAATCGTCGACAGTGGTAAGTAGGCGAGCCGGACGAGCGAACCCCCGGACGCCATCATTCTACTTTTCTTCCGCATGCTTCCGCCTTCCAGAGAAGGTTCACTGTCTCTGTTTTCCCTCTGCAGTTTTTCCCATTCTATCCGCATCCTTATTCTTCCGGTGTCTTCCGCTTTCCACTGTTCGTTGTTTTTTTTTTATTATTTAAATGATTGCATTTCCAGATCGTGGTGAAAGAGAGGGCATTGAAAAGAAATTAATTATATCTCTTCAAAACTGACACGAGACATTAACCTAGTCCAGTAGTTATTTCCATTGCTGGCCATTGCGATGAAAGATGATAATTGCAGATAGTTCTTTGGTTGTACAAAGAAGACTCCGTGATAGCACTTCATTCTCTCTTAATATTAATGATGACAATCATGGTGATGTCTTCCCTAGGGAGCGCATCGGCTTTGTTTTATTCATGTCCGCAGTCCTCAGTTATGGTACGTCGGATATTCGTTCCATATGATTTAATTACATTTTCTCAGCTTTTTCTCATCACTTTTCCAGCTGGAACCTTATAATTGCCTTCGTCTGTAAGGCAACCAGCGGAAGTAATTTATTTCCCGCTCTTTTTTTTAATCTTAGCGATCGCCTCTCAACCATCGTCCTATCTACCTTCCTTCGTCATCTCGGCGTGTCAAACTCTCGCGCAACTTCTGGAAAGCGCGGCGGAAGAAGTAATTAAAACAAGTTTTCCCAAAGTAAACTCTTCGCCTGTGTGACGCAGTTCGTTCGCGATAATCCATTCCCGACGCACCGGTCGCTGGCAAGTAACATGGCGGAAATTAAAATCTACATGTAAAAGGTTATGAAAACTCCCCCCACCCGGCCGCATTCTGCGAAAGCCCGCGTGTACTTTGATTGGGTGCGAAAAGTAGGGAAAGTTTTACATTAACTCTAGTTTGCGTTGGTGGCAACGAGAATTTTACGACTCCCCCGGAGGTCCCTTTCTGGACTGGATCCACTGTGAGACCCGCGGTAATATGGGTCCATCAGCGATTGGATTATTGGATCAATTTCCTGTGAACGGTTTTATGATCCACGGATCCCGAGTTTAGCTTTTTCCATTTGATGTACCCCAAGCAGACGCCCTTTCACCGATGACGTCCGAGTCGAGGTACACAAATATCAATCTCATCCCTATATTGTCCAACATAATCCTCTGTCATTTTGCGGGCTTCTAGGTTGTTCCGCCTCTCGCCGACAGTGGACTGCTTTTTGGCTCTCGCTCTAATCCTACATGTCATCTTTTTGGGACAATGTACTGGCCCGCTTGAACCACGGTCATGCCGTATTAGACTCTTTCCCTCTTCTCTGAGATACTTTCCGGCTTTGATTTTGGCATCCCACCGGCCACTGCGCGCGGTGAAGAGAAACGAATCCTATCACTCTACGGTTCATAATTTATAAGATTTCTCGGTTCAATCAGTGGCGTCTTACGCTGGACAGGTAGCCTAAGCGCATCACGAAGGAGAATGTTATTATGTTCCGTGATTCCAGCCACTTTATGTTACGGTCAAATTGAAAGGGTAACAATTTATACATTATCAGACCGTGAACATCAAAGGGCGCATTCAATGGACTTCACAAGTCAACGGCCAGTAAATTGGTAGAACTGCTAATCCCATAGTTATTGCATCATTTGCTTAAATATTGACAGAGAATATAATCCATTAAACGGAATTATTGAATTAAAAGAAGCACCCAAAATATTCAAACGCCAGACACCATTTAAATGGAGATCGTCGGTCTTTGTTTCATAGTTTGGTTGTTTTGCTGTAGTGTAGTAAGAACCAATCACAAAACATTAGTGTAAAGCTCTCATAAACATTTGACAACTTCCAACTGTTTTAGATTCGTTTGACTTTTTATAAAACTCTTGACTTTCACCAAGCATTCAGAGGTTGATGGAACCTTTAGTAGATGAAAGTCAAAACTCCTCTACCGCAGACCAAAATAACGGCAACACCACAGATCCTTATCACTGATCCGTGGATCTCCACACTGAACATCCACCAAGGCGACTGACACTGGCCGGGGGCGTATGTGTAACGTCATAAATATCATGCGGCAAAATGTCCAACCAACTAAACAGAAAAGTTCATCCTGCTCCATTCCGGGGGCAGATGGGGAAAAAGTAAAACACAAACAGACGACCTTCCCCAAAGCCGCCCCCGATTGCCGGGAAAAAAACCTCCTCTACAGAGGCCCCCGAAGGGCCAAACCGTACGACCGCGTACGGTGGCGTAGTTGTGTGGATGGATGTGCACAGTTTCAGTCGCAGCGTGGCACACGGCCTGGATCACATGCTTAGCCTTGCAGCAGTCAGTGTCTGTCGCACGAGGACAACGTTTCTTCGGTGGCACCGCTGCAAACAGTATGGTTGAATGTTTTATGGACCACGCCGAACGAGAGCGAACTCGTCACGGCTCGGCGGAACAAGACCCTTGGGGCTTTTAATTTTTCTTTTTCCTGACGTTCAACTTGCCACCCCTGTTTTCCTCTTATTTGTCCACCCTATCCCATCCACCACATTTTGCCCCGGCATGGAATGTCACAATTGGCGTCGTCCTTCTGCACGTGTGCACTTTGCGAAGCAGGCAAGACAAAGGCTACGCCACTTCCTCGAAAACCTGAGCATATAGATGACTTCTTCCATGAAAGGTACACTTAGCTTCTATTGATTATGAAAGACTATTTGCATACTCCTAGCAATATCCCGAATCGTATCGATCTACTCACGATCCACCCAAGGCTTTGGGGATGTTTTTGATCAGACCGCATTGGCTTTGGGGGTGCTTTTCTTCCACTCCGTCGGGGAAAGGTTCCTTCTCCTTTTTTTTCCTCTGCTTCTATTTCATACACGGAATGCAATCAATTTTTTTATTGCCTGGTGGGCGTAAACATATGCATAACTTTTTTCCGCTTTTTTCTCCACGGCACACCGACAAAGGATCCTATTTGTTTCGATCCTGTTCTGTTTCCTTTCTAGCGGTTCTGTTCTCGTAATTCTCGGTTATTGGCAACATAACAAACAAATATCATAATTTATTATTGTACTTATTCACTACGAATGGGAGAATGCATACAGCTGTGCCAATGTGCCACTTTATTCGCCGGAACATGTAGGTAGAACTTGTAGCTTTTCCCAATTCCGTTTCACAATTTCCACATTGTTTCACAAGTTCAACAGCAACAGTTTGGAAAACAAAAGGAAACCAATATTTTCTTCAGCGATTTATCAACATGTTTCTAAAACTATTATTACGTCTACTTACTATTTATTTCGCGGCAAATCTAATTTATTTTTCGAGTCTACCAGCCGCGACGGACGACATTCCATGCTTAATTCAAGCGAAGTGGTTCCCTGTCGATCAAATTGAAGAAAAAAACAGCAATATCGAACATGTTTCCGGCTTGCCCAACTACGCCAACTACAACGTACTAGCAAATGTCAAATGTTTACTTAAGGTGTGTCAACTAGGCTAATAATAACTCGACCAACCATCGGCACTGTGCGAAACCATTATGCGGCACCAGGCGTCTCCATCGAAGATCGATTACACTTCCTTTATGTCTTGGCGTTTTCCAATCATCTACGTCAACGTATGGCTTGGCGATAGAAGGTTTTATTTACGATTAAATAATTCACCTGATGATGAAAGTACCGACGAAACTATTTCCAGCACATTAAAGTTCAACTAGTCAAACCATTCAGACCTTTCCAAACAATACAGATCCGTTGAGTTGAAAGATATTGCGGAGCTTTTTCGTTACTAGCAATGCATAAACTGAAGGAACATAATTCCGTTCTTACTTGATTGATTGGTATATTTCAATTCTACTACGAAACAAATTGCAAACAATCGTTTAAATGCTGTTTTCGTTCCAATAAACTTGTATCCATATTCTATCTGTGTCGTAACCATGTGCCACTTTACTCCACAACTCTGTATCCAACGCATGGATTCTGTCACTTACTTTTCATCTCCACTCTTCGGTGTTGTGTTTTGCTGTGCTCAATGACTTACTGTGGTCAAGTGTGTTCAGGGGACTTGAGTTGCGTGAGTTGAGCTGCACTAATCAATCCCATTTCTTTTCTCTTTCCTCATCTTTCCGCCGATCTGCTGTATTTTTCTTTTCTATTTTGTTTCATTTTTTTTTTACTTCTTAACTCGCAAACAAAACGAACACAACACCGCCAAAGTTTCACCTCTTTCAGTGTCGGGCGCGTGTATGCCAATGTACGGGCGAAAGTATGGCGAACTGTGCAGGCACGATTCCGACTGCGAGTCCGGACTGGTGTGCGACATTTCGGCCCTCAGCGGTGCCAGCGTCTGCCGACCGCCCACCATCGTGGCCAAGCAGTACGGCGAAGATTGCATCACATCCAGTGACTGTGATATAACCCGGTAAGTTTCCGACATTCATGTTTCTGGATTACTGGTTAGAATTCCTCCGGGAACACTTCCAGCGAAACTCCAAGAAGTATGGCCGAATGCAGAGTCAGAGGGTTTTTATAAGTTTACGAAAGCTCATCCCAATGATAATGTAAATAAATAAAAAAGTAGGAAAAACCCATTCCAACATCTTGCTTCCTTAAGGATAATCCTTTCAAGCGCCCGAGATCAGCCTTTAGATCGCTTCTAGTGACAAGCATGGACTACGCTCGTTAAGATGATTGAAGCCGCAATAATCCTACTCAATAATCCACCCGTTTACAATGTTATGGTTTCCATTCTTTTCTTCACTTTTCTCAATCCTTTTTTTTCCCACCCGCAGGGGACTGTGCTGTCAAGTGCAGAGAAGACATCGGCAAGTGCCCCGTAAGGTAAGCATTATATACTAGACTTTTCTTACTCCGCTAATCAACACTGCGGCTGGAAAACTGCCGTGGTCGATGAAAAGCGTCCGTTCAAGCAATCGACGCCCCTCGTCAATGCGGAATGCTTCAATTAACCCCTATCACGTCGTCACCACGGTCGAACTTTGTTCGAGTTTCCGATTTTCTACGTACTGTTTATATTTATGTCCTCCATTTCTTCGATTACTTTTCCTTCCTAAAGGTCTGCTCGTACTTCAAAGATCCGTTGCTCTGCGTTGGAACAGTTGCTGCTGATCAGGTGAGAGTTTTTCATTTGTGCTTTCCTTTTAAAGCATTTTTTTTTATTTTGAAAAAGCCAATTGATCTTCAACCGGTTACGTTTCGAACAGCTTTCCATTTTCATTCATTGATTTGCTACTTTATGCCCCCATCGAACGACTCGTTTGATCACACCTTCCCATTTAATGATAATTAGAGTTCGATGAAAATAATGTGCGCCTCATTGAAGTCAAGGACTGCGGAAAGCTGGCGGACTTGATTGCTTATTAATGGGGTTTTTATCTTTTTCTCACAGGTCAAGCACCAGATCGAGCATACTGCAGGGGAAAAACGCATCATCTACAATAAGCATTAAAAAAATTCAAGCCTCCCACAAGTACGAAATCAAATCAAAATGAAATTCCAATCAACAAGCAGATGAACGCGCAGATTTTCTCTGATTACAGATAAGTTTTCATGAGTATCGTTACAATCGTTCACACATGCTATCAGTGTGTAAA
This sequence comes from Anopheles plumbeus, assembly GCA_034621735.1. Classification (NCBI taxonomy): domain Eukaryota; kingdom Metazoa; phylum Arthropoda; class Insecta; order Diptera; family Culicidae; genus Anopheles; species Anopheles plumbeus. Next base: position 27,752,129 of record JAOEFI010000004.1, read on the forward strand.
AAGTTAACCCGCTCTTTTTGAGTAATGTTCATTCTATTCTTTTCTCTCGTTAAATTCATGAATTTGATACTTTAAACAAAATGTCTATCAAAATCAATCAAACACATTGAATTGCTGGTTGAGCCAAATACTTACAAATAAGTCAGAAACAAATTCACGTTCTCTTTTTGTGTCATGAAAACGCAGAAATCAGATCTCCTAGCAGCACAAATTCCAATTGGTTTAAGTGGAATAAAAAAAAATGTCGTACAGAAATGAGATGGAAAAAAGAATGAGAAACGAGATTGAATGAACATATTGCAGCCAGTTAGTGCATTCAAATGAAACATTGAAAACCAAATGCTAAACCGGAACTAATACATATCACTAAATGTCCTTAAGGTAATATTAAAAAGCAAACACACGAAGAGCATATTATGATTGCGATATTCAAACGGTTTTATTTTCTATTCACACAGTACAGGCAACAGAAATGGAGTGCTGTAAAAGACACGATCCATTAGTAAATGTATTCCAACCATTGAAGAACGAAGCAAAGTGAAACACCGAATGTTTTTAAATAGGTCCTAGCACAAAAGCTACGCTAGAACATTCAAAACAGAATGAGTTAAATCGTTTTCCCCGAAGCACTCAGCGATTCAATAAGTAACACTGATGATTTACTCTAATTCCGAGAGAAAACCCCAACTACGTTCTTCGCGGATCGTGAAAACTCACTTTGCATAAGTTCTACACGTTTCTTACTGTCATTTTTCCGGGTGATTTTATCAAACACAAACCAATGATCGTATGATGGTATAATTGAAGGAAACGCTTCACACGAAACACACTTCTCCCGTGTTCCACTGTGATTAACGCCAAGTGTACAGTCCATAAATGGGCGAGCAAGAAGCCATTCCATACATTCAACGAAATTCTTTCACTCTACTTCTCGACACTTCTCGAATTGCTAATCGTGTTACAAAATGTATTGCTGTTGTCACTACCGGACCGTGTCCTACTCGTTCCATTCGGCTTGTAAGACTAATGATGATCATGAGAATGGTGATGATAAAACCGAAGCAAGCTTCACTCTTTTCGTCCATTACAATGAACACCTACTACAAGCATAATATTAATTGAAAACAATACAATAAATACCCCTGCTGATATAATCGGTTCTTATGCAATGAAAACATATCGTTATACATTAAAAGCATATACATATATACACACACTATTACGATGATTCCACTGGGTGGGGCAGGAGAGAGGAAATTTAACAAATCCAATCCAAATTGCTAACAATCCACTAGTTTAAGGAGCATCCAGCAGAGAAAGAAATCGTAACGTATAAGCTAAATAAACCCCAAAAAAACATTTAAAAAAAATCACAAAACTTTACATTTATTCATACTGGCTGAGGCATTTTGAACTTTTAATCTTCTACACATACATTTAATGTAAAGTTTAAAGGTGAGTTGGGTTGTTGTAAAAGAAAGTTAAAATCAGAGTGACAAAATTTCCCAGGCTCGCACTAGTCTGCAAGATTTGAGATTATGCGAAGTGAGAAAATCATTTAGGGGAGAAAGACACAAAGTACACGAACAGACACACAAACAGATGAAGAAGTTATGGTTGAAAATATGGTGGTACTATTGAAAAGCTGTTCATAATATGTATATCCTATTATCAACCCCCATAATGTGGTTTACAAACTGAAACCTACTGTTGCAATGTGGTCAGACAAGAGAGAAATTCTTATGAAAATTTCCCATCGCAAACTTTAGGAATAGCCAGAAACCAGGGCCTCTGCCGTAGGTTCATTCCAATTAAAAGCAAGTAACTTCCGCTCGTTTCTTGTGCCCGTCCTGGGAGTCCATCCCAGGGACCTTTGAGGGTCGCTAGCTTTCACCCTCTTTCAAACGAGAGATCCTAATATGTAGAAAGGAATGCAGCAAGGAATATGTCTGCTAAACTACTATCCAGCGAGCGCTCTCCGAAAATAGAAATAAACCGTCTGGCGCTCTACAGAAGCCGACAGCAGATTACGCAGTATGATAACAAATATTTCCATTCGAAGACGACTTAACAACAACAAAACGTTCATACTGAATACACCATCTTGTCAGTGCAAAAAGGCGGCTTCGCTGCAACCAGCGGAATGAAACGACAACGTAAAGGACTCAAGAAATGAGCAAATGTTCTTCTTTTGATTGGCTCGGAACCGTTAGCAGGTGTGCTTCCTTGCTGCCCGTGTGCATTATCGAACAACATCAGGCGTGTTCGCGAGAGAGCCTAACGAATACCAAACCTCTTCGAAGCGGTCAACATCGATTTCCCATCTCGATACTGTCACCAGAAGCCCTCTGCAGCTGCCAATCCCCAAATGGACCCGCCCAGCAAGGAGCGCAAGCACGATTGAGATTGAGCCCAGCATATTGAAAATAAAGCGTATCCTTAGAATATGATCATGAGTGAGCCCTTCGATTGAAACATGTATAAGATCAGTGACATATCAGTGTACAAAACAACAAAAACTACACACAAACATTTTCAGACACTTACAAAAACAAATGGACGGTTATAGAAATAGTAAAACAAAATCAATCGCCTAAGGCAGAATACATATCAATACATATTATGCAGAGAAAGAGAGTAAAAAGGGTCTATTAAAAATATAAGGAACAGCTAAACAGCCACTCGCGAAACGGACAGATGAAAAGTAAGGCATACATATCAATAGCTATCATAAGATGCAGACAAACTGTTCACATGGAACACGACGCACTAAACACAATCTGGCATATACGTTGGAAGCAATCCGACAAAAAGAAACTGCAAAATTTCATTTGCCTAGCGTTGTATGCACGGTTCACGTGAACAATAAATTTGGTTCCACTAAACTAAACTTACAAACTGCATCACAAGGATCGTCAACGTCTGCTCTACTGAGTCGTCCGGTCGTAATCATTGATGGCGATTGTTTTTCCAGGTTGTTATAAAGAAGGTTTTTTATCGCAACGCTGCATTACCCCAGTACAGCTTACATAGGAAATTATGTTAACAGATGTATTTTTCCGTGATTTGTGCGTACAACGGAGGTTAAACTAAAGACGTTTCTCAAAGAGATATAGAAATATGAATGACAAACAAATAGAAACTATATGTGTACATCTCTTGAAATTGCGAGTTGCTTTCATTTTAAATGAATCCGAAAATTAACAAATGTACCATCGCTAACATTATACATAGAAAACAACAGTGTTTTTTCAATTCAATCATCAATGTTGGTAATTAAGAAGTTATTTATTATTCGTTATTCTTAGTTCTGTTGATATCACACAGGCAGATGCGGATTTATTTCTTAGCTTTTTCTTCGAAGGCTTTAATAAAGTGCAACAATTCACCCGACATCATATTTAACTCGTTGATGGCAGAAGCAATAGACCGACGTTGTAGCGTGTTGGGCGGCGCCAATCCCGGGTTCTGCCGATGTTGATCTGGAAATTCGTCGATGACAGAAGCAATCGAGCGCCGTTGAAACACGTTGGGTGTAAGCACTCCCAGGTTCATCGGATGATGGCCTGGAAATTTCTCCACCGTTTCTGGCGTTTCTGCTACAACCCAACCGGAAATGGGATGCGATGTTTTCGGCACATCAGGTTCGAAAAAGTCTGTTGCGGTTCCATTGGACACTCCCCAGGGAGAGCTAGCCGCTGACCTTCCCGTTGTGTCCCGATGAGCGTTGAAATTGTTGGAAAACATTGAAACAGATGCATCACCAACAATTGTCTCGGGATTAGTTGTTTTGGGAGTTTTTGGTGTTACGGAAAACATCGATGGCGAAGTTCTGTTAAAATCGAGATCCTTTGTCACGTCATTATCATCGTCGTCCTCCTGCATCAACTCATTCTCTCTTATTTCCCCACTGTCGTCGATCGGGAACATACTCGCGTTAACACACACATTTTCGTCGCCCGGAATAGAACCCTCCATCGCGCTGATTTCGTTCAAAACTACTAAATGTGCTTCACTACGTCCGGAACAAGATTCCAATGGCGTGGTCAAGCTGCAGTCGCCGACTCCGCCGTTACCTTCGTCTGTATTCACTGACGACTGAATGCTGCTGGTTTTGCTCGCATTTCTCGACCGATTCACCACCGAAATTCTATTCTTGAACATCTTTCCACGTAACTAGGAAATATTATTCCGCCTTTAAAGTGTGTGGTTCTCACACATGCCAATGCCGCTTTGTTATAATTCCACAAACTTTTTCAACACTGCTCTCGTTGCTATTGACAACGGTGTCGATGGCTCCTACTACACGTTGAATAACCTGGATAAACTAGTTCGAACCGCCAGTGCTCGCACCCAGTTTCGATTTCTTCGTGTCAATTTTACTTTCACCGCAGCTTGGTACCTTTAGCAAAATTCGACGAGGATGGTTTTATATTTTGGCACTCCTCTTTTTACACTAGAACGAAATTGGAAATATGGTGTATTGGTTTTTTTAAACCGGTGAAAATTACATACAATAAAATTTGAAATGATTTTTATTTAAACATAACTAGCTTTAGATTTAGGAATTATTGAATTTAGGCTGATTGTGTGATCATCAAATAGGTGCTAACAAGATTTGTGCAAAACAAACTTTATTTGATTTTTTATGTAGCATTAACTAACCGTGATATAACCCGGCTAAAGCTTCCTGGATGGCTCGCAAACAAGATAGATCCGTTTTGAACCCTCCCGCCTTTTCCGCAGTGTTTTCAGTCCTAAAAATTTAACAGTATAAACTTAGCAACAGTGCACTTGTTGTGTCTCAATCCGATCTATCCTACCTTATGTGCCGTATGTAGCCATTGCTAATAACTTCGGCCAGCGCGGGTGGTGTCGGACCATCGGTAGAAAATTCCTGAAGTTCATACACGTAAAGTGGCCCCTCTTCCAGTTTAGGCACCGTCAGGAATCCATGCTGGCCTGCAAATCCTGTCGCTATTCCGGAAGAGAAATGAGTTTGCTTCGGTGCCGGAGGTGGTACTACGGGCTTGGGCAGCTTAATCTGCGCCTGTTCTGCCTTTTGCGCAAATTTATCGACGATAGCACTAGCGTTCTCGTAGCTAGCCATCAAGGAATCGATCAGCTCCTCTTTGTTTTTCGTTTTCTGTTTTCGATTCTCCGCCTCGATCATTGCCATCTCCTTCCGTCGGTGGTCAAACTGCTCCTTTTCATATTCGACAAGCTGCTCCAGCTCCAGCTCATCTTTGCTCAGCTTTGATTTGTTCTTAAGAGTAACATCTCGGTTATCTCGCTTGTACTGTTCGATTCGTTTGTTGGTGTTAATGATATCGATGTTGTTGCATAGGTTGAACACAAGCTCTTCGATCGTTTCCAAATAATCGTTATACTCGTCGAGATTGGCGAAATCATCTTCTTTTTTGTTGAAATCCTTCAGTATTCGCTTACGAATTTGCACTTCTTTGTCAACATTGGAATCTTCAAACAGCTGAACTCGGAAGTTGCTTCTTCGCAACGCTACGTTACACTCTGGGCACGATCCCGATCCTTTCAGGAATAGCAATTCCACACAGCTTTCACATAACGTGTGGCCACAGACATTTACCATCAACTTGAGTGATGGATTCCGGTATTTGGTTGTTTTGCAGCGAGGACACACTTGATCATCCATGTTTGTTTCTAATTTGCGTTGCCTATTTCTTATTGCGATAGGTAAACTACATTCACGCGGAAGCGCGGGAAGTAAACAAACCGGCACATGACAGCTGTTTCAGGGCTGCGTCGTAGTCTGCATATAGCAAAATTGACGAATCTGGGTTAACCGGTTCAATGAAACCGATTCATTGAAATATTCCATGTGAAATATTTCACCAAGAGAAAATGAGAACAAACGAAGCAATTTAAATATGTAGAATAGTATATTTTCACGATACATTTATTTGCTAGATGCTCAGTAAACAGATAGAATGTTGATAATCAGAATGATCGAATTTTTTTAAACTTTCACCACGTACCATTGCTCTTGTTCTAGTAAAGCTTTCACAAATACACCATACGTTATCCTATTTTTCAAATCGCTCAAAATGTTATGAACACGTGTTCATCAATATTATGTGATGAACTGTGCACTTGTTGCATCGCCTTCATCAAATTCCACTATCAACAAGCATGTCAACACAGCTTCGTACGCATGAGCGAGATCCTCACGTTCAAGGCGTTTCCATGGGAGCAAAACGAAGTACAAACAATCGAATCGTAAATTGCTCACATCGAAACAGCAGACTGTTTTCATCGTTGCATTTTGCTTCCATTTGCGCGGTATTTCATGAGAAAATCGGTTATATTTTTAAGAAAACGATGGATATTTCAACGAAGCCCGTGTTTTCCTTTTCGTTGAACTATAAAGTGTTCGAGAAGTTGGTAACATGCGGAAAGTACGACGGAATCCACTCCTGCCTCACCATGGTCACTACTGCGGATAAGGTAGGTGCGGGTTTTTTTTCCAGTGTGTCGGAACAATGGTCATGAGATGGTAGTGACCCTCGGAGAAGAAGTGAATCGAAAGTGAAGTGCAAAACTTGGACTAGTTCGAACGAACAAACACCCAAATCAATCACTCGATCAGTCAAATCGTGCGATTGATCGAGTCGAACCAAATCTGCATCGGTTCAATTTCAAGGACGGGCGTGATCTCGAAAATATTCTCTTCCGTTGATGTTTCTCGTTTATCGTTGTGCTTTGATTTTATTTGATATTTTCCTCTCGGCAGATTCTAATCCACACCCCGCACAAACGATACGGGCTTCAAAATTCGAAACTTTCGATTTCGGAAATCAAAAATGATATCGCCCTGCTGAACATGAACTTCCCCATACGGGCGATCGTTGCCGGACGTTTGAAGAAGGACGACGAACGAGACATTCTGGTGATTGGAAGTCCTTCGCACATTTTAGGTCCGTTCAATCGTCACGACAGTGCCATTGATTTATTTATATCGATTGTTTCTTTATCCTTTACGGTCAACTGAACACATCGTTACCGACAGCGTATCATGTCGACGAAAACTGCAACATGTTTCAGAGAGATTTTCATGAAGGTGTACGATCCGCCGTGATAGGTTCCTACGGTAGCATCTCTGGTAACACATTGGTTGTTGGTGGCAATGGTAAGATGTTTAGATTCATGTTTATCTGTCAGTTCAGTTGGATTTGTTCAGTTTGGGTTATATGTTGGTAGGTTTTTGTGCCCGTATTTAGATTTGCTGGAGTGTGCACTGCAGGTGCAATTTGTCATAATTACGCAACACTCCAACGTCACAAATAATTAGCAAATATTTACCTTTCTTCTCCATCCTTCTCCAGCTGTAGTGAGGGGCTACAACCAAGAAGGGACCGAGGTGCTCTGGCTGATAACGGCCGGTACCATAGTAGCTTTATTGCTAATCGATATTGATAAGGATGGCCAAAACGAGGTAAGACGATATCGTACCTTCCCGGGTTTCGGTTTTCCGGCGGCACCGGACTACCGGGTTATGTGACAGCCGCCCATCATCTTCTGACCAACGCTGTCCGATAACATTACCACGCACTTTGCAGCTCGTAATTGGGACCGATGATGGATGTATTCGTACCTACAAGAAGGAGACGCTCCTGCACGAGTTCACCGAGGGGAACGAAATCCAGAACCTGGTCGCGCTCTGCCCCGGCCAGTTCATGTACAGCGTGAAAAATGGCACGATTGGAATGTTCGAGGACAATCTGCGCGTGTGGCGCATCAAGTCGAAGGCCCGTGCCACCGCCATGGCCACGTACGACATTCTGGGCTGCGAGAGCCGCCAGATGATCATCGGCTGGAAGAGTGGCAAAATCGACGTGCGCGATCCGCGCAACGGGGACGTCTGGTTCAAGATGAAAATGAACGACTTCGTGTGCGGTATCGCGTGCAACGACTACCGCGGGATTGGAATGCTGGATCTCGTCGTCGTGACGGCCGACGGAGAAAGTAAGGACACTGAACTGCCTCCTCCAGATGAGATCACTCAGCCCGAATCAATTTATGCTTATCCGAATGCTTTTTTCACTCCCCCTCTCCCCCCGTTCTCGCGGTGCAGTCCGGGGCTACACGACGCCCAGCGTGAACATGCTCACGCTCCACAACGTCGTCGACGAGGAGATGAACAGCTTGCTTACGCAGAAGCAAAAACTGCTACTGGAGCTGAAGCACTACGAGAACAACATCAAGTACAACAAGGAGATACTGAGCAGCACCGGCGAGAGCAATCTGGTGCAGAGTGTGCCGGACAACGTCGGCATCATCCCGTCGAACACGCGGCTCCAAATCGGCATTTCGACCAGCTACGACAGCAACGACATGAACATCGACATCACCGTTTCGACGAACAACTCCACCACGATCCGGGCGGTGCTCATCTTCGCCGACCAGTTGTTCAAAGAGGAGACGCTGATAGCGCATCTGACCAAGGACGTCTCGCGGATACTGATCCCGCTCAAAACGGTCAAGGATAACGCGCAGGACATCCACATCAAGGCGTTCGTCGGCTACCCGAGCAGCGTGCAGTTTCACGTGTTCGAGTTGACCCGTCAGCTCCCCAAGTTTGCCATGTACACCATACCGCACACCTTAACCGGGTCGCCGAAGAGTATCTGTGAGTAGAGGTACACAGTTGCAATTGACTTAAGCTGTCTGGTTTTGCCTTCTACAATTCCATTCCTTATGACAGTTTATTTTATCAGCGAACGGCACGAATTACGAATAGAAATGTTGTATTTAAATTCTACACCGCATATTTTCGTTACAAACCACGTACCATCTTTTTCCATAAGCTGACTAATCTAACAAATCTTATCTTCCAAGATAATTCAAATGTTGGAATTTGTTAAAGAGTAAACAAACATTTCTCTGTGCTAGTGGCACCGTTCGACACTGGTGTATGACACACTCGCAAACCGCGTCTTCGTGATTCGTAATTACTTAACAAATCTTTTGCAAAACATTTGGTGAGAAAAAAAAAATCCCTATGCAAATACCCCTCCATGCATCATACGTTTTTTTTTCTCCCGCGCCACTGAAGGCAGTCAATGTAAAAACGAGTTTTACCCACTCCGTGGCTTATTTACCATGTTCTCAGTTCCCTTTTTATGTTGACCACCCTGCGAGTGTGTGTGTGTGTTTTGACTTCTAGTATTCCTTTTGCTTTATGGTATTTTTGCACTCCATCTACATCACCTCGTCATTGCCCGTTTTGGAGCTACCGAACGGGGCTGGTGGCCCATACAGGGCCAAATGAAACACCCATACACTTCGTTCGCCCACCAGTGGACCCGCGCACACGATGATGATGATGATACACCGAAAGGGAATGTACGACAGTCGGTTTCTTTCTCCTTTTTTTCGCGCCCCACCACCAGCCTACATAAACGCCCTTCCAGCCAAGGAAGGCCCCGGGCCCTGTTACGTCGAGTTTCGGATCACGGAGCGTCTGAAGCGGATATGCATCTGGGTCAATCAGGTTAGGCACGGCGTTCGGCCAAGGAACTCCCAAATACTAAGGTTGCATTTAATCTCTGTGTTTTTCTGTCGCTTCCCTGCGGCCCGCAGAATTTCCTGCTACCGTCCGATATCGAGTACATGACGTCCGACTCCGACGCAACCGAGCTGAAGCTGAACCTGGTCAGCCTGCGTACGGCCAAAAGCGTGTGCCTACACTTCAGCTACGACGGCCATACGCGCTTCTACACCGAGGACATCGGTCTGGCCGGTGACCTCGTGCAGTC
>JAOEFI010000004.1:27782882-27797663 GCA_034621735.1 Anopheles plumbeus
GACAACCTTCGTCCAGAGGGAGATTTCGATCGTCCTGAAAAAACTGTTTTCAGATCAGCTGAGCGTCCGAAGCAAGTCCGCCCTGATGATAACCTTCGTCCTGAAGGCGACTTCGATCGTCCGGAGAAATCCCCATTCAGACCAGCGGAGCGTCCGAAGCAAGTCCGCCATGATGATAATCTTCGTCCTGAAGGTGACTTCGATCGTCCGGAGAAATCGCCATTCAGACCTGCCGAACGTCCGAAGCAGATAAGACCTGAAGACAACCTTCGTCCAGAAGGAAGCTTCGAGAAACAAGAAAAGCCGCAGTATAGTCCAGCAGAACGTCCGAAACAGGTTAAACCTCAAGATAATCTAAAGCCTGAAGGTGAATTCGAACGACCCAAACCAACGACCGTTGGTAAAGCGGAACGGGCACAGATTGTCAAGCATGAGGATAACTTGCGCGTAGAGGGTACTTTCGAGAGAGTAGAGAAAACCGTATACGTGTCCGGCGAGCGTCCCAAACCGATCAAACCGGATGACAATCTTCGTCCGGAGGGAGATTTTATGACTCCAGAGAAACAACAATATCGGCCAGCTGATAGACCGAAGCAAATCAAACCCCAGGACAACCTTCGCCCAGAAGGCGAATTTGAGAGGCCCCAGAAGTCGCCCCTTGGCCCAGGAGAACGACCGAAACCGATTAGACACGATGACAACCTGCGCCCGGAGGGAGTGTTCGAAAGGCCTGAAAAGGGTACATTCAAACCGGCCGAACGTCCAAAGCAAATCCGACCGGAAGATAATCTGCGCACGGAGGGAGAGTTTGAGAAGCCCGAGAAACACCAGTTCCGTCCGGCAGAGCGTCCCAAGCAAGTAAAACCGCAGGACAATCTGCACATCGAGGGCAGCTACAACTCGTTCAAGGAGTACAACGAACTGAAGCAGCAAAAGGAAACGGCACTGAAGGAGGTTCACGAGCCGGGTATCGCCGACGGGGCCGTGCTAGTGACAACACAAACGGTCACCACCATCCTGAAGGGTGATAAGAAGCAACCAACCGGAAAGCAGATCACCACCAAGGAGGTGCACGATCATGCCGCCCGCACAGAATCGGAATCGTTCGAACAAAGCAGCCACAGCGAAAACCACCAGCACAGCCGCCATCGTAGCAGTGAGCAGGTCGCTTCTAGCTCTACCGCCGTCAATCGAGCGCAGCGCACTGAAGTTAGTACCAACGACAGCGATCGCCGCACAGCGCAGCAGCGATCCACCACGAACCATTCGCAATTGATTCAAGACGTTTCGGGTCGAAATATTGACGAATCGAGCACAAATGAAAGCCACCAGCGCACGATGGTCAATGGGAAAACTGTGGTCGACGGAACGTCCGAGGAACGCGTGAGCAGTCACAGTGTCCAATCGTCGTCGTCCAGTTCTAACATCCATCAAACGAGCTCGTCAATGCAGCAGCAGCATCAGTCCTCCAAGAGCAACACATCTCAGCTGCACCAGACCTCTCTGCATCACGTACAGCATGGAGAAGACCACGGCCTCCGTACGAATGGTACGGCCGTTCATCCCCATGGTGGGCCTGATGCCGTGCAGTCCCACTCTCGTGAGCAGGTGACGGGCTCACAGGCCTCCTCCTCGAGCAGCCGAGTCGTGGTTGATGGAAAAGTCGTAACGGATAAATCGGCCTCCTCTAAGCAGGCCACGGAGAAGTTAGCCATCGACGGAGTAGTTGTTACGGACAAAAGTTTCGTGGAAAAGCAGCAAGCCGGTTTCGATGTCATGGAGAGCGTTGAGAGCACACAAGCAACGGGACGTAGTGTGCACGGTACGAACAACATCATACACGGCACGGATGCCATGCCGGCCGGCATCGGAAGCCATGCGACGAAGAAATCTCAAAACCAGGCTCGATCTTCGAACAACATTATCCACACGGAATCAACCAACGGCCATTCGGTGCAACGTAACGGTACCAGCGGTTCCTCGGGAACTGTGTCCTCAGCATCCGGGCAGGTAACAGAGACGCAAGTGAAGAAACTGATCGGCGGCAAATGGGTTACGAAGACTATCAAAACCGAAGGGAAGTCGGGCGCTAGTCAGCAGCTCGGAGCGGAGCAAGTGGTCGCGTCGTCACTTCGTCACCAACCAGGTGGTGCCGGGAAAGTTGTGGTGTCCGATCAACACCAGCACCAGCACCACCACAGTACGTCCTCGGCGACGGAGATGCACACGCATACCGCATCCTCCAGTTCCTCGGTGAGCAAATCCGAATCGAGCAGTACGATCGTGAGTGAGAAGATGGTCCAGCGCGGCGGTGTTCGTACAACCGAAGCGACTCCGTCCGCCGGATCACCTTCCGTACGCCCCGGTGCCCGCGGCAGCTCCAGCATCGTGCTGGGTGAGTCCACCGTCGATGGTAGCTCATCAAAGCGGCAGCAATCGAGTGCTGCTACTACCACTAGGCTCATTGGTGGAAAAATCGTGCACATTGCCTCTCCGAATGCCACCAACGGCAACATTTCCACAGCGGCCGGAAAATCGTCCACGATCGGCACGTCAAACAGTAACGCACATTCCACGTCGGACAATTCATCGAACAAAATGTCCACTGCCACCTCGAACGTCATGAACTCGAGCAGGACCGAATCGATCAGCCAGTCGAACACCATGGACCAGCGAGCCTCATCGCAATCGCACCAGTACAACCGGAAGAACACCTTCGCCTCGTCGGAGAACGTCAACAACTCGATCCTGTGCCGGCCGGCGCAGGCGTCCACCGCCAGCTCGACACTGCACGCAGCCAATGGAGCCGTCGGAGGCATGAGCGTGTCCGGCTCCGTCCAGCGCAAGAGCATCTCCAACCTGAACGATAACGCAATCTACGCGACAACGAACCGCACCAGCTACAGCTCGCTCCATCGGCGCGAAAAGGAGTCGGCCGAGTCGCGAATGCAGAACTACGCCAAGACCGTCGAAATGGGGGCCATCAACAGTCGCACGGTGCGGGGACAGACCTGCGCCCCGCCAACGTTGGCCGGCACGGGACTTGCCAGTGGCGGTGCGCAATCAACGATGACCACCTCGAGCTCGTCGGCATCCAACCAGAAGCACATGCGCGACTACCACACGGCCATGAATGTGACGCGCAGCTCCACCAAGGCCAACGCGTCCAGCATCTCGTTCGGAGATGATAAGTTCCACGGCAGCAGCTCTTACAAGCTGCAGTACATCCAGCAACACGAGGGACGCTGTCCGGCGGCCGGCCACGACAATTTGAAGCTGTCGAAGGTCACCAAGCAGCACACGTACTACGTGCAGGATAAGAAGTAAGGCGGATCCCTTTGCACAGCCCTTTGCTTCTGTGCAAGCTGTGAAATGTGTTTTTCCACGCTTGCTCATTTTTAACATTTAACGTGTTTGATTTGGATGTGATCCTGTTATTTGTCTACTACAATTACAATATTTACCTTGACTTTTTTTTTTATTATACAAACCTCCAACGAATTATACGACAACGAATTATTACTCCTTATTCACAAACTCGTGAAAAGACTAATCGTCGGCTATATGTTACGCATTACGTTCTACATTATTATTCTCAACGAATTCATGCATTATCAAAAACAATATAGCTTACGCTTTTTTTAATAAAACATTTTTGAATAACAACCAAATCGTTCAAATAAGTACTTATTTGAGGTTTCCGAAAACTGGCTAGAACTGCTAAGAAGACGCAAATTAGTCCCAGCTTAACGCCGTGGGAATAAAAGTGCGAGTTTTCAGCTTCTGAACTAACTTCGTTGTAGGATTTTTTTAAAAATTTATCGAATTTTATCGTTTCTGGGTTGTCGTAGAAACGCACATCTGCCCAGAACTTTGATTCATCGTTCCACCATAATCCTACAGAGACTCATATCCTTCTTTGAGTTCTCAGCGCCATACAAACATTGTCTGGCTCGTCCGCCGCCCGAAACAACACAATTGTGCATCTATTCTTCCTGTTGGAGCTACAAACGCATCAATCCCTTCGGCGTAGATTGCGAGAGACCGAATATTATTCCACAGAATTGCAACAAACAAAACGACACACAGGAAGCAGATGGGGAAAATGTAGAAAGCGGTGCGCACATGGCGGGTCACGTTTTTCCCTTTGTAGAGGGTAATGCATTTCCGGGAAACGCAAGTTAGGCGAAGAGGGCGCACGCTGTCCCGACAGCCATGACGTATGTATAATATGTCGACGCGACAACAAGTCGTCGTTTTATTCCGTCACCGAGTCACGGTTCCTCTTCGGTGGAAAACTGGGAGCACAAGCGCTGCACTCATCTTTTCCTCTCGCCAGCCTGTGGAGACTTTTTGTATATAATACGAACTAACTACATGAATTGATGAGGTTCTATCATCAATTTATGTGAATTGGTTTGTTTGTAAATTCAAACTACGTTATTCATGTTGAAAAAATACAGCAAGTATTCGTGGGGTCTTATTTAACCACACGAAACATGATGGTTCCATCTTATTCTTGAATCCAATTATGTATAAATTTCAATTGCAATTGAACTTGATACTGCTACCATAAGATGTGTGATCGAAGATGATGTGTAAGCTGTACTAATCTATTGGTATAATTTTCCAATTGGAATCGACCTTGAATAATTTATGAATAGAAATTCGCCATATACTAGAACTCTAAAACATTTGATGCGGAGAAATAGTCGTTGCTCGCGAAACTTATCAATTCACCCCGATTCGCACCGCTCTCCGAACACATATACAAACCACTATAGCCTTACAACTACCACAACGGGCCTTTGCTTGACACTTTCACATGGTTAGTAGTAGTGCGCACACTCCCGCACATGTCGTGCCGAATTGGGGAGCATGATGCTGGCGCTTGCCAGCGAATCTCGACGAAGATGATTTTTCAGTCCGCTGCTAGCACCCCAAGCGTGCGTGTGGCATTCGCGTCTATTTACACAACCGGGAAAGCACTCGTGTGCGCCGTGCTGCTGAGTCCTGTGCTATATCCTGGCTGACGCACACGAACAGATCCTGGTGAACAATGGACAGATGAAGGGATGCCCACGAAGTAGTCGTAGCACGTGCACCGTTGCTTAGGTGATTTATTGTTGAGTACCGGATTGATCCGTTCAGTGAGCTAACAAACAGGCGGCACCTTTATCTTCGCAGGCCTTGCAAGCCTTTTTCCTCTCCAAATGGAGACGCCCAGTTTTTGATGAAGGATCCGGAAAAGCGGAAGGTGAAGTATCGAAAAGTGTTTACTTTCGTGCGAACGGCGAACGAAATTGGTGTGAGTGTGCCGATACGTCACCTGTCAGGCAGGAGAGCAGTAGTGTTGGTGGCGTGCCTACCGCTCAACCAGCGATATTGACGCGTTGCTAAGAACTGTGCTCTAGGTAAGTGTACACAGTAAATTTGACGGTTTATGTGCCAAGCGTGACGCTGGCGACGAAACGAGCGGCACACTAAACTTCCGAACACCTGCGTGCGCTTGTGTGGATGTGGGTCTTCGTTGGCAACAGAGTCACGCTTCTCTCCCGCCCGATCAGCGTGCCAACCCGCGGTCGGTGGGAAAATGACGTTACCGTGGGTTTACTTCCTCGTTCGGCGAAGGGATGAACGAACTCCAGCGGCCGATATCCCAGGGCGCAGCTACGGAAGGCCCAATGCCAACCACTTTGCCAAACGGGATAGCCATCCGATACGTACCCACCTTACACCCGATCGGTTCCAGGAAGAAAGGATATCCATTTTCCATCCACCCCCAAAACCGGCGGGAGAATGGGGAGTAGCGGGATGGCGCGCGCCGCGTAAAGTAAACTTTACCCTCCCCTCCGCCAGCGCCACCGCCCGCACTGTGCCGCTCGATAAGCCTCCCTCGGGGGTGCGCCCTGTGCGCTCGGTACAATGACCTCGAATTGCTAGAGTTCAAGAGGAGGGAATATTTATTTTATCCACAGCCGCTCGGGTGAAGACAGTTACCGTGGCGCGAAGACAGTGCAAACACTCTCTTGCTCTCTCTCACTCTCTTTCTCTATCTACCTCTCTTTATCTACGATTTGTCTCTCTCTCGCTTTCTTCCACTCTCTTCCTTTCTTCTCTTATTTCTCTCTCTCATTCGCGCAAATGCACACACGTGCTCCGCAGCATCATCCCCCGCGTTTGGGGATGAGATAATCGCACGGGCACGGGCCTGACTAGATCAAGACGAATTATTACGTTTTTATTCCTCGCTTCCGTCATGTCGATATATTCGGCTGGTTAAATGTTGTATGTTGTTTTTACTTTCCGTCTCCTCTGCTAGCGGTCATATGGTTTTTTTTTATCTTACGTTTTGTTCCTTTTTCCACTTGCTGGTATTGACATGGATCAGAAATTGATGGAGCAACACGCCAGCAGTGTCGACAGCTCGTGGAAGCTGACGGTACACAAGGAGAGCGTATATTCGCATTCGCATCATTTGTTTGCTGCCGATGGTTAATAGCATTTTTATAACCTTCCTCCAACATGACGTGCGTGCGTGTGGGCCTCGCGGGTTACGCAAATGCACGAGCAGGCGATGATTTTCTTCCTACTGTTCTCGAGGACTTTCTGGGGGTCTTGTGTTGGAGAAGATATAATTCTCTTTCGACACATAATAACTGATGGCAATGGAAATGATTATTTATTGCACTCGAGCATACTCCATCGTCTTCAAACGTCCAACGTCAGTTTTGTTCGGGTTTTATTGGATTTATTGAAACATGCCAAAAACCATTAACCATATCTTTACCTTCAAAATCGTATTGTATAATGTACGGTTGGTTCGAATTCCGTACAATCATAGAACCTTTATAAACACAGAACTTTTACAGCATGTATCACTACAATTATTGTATCGTTGAATGAATCAGTTTGAATTATTTATTTGAATTTAAAGTAGTGCAAATCGAAAAATGTCTCCATAGCCATTCGATTTTTGCATATCATTCTCCATACATTTCCCTTTTGTCTAATTGAAATGCATTTCCTTATCACGAGTTATAAAAATAGGACTTCGTCTATTCAAGAAAGCGAAGGAATCCCTCCCTGCGACACTTCTCACATTCCGCTTGATGCAGACATTCGGTGTTTCTGCCACCCACCCTGTGTAGAGTTTGCCGCCACACTTCCCCATCGCCACCCGCAATGCAACATTGCCAAGCGCACCTTCCGTTCCCAAGAAGGGCTGGATGAAGAAAGGAAACGCGGTAAAGGCAACGGAACGAAGAATCGCCTGCGCGTACGAAGCATGCTCCCATAGTAAATAAGGCATCGCACCGCAAAAAAAAACCAAACGAAATAAAATTAAAAAAAACCATCCCCGAACTTCTAGAAGGTTTGTGTGTGTGTGCTGTGAATGTCATTCGGGTGCTTTACGTTTTTTTTTTTATGGAGGCGTTTGATGGAGAACCCGCGCGACACGTTGCGTCAGTTTTCGAGTTCAGTTGACGGGAAAGCTTCCATCGGGTAGCACGCAGTAGGTCGCGAGTAGTGTTTGCTGTTCAACCCCGTGTTTGAATAGTTTGGCCTCGAAAGTGCACCCTAGTGAAATATTCCAGAAGTGTTCATTTTTGTATAGAACAGAAATAGTAAGGTTACGAAGCGCACTCATCACGTTTCGTCTAGGTGCCCGGGCGTGAAAATCGTGCCAGCCATGCTACCGTCGTGGGGCACGTTTTCTGATTTCCATATGTAAATTATGACTCTATGCAGCTTTGGTGCGATTTGATGCGAGTCCGTCTAGTCCTCGTCGGCCATCATAATAATCATCAAGAACCGACGATAGCCTAATTTAGCGAAAGCCAGCCAGTAGTTAATGACAGTCCAGCAAGAACCCGACAAAAACGCCACCGGAAAAGCCGGAATCAAGGCACGATTACAACCACATATGTAAGTGCTTTCGAAAATTGCCTGTAATAGCTTTCTAGGTGAATAACCTGCCGCGGTTAATGATTTGCGGCATGAAACTCGATACCGGATAAACCATTTTCCGCCTTCCCCCATCACGCCATTAGGCGTTGTTTTACTTCACTAACGATCGGCGCGCTTGGGAGTTTTGGGCCCTGATGGAAAATTAAATCAAAATAAACCACCACCCTAGTCGGATGGTTAGCCTTTGTCATCTCGCGAAAGGTTAACAACCTCTGTCTCATGTTGCCTAGAGCAAATTTTGCAGCGAACGCCGGGCAACTATGTTGCGCTTCGCGGTTCCGCGTAGCATCCGATGGAGGTGTGATAAATGAGTGCGTTAATTCAATTAACAACCGCGACGTGCTTGTACGCGAACGCGAGCATACCGTGTTTATGCTACAGAGCGTGAACTCTACAAAGTGGTGTTCTACCGGCGAGTGGAATATATTTGGTAGAATTCATTTAGCGCCCAAAGCTGCCCTGATTCTTCATTTATTTTCTTCATTTCTTGGGCGCCAGTAACCAAATGGTCTCTAAACTCTAACTTAATCTCTAAACCAAACTCTAATCTCCAAACCGAAAAACAGGGAGAGTGTTCCGCTGTTTTTTTAATCTCCATGAGTTCCTTTCAATTTGCCACCAAACTTTCACCAAACTCCTGAAACTATACCTTAAATTTCCAACCCGCTAGGTGGCACTAGCGGGAATTTGGGTTTGCACATTTTTCTGCTCCCTGTTCCAAATGAACGAGGCGTATAAATCATAATTTCACCCGTGAAGAAAAGCTTTCCGGTTTGCATTTGCGCGTTGACTTCGTTGCACATTGTGCAGCAGTAATGGGGTTTTACTGCAGTCAGTCATGCGAATGCTTGTTGCACGTGAAACTCCGCTAATTAAAACGTTGAAGTGGTACTTGTTGAATAATCGTTGAAGGAGCAGGCAAAAATCCCGGAGTGTAGGATTTTTTTCAACGGCTGGAAAACCTCATGTACTCTGGAAGCATCGATCGTTAGTCCTTACTAGTTGGTCATACTTTTACATTGCATTAATTGTTTGCACAAAACTAATGAACAACTACGGTGTGGCAGATTAATTAAATTTATCGGTTATCGATTTTTTTTATATCAGCCCAAAATTCTAATTCCCTACCGAACCCAAAGCTAAAACATCAGATAGCCGTCCCGGTAGATTGCGGCATTTCCCGGAACCACTACACGTGCTTCCTGAGTTTTCCGAGGGAAATCAATAGAAAACTGACCCGACAATCCTTTGTCGACCTAGAGCGCACCCCGTCGAATGCGGCCGAACGAAACCTTCCACACGGTCGAAACAGGCAGGGGGTGGAAAAACAATAAATAAATGTGACCCTATGTTCCATGGCTGAAAAACTTCACCTCCCGAACCACGGCCGAGCAGAACTACTACAGCTGTCGCTACGGGGAAAACCGGTGGTAGTTTGTTGCTAACCGAAAACCGAAACCCGGCCTGCTTGCCGTCCTAATAGCCGAGGGTTTTCCAAATGGTGTACCATGTCCCGGGCTCCACATTAGGGCCGTGCTCATTACTCTATGACGGGGTAAATACAACCCCTGATAGCATGTGAGCCGGGCTGACTGGATGCGGCTCGGCGCCAGGAATCGATAGGGACACGAAACGGACGAGCAGCGCAGCACCCCCACCGTTGTTCACCTACCAGTTCGTCTTGGCGGCGCATTACATAATACCGCTCCAAGTATTACACCACCGAGCACCCCATTCTGCAGCGCGTTTAGCAGCGGGAAGGTACCGATGACGCCAATGCCAACGCCAGAGACACGGGCGCGAAAGTGAAAGTGAAAAACAAGGTGAAAATTACTTATCCCTCGGCCTGCCGCTTTCCCAGCCGACCACCCCGAAGTCGACGACGCAGTCCTTTCGGAAGGCTGCGAGGTTCCGACTCGGCAAGGACTCGTGCTGCTGAACTGGAAACTATCCGGTCCCGTAGCTAGAACGGAAATAGAATCACGAGCGAATCCTGCCGACGATGATACACCTTTACCCTTTCGCGAACGGTCGGCCTTGCCGGATGGTCATTCTCTCGCCTACTCTTTCTCTCCCTCGAGGGATCGTTTTCCCTTCTACAGACAGAGACGTTCTTCGCTTTCTTATTCGATACGGATCTCACATTCGTCTTCTCGGGTAGACACCATTATCGGGGCGGTTGTCTCGAGGTTTTCCCATTCTATTTCCCTTTTGCCACGTTGTTGCAGTTGAAACGAAAAAGAAAAAGGCCATTGCCGGAGAGAACAAAGCAAACGGGGGAAAAAAAGAAACGGCGGAAAAGCGAATCATATGGTTGGGGAGGGTCGTAAAAGTATACGAGGTTTGCCAGAAGACCGAATATTCGGCAACATTGACCTACTTTTTTAGGGATACTGTATTTTTTTCGGCGACGGTTGCCCTATATACCCTCCAGAGGGGGTGCTAATTCCAGAAACGTATATACCGCAGCGTTGTCGGATAGCTATAAGCGGACCGTTGGCTTGGAGGGGTAGATCTATCCTATATGGTCGGGAGCCTTCACACGCAAAATGTCGCTATCCCCGTTGTGTTTGTTGCTCGCATATTCGTATTCAAACCGCGTTCGGGTCGGCCAGGGAACGCGTTTACATCGCCAAAAATGAATGTAGAGTTTCATGCACGTCCTCAAATTGACGTGTTGCGCATCACTCCATAACATCAATGTATAATGTTCCTAATCTCGGTTATTGTTGTAAATCGATTAGTGGAAATTGAACGAAATATGTTTAAAACATTTCCATTTTTAGTACCTGTAGCAGAATGTTGCTGCATTATTTATTTTGGCCGGTTTTTCGACTGCTTTAAATATTCAAATCGGAATCGGAATATTACACACCATAATTTACAAGACGTTTCATTTGACAAAACACCTTTCTTACATTTAAATAATTCGAGTGACAAACAACTAGAACACGTTGAATCATTTCATCTAAGTAGCCATTGAGGCTGGCAGAATCATCAGTTTACTTGGAGACCATTACGTGTCCGGTTGGTTCTTACATTGACTCAAGATATATTTTGAAGACAAAACAAAGCAATGGAATCGTCCAATGCTGCTCTCGACGAATCGTTGATGGTTCCGGAACAATCCGACTGTCACAATTCTGCACTGGCTGAAGTAGATTCGCTGCTGAACGAGATCTCGGGTCTCGAACACCAGCTCCAGCTGCTCAAAATGTCCGATGAATTGCCCGCCAGCCTGCCTTCGGGCATCCGCGCTAAGGTGTGCGCGCTGCGGAAGCTGCAGCTGCAGATTATCGACAAGGAGGTGAAATTCCACCAGATGGCGCACGAGATGGAGGTCCGGTTCCAGGACGAGTTCAACGAGTGCCACAGAAAGATGGCGGGCATTGTGAGCGGAGCGGAGGTGCCCGACCTGCTGACAGAATCCGAAACGAGCGCCAACGATGTGGCCGACCAGCCGAAGGGCGTGCCGGAGTTTTGGCTGACGGTGCTGAAGGCCAGCTTCCTGGAATGCCTCGTGCAGGAGTCGGACGAGCCGGCACTAAAAGCGCTCCAGGATATCCGGTGCGAGCTACGAAGCGAACCACAACAGGGTTTTTTACTGGAATTCCACTTCGCCAGCAACGACTACTTTACGAACGAGGTGCTAACGAAGGAGTACTTCCTACGGTGCGCACCCAACCCCGACGCCCCGTACAAGTTTAATGGGTTCGAAATCTACCAGTGCGTCGGGTGTACGATAGATTGGAAGCCGGGCCACAATCTGAACGAGACACTCGACACCGAAACCGAAGAAGGAACGCCGCGCACCGTGGCGGTGAACTCGTTTTTTGCCTTTTTCGAGCCGGAGAAGGTAGCCAGCGACGAGTTCGATTTGGACTACAATATGGCGGTGCTGGAGTGTGACTTCCACTACGGTTACTACATCAAGGAGACGGTCCTTCCTAGGGCGGTGTTTCTGTACATGGGCGAGAATGTTGACCCGAAAAGATCGGCCAGCAACTGTTGCTGTGATCGATGCTTGTACACGGACTGTCTCGAAGATCAGACTCAGACTCCAACTAACCAAACAGAAGACGAAACATCGTGGCTGCAGATGTAAGAGGAACGAACTGCCGCACCTCAGTCAGAAGATTTGGTAGAACATTAACAACGTGGCTTCAAACCGGGACATAAATCTAGATAGCGCATTTTAAATTGCAATGGTGTGTAGTGATGTTTTGTTGGTAAAATATATATTAAATAGACACTAAACATTCCTGCCAGAACGTGCTTTTCAGATGTAGATGATGGACAGAATCGTAAAGTGTGTGGAACTGAAACGCATGTCCCACGAACAAACGAAAGTCTTGCATCTACAGTCACGCCTAAATCAGAACTTTCCCTTTGCGAAAATAATGGAATTGACAACGAAAAATGCAATCCAGCCGTGTGCAGCCAAGCCTGCAGTCCCTTTGGCGGAAGTTCACACGGTATCACCCTCGGGAAAGGGGTGCGATAGTATGCAAAGTATGGGGAGCAATACCCAATAGCAGACACTGAAACGCTGGGCAGGGGGAAAGCAGAAGTGCTCTCGCTCCATTCTCGGCTTGGCCCGCACAAATGTAGGCCATTGGCCCAATGCCCAAGCCTTCAATGGAGCGGGAATGCAGGCGGGTGTTGAATGGGCGTAATCCCATTTGTTGATAGTTCGGTGCATTTAGCAACAACCCGGAATGGGTGTGTCCAGTAGCTTGTTGCTTCCTGTCCCAATTACCGTGGCCACCTCACGGAAAAGCCTACACGCACGCATCACGTAACTTTTTTGCTCTGTACGTACAACGATGCGCGCGTGTGCTTCGAAGCCACAGAGTGCAGCAACTCCAAAGCCGAGAAGGATTTGCCCTAGTTTCCGTACACAAATTGAGCTAAGCTGCAAAACAATTAAAATATGCCATATTTTAAAGTTAATTTACAGTCTTGCCTCATGTGAGCAAAAAGTCAATTCGCCCAACGTGGGGCTCGAACCCACGACCCTGAGATTAAGAGTCTCATGCTCTACCGACTGAGCTAGCCGGGCTGCTTGTTTACCGTCTGATCAGAGGAAAATAGAAATCAGAGGATAAATAGGAAAATGTTGTGCATCAATCTTCAAACTATTGGATTTTGAAGAAAGATTTTAGCAAGGATATTTTTAACTAAACCAACAGTAGATGATTCACAAATGCAATTATGATGATACGGTTATAATTTTGTAAGTGCGAAGATAAATGTTATACTACTATACTTTTTTTTTATTCATCTGACATTCAGTTTAACTGTAGACTGTAACTGTTCGAAAAATTGTTTTTGCAACAGTTGCATGAACAGTTTACTCGTCTTTGTTCCTCCAATATGCACCATTTTATGTATGCAGGCTCCATCATCCCCCACGACCGACGTCGTAGGTCGTTTGTGTCTGGTCGGCTGACCGGAATGAGCATGAATAATTTATCATCTTTCTCGTTGTTTCGTGTCGTACCCATCGGTTCTGCGGAGCAAACGTTTTAATGAACCCGTACACATGTAGCATCGTGTAATCATGCAGTTAATCATTCTTCTATCACGCTCGTCCTTTACGAACATACTGTTATTCAGTTATTCTATAGCAATTCATTTTGACCATTCATTTTATTTCCCTCATTTTCTCTAGAATACGTCATCCGTCGTCCATCTACATAAATGCATGCCAAAATACATAGGTAGTGGAATTGGAGACATTCAACCCCCAAAGCAGCGGTATGTGTGAAGTGCGACGTGCCGAAAAAGGCGTCTATAAATCACGCAGGAGAGTGCAATAAGTTCCCTGTATAAAAGGAGTATATAGACCTAGAGACTGGCATACGATAGACGCGTGTGTACACTAGTGCAGGCGACTGGAAATTACGCCCGCTGGGCAAGTGAGTGTAACTGTTGTAAAAGTGGATCGTTCCTGCGCACGATCGCCGTCTGCGTCGGGTTCGTCCGCTTCCCTGAACAGCTGTGCGAAGTTGATCCGATGCTCGCGAGCCGCCGAGCCGAGGGACGAGCCGGAACCAGCGAGCGCAGCCCCAGAACGTGAGCTCGCCAAAGCGCCCGAACCTCCGCAGCAGCCTAAGCTTGCCATCGCACGGCTTGCGTCGCTTGCTTCGATCCATGCTGCTACCCATGCTGCTTCCGCTGCCGCCCCACAACGGGTGATAACGACCGCCGTAGCCGACGTAAGCACAAGAAACAGTAAATCCGCCGCGGGCGGTTCCAGCGCGACAAGCAACATCGACTTCCTGTTCAACCTCAGCGACGCGCCGATAACCGGCAGCTCTTCAAACGGTGCCGCAAGCGAACCAACGGCTCCTGACCATCCCGATCCACCGGGGCCAGTTCCTTCCGGGTCACACCGCCGGGGCGTCACAGCAGCAGCTGCAGCAAGCGCTTCCTCGTCGGACGAGCCCTCCACCTCCACGGCAATCGCGGCGCCGCGCCGAATATGCACGCTGAAAGTGAAAATCTTTCTCATCAAGCATCTCTCTAAGCTGGTCGCGTGCAACAAAAAAATGTTCTTGCCCGTCAAATCCAACACGTAAGTTTAATCTGTGGCAAAAGTAGGAGGGAAGGAGTTGTGTACCAGGTGCACAAAGGTGACGTCTAGACGACGTGAAGTAGGGTTACTGCAGTGGCGTGCTCGAGCACTCGACGACATAAGCGAATTCTTTTAGATTGTGGAGACCTTTTTTCCTCTCCTAGAATGTAACGGGGTAAATGTGGGGGTGAAAGATTTTGTCACCGCACACTCGAAGCATTCATGCCAAA